>JAVJIF010029665.1:0-465082 GCA_038442645.1 Agave tequilana | reverse complement strand
ATCTTGATGGATATTTTGATGATAACAAAACACATCTAGTTAAGTATTTAACAATTTTTGTTAAAAGAATTTCAGGTTAAAATAGGTTGATTTGACGGCTCCACAATCAAGACTCACAAGTTTGGAGTTCGCCAAAGATTTGCATTCCCAAGCCAAGCACAATAGGAAGCTTCGGGAACAAGACGATGAAGAAAAGACCAAGTCAAGATCAAGACTATAAAGAATACCAAGATTTGTATTTGTATTTTTCATTTTAGATATTTTGTCAAAACCTAGATGTTAGAAGTAGAGTTATGGGATTACCACCTACACACACTTTTTAAGTTGGTTCATGACTTCAAAAAGGATTTTTTAATTTCTATTTTCAATTTAGAGTTAACATGTTTAGATTAAGTTTTTGGAAAATAGTTTAAGTTTTTTTGGAAAAACATTTATTTTGAAAAACAAGTTTTATCAAAGAAATTTTTATAAAAATGTTTCAAACTTGGTAGAGTAGTGACATAGGCTCACACTCTAAGTTTTACAAGATACAAAACTTCATATCCAAAACAATTTCCAAAAACCCCAAGTTCTGGTTTCTGGAAGTTCTGATTTTTCAGAACTGACAGAAACCGGTCGACCGTCCCGGTCGACCGATGCGCACAATCTGTGCATGTGCGCGTCAGCGACCGACCCGGTCGACCGAGCACTGTGCAGTGCTCTCGGGTAGATTGGGTCGACCGGGCGGTCGACCGCTGAGCCCCAACGGTCAGATTTTTGACCGTTGGCGGTCGACCGACCGGTCGACCGGCTTCTGTCAGAATTCTGACAGACTCCAACAGCTATATTTTCTGACTGTTTTTCTTTTGGGATTTGATCCCAACGAATCTCTGAAGCAGTTTTTGACCCCTATAAATAGGAGGTCACTTCTATATGATAAAAAAAACGATCAAGAACATTTTTACAAGTGAATTTCAAAGGATTTACAAGTTTTCAAAAGGCTTTCATTTACAAAAGATTTTCTCTCCAAAAGCCCTAAATTCTAGACACCCATTTGAAGTCTATACCTCTACTTCTCTCTAGCTTTTGCACTACACAATCCCATAATTCTTCATCTACATATTGGTTCTAGGATGTGCAAGTGAGCGAATTTTGATCAAGTGTGATCATTTTCTTCTGAGTGAAGTTGTAGAGGCATCGGCCTCAGCGAGCTAGTGTGCTCCGGGTGGTGTTGCCCATCACGAGAGATAGGACAAGTGTGTCCTTGTATTGGTGATCCAGTGGGATCTTCAATAGTGGAAATCCTTCAAGTGTGAAGGCGGGGACGTAGAGCGTGGCTCGAACCTCGGAAACATATCTGCGGGTTTGCGTTTGCTCAATTTCTCTAACTCTCTAAAACTCCTTATTCTTGCACTATTGATTGCTTCATTTATTGCAAGTCTTTTATTTGAGCTAATTGTGTTAGTTAAATTTTAAAAATTCCGCATTTGTGCCATTTACATATAGCCATCACCTATTCACCCCCCCTCTAGGTGATTTCAATGGTATCAGAGCCTAACCCTACTATTTGGTTTAACCACCTTAGGGAGATCCTTGCATTTGGCTATATATTTGTTGCATCTATATTTGTTTGTGCATTCATTATTATCCATGGCATCTCTTGACTTTTCTAGCATCAAGTCCCCACCCAAGTTTGATGGCTTGAACTTTCCCATATGGAGGTCAAGATGAACCTCTTCCTTAAGTCCCTAGGAGTTAGAGTAGCTAGGGCCATAACTAAGAATTTTGTAGAGCCTCTCCCGATGAGAGATCATGGTCCGAGGACATTACCAAGGACTATAAGGCTAATGCTAGGGCTCAATATGCTTTACCCAAGCCCTTAATGAAGATGACCTCTCACGCATTATTAACTGTAAATCTGCATATGAAGTATGGAATGTTTTAATTGTGACTCATGAGGGAACGTCACAAGTCAAGAGATCCAAGATTAACTTGCTTCGTTCTCAATATGAGAATTTTTATATGCTTGAAAGTGAGAGTATTGATGACATGCTCACTCGTTTCACCAAGATCACTAATGCTTTATCCTCTCTAGGTGACACGATCGACAATGACCAAAAGATACGCAAGGTCATTAGAGCTCTTCCCAAAGCTTGGGAAGTCAAGCGGACTACTCTCAAAGAGCTTAACGATCGGGAGGAGATGGACTTCTCCGGCTTCATCGGTAATCTCAAACACATGAGATGGAGATGAAGGTAAGAGAAGAAAGGGAGGCACCCAAAAGAAAACAATCGCCTTCAAAGCCACTCCAACCACTATTGAAGAGGATGACTCATCGGAGGATTGCGATGAGGACTTCGCCATGCTCATCCGGAAGGTGGGCAAGATGTTCTATAAGAAGGGACGGCAAAGCAACTTCCGGAGAGGGAAACCTCAAGGAAGATATGAGAAGAAAAAGAAGAACCCGGTCCTTGCTTCCATTGCAAGAAGATCGGACACCTTATTGCGGATTGCCCCGCTCTCCAAGCCACAACCTCCAAGAACGGCCATAAGAAGAAGAAAGCTATGGTGGCCACGTGGGATGACACGGGTCGGATTCCGAAGAGGAGAACGACGCCGCGCACATGTGCTTTATGGCACATGGAGACGATGCTACAAAGGTAACTCTTGACAACCTCAATAGATGAAGATGAGTTAACAATGGATGAGTTAGCTCAATTCTTGAAGAGTTTCCAACATAGATATGAGATTTCTCAATCTCATAATAAAAAGTTGAAAAAGGAAAATGATGCTTTGAAAAATAAGATGGATATTGTAGTTAAAGAAAAAGATGATTTAACTAAGGCTTTTAAGAATCTAAAAATTGATTTTGAAAAATATAAACTAGCTTGTAAAGGGAAAACCCCTATTGCATCATGTAATAAAAATGAATTTGTAGAAATTCAAAAACGTGTTGAAAATTTGGATAACACTTTAAAGAAGTGTGCTTTTGATCTTAACAAATTTGCATCTAGATTTCCTAAGGGAGTTACCCAAGGGAAACATACACACCATGCACATGCACGAAACATGCACACACACATAAACATGCATACATGTATGGTAGTGGTAGAATTTACATTTGCACGCATTGTGGCCGCAAAGGCCATTTAGAAAAGTTTTTGTTTTGCTAAAATAATGTGCATAATAAATATGTTTGGGTTCGTCCCGGTACTAACCCTAAAGGACCCAAAAAGATATGGGTACCAAAAGACCCAACAAATTTAAATGATGCAGGTGGATCTTCTTCCTCCAAGACTTAGGGGGAGACGGTGCCCGGGTGGTGAATGCAACAAAGCCCAAAGATCACATCAAGCTTGCATCGCTATCATGGAGGCACCTATATTTTGGAGATTGCCCATGCTTGGTAACTTCTTCCATTTAAAAGTTTTTATATGGTTGTATATATACACATGTATAGGAGTGTTAGTTTACCGTTATGTTACATTGATATATGCTTGTGTAAACCTACATCTTTATCATGTTTGTGTATATGCCATGTTTGTACATCTTGTCTATTATATGTCCACATGTCTAGCCTAGATTATATATCTATATATATATACACATGTATTTTCAAAACTAAAAATTAATTTTTGTAAGATTTCATGTTTAATGCAAATACCTTAGAGATGGCAATTGCGCACCTCAACTCATTCAAGAGGAATCAAGAGGATGAAGTTCAGAACCCGTCAATGGGTATTCGGCTTCAACATCTCTAAAACTTTGTATTATATATGAAAAATTAAAATAAAATGTCTTGTATGTAATTTTGGTTGATAAGTTGACCTAATAAAGATTAAAACATGTTGTTTGTATAATTATATCGTGCTTGTATTTAATTAAATTTTATTTTAAAATTTTTCCTTCTGACTGATGCTGCAGAACTGTTTTTCAGGCAAATCCGGTCGACCGGAAATAGTCGCGGTTGACCGAGTTCGCCTGAAATAAATTGCCTTTTATTTTTATCTGCCAACGGTCGACCGACCTTAGATCCGGTCGACCGCTGCAAGTCAGCAGAGCTCTCGGGATTCTTGGGTCGACCGACCGGTCGACCGCTCTGAGATTACAGAGCTCTCGGGTTTTATCGGTCGACCGACCGGTCGACCGTTCATCATATTCTGCCCTATATCTGCCCTTTATTTTCACTTTTTCTCTCTCTCTCACTTGCTGCCGACGAACCCAACTCCCTCTCTTCCCAAAAATTTTTTCTAACTCTCTAATCTCTCAACCTTTTTCTAATCCATTAAAAACCCACCTCAAACTCCATCTACTAGTGCCGGATCTTCAATTTCAAGTCTTTCCCATCCGCTGGATTCGAAGATATTCAGGTTTTCTTGATCTAGGGTTTTGGTTCTTCATCTCTCAGGTAAAAATCCGATTTTTCCTTTGATTCTTACTACCTAGCTTCAAGATCTTCTCTTATTTGTCAATATTTCTAGGTCTCTAAGCTTTCTAGATCAAGCCCTAACCTAAAATCATATTTTTCTTCAAAAACATGTCTACTTCTAAAAGGACTAGGACTGAGAAAGGCAAATCAGTAGCTCATGCCTCTTCCCACACTCCTAAACCTAAAAGAACTTTTGTAAATGAGAATGCTAAAAATCGTTTTATCAATCTCTCCAAAAGAAACATCATTTCAGGGAGATATGTAGTTATTCGTGACTTTGAACATCTTGATATCCCCCGTATTTTGCAAAACAACTCTTTAAACGAGTTCTTGACCATTAAAGAACAAGTTTATACATCCCTCGTGCCTTATTTCTATGCAAACTTCTCTTTTGATGGCAACTGGATTTTCTCTAGAGTCCTAGGCAGGGACATTGACCTAAGTATTGGTCAGTTCGCTGATATCCTTCATCTCTCCCTGGTGGAGCTGATATATATTCATCTGACCTTCATGACTATGAATTTCCGGACGGTGAGTCTGCACTCACCGCATCCACCTTGATTCACGGGGATGACAACCCCGGCTTGGTCAGGAACGAAGTTGTGAGCAGGTTCACTCTCACTTTCCAAGTCCTAGCCAAGATCATTTTCTATGATATTGTCCCTAAATCTGGTGATATAGCCATGCTAGGGGTCCTGTGCCCTTGATTATCTATTGTCTCTTGCGAGTAATTAAGATCAATATTCCCCGCATCATTGCTACCCACATGGCATCCGACCAGATTCGCATGTCCGGTAGGGGTTTACCCTATGGCATGATTATCACCCGTCTTCTCAAATCTCTAGGCTTCGATCTTTCTTCTGAGACTTCTGATGATCCACAAATAGACATTGACGGAGTTCTTTTGAAAAGGATGGAAGCACAGTTGCGTCGTCACGCTACTGAGCAACCTCCTGTTCCTCCTGTTGTTCCTGGATCTTCATCAGCACCAGGGTCTTCTTCGGCCCCTGGGATATCTTCTGCTCCTGGCCTTGTCTCACCTTCAGATTTTCAGGCCATGATTTCTTCTCAGATTCAGGAGCACCAGTCCTAGATTGAGGAGCGAGTGGCAGCTCTTCGTACGGAGATGGACACCCGTTTCCAACAAGAGACTGCTTCCCGTGAGGAGTTGAGCTCACATATCCGAGGAATTCGTAACGATATGTCCTATTTTGCTGACTCCATGAGATTCATGGATACGCAATTTGAGGCGCTCTTTACGAAATTCAACATGTTTACTCCTGATCCCTCTACCATTGCTCGTCCTCTTCCCTCCACCGGTCCTCCATTTCCTACCAGAGCTCCTTCATCGGTTCCCCCACCTCGGCCAAAGGTGCTCGGCGTTGATCCAACAGAGGCAGTTTCTTCTTCTTCTTCTTCTTCTTCAGAGGAAGACGATGATGGTGATAAGACCATGGCCAAGGCACTACTGTGGAGAGCTCATCAGAGGACGACGAGGATGATGACGACGATGAGGGCGACGATGCTGGTGATGCCTAGTGATGAGAGTGACCTCCCCTTATTTGATGATGTCAAAGGGGGAGAGTTATTTGTTGAGAGAGACTCCATATTTTGTGTATTTATATTTTGTAGTATTTCCTGTTGTTGGACATCTTTATCTTGTATTTATGTTTGTGTGGACATGTACTTGTTTATGTTGGTCATGCTTTGTGGACATGTGTGTTTTCTATTTTATGAAATGAGTAAGTATTTTTATCTAGCATGGATATATGTGTTGTGGATGTACTGTGGATTATCACCCACCATTTCTTTTGACATTTATCTATGTCTGAGTATATTTTTTTTTTTTGTATATGCATGTGTTAAGGGGGAGCTTCACTTGAAGTCTCTACCCAAAATATTTGAGATAACTAAATATGTTTTGTCATCATCAAAAAGGGGGAGATTGTTGGCCCAAAGGCCATTAGCCCTATATCTTGATGGATATTTTGATGATAACAAAACACATCTAGTTAAGTATTTAACAATTTTTGTTTAAAGAATTTCAGGTTAAAATAGGTTGATTTGACGGCTCCACAATCAAGACTCACAAGTTTTGGAGTTCGCCAAAGATTTGCATTCCCAAGCCAAGCACAATAGGAAGCTTCGGGAACAAGACGATGAAGAAAAGACCAAGTCAAGATCAAGACTATAAAGAATACCAAGATTTGTATTTGTATTTTTCATTTTAGATATTTTGTCAAAACCTAGATGTTAGAAGTAGAGTTATGGGATTACCACCTACACACACTTTTTAAGTTGGTTCATAACTTCAAAAAGGATTTTTAATTTCTATTTTCAATTTAGAGTTAACATGTTTAGATTAAGTTATTGGAAAATAGTTTAAGTTTTTTTTGGAAAAACATTTATTTTGAAAAACAAGTTTTATCAAAGAAATTTTTATAAAAATGTTTCAAACTTGGTAGAGTAGTGACATAGGCTCACACTCTAAGTTTTACAAGATACAAAACTTCATATCCAAAAAAATTTCCAAAAACCCCAAGTTCTGGTTTCTGGAAGTTCTGATTTTTCAGAACTGACAGAAACCGGTCGACCGTCCCGGTCGACCGATGCGCACAATCTGTGCATGTGCGTGTCAGTCGACCGACCCGGTCGACCGAGCACTGTGCAGTGCTCTCGGGTAGATTGGGTCGACCGGGCGGTCGACCGCTGAGCCCCAACGGTCGGATTTTTGACCGTTGGCGGTCGACCGGCCGGTCGACCGGCTTCTGTCAGAAGTTCTGACAGACTCCAACAGCTATATTTTCTGACTGTTTTTCTTTTGGGATTTGATCCCAACGAATCTCTGAAGCAGTTTTTGACCCCTATAAATAGGAGGTCACTTCTATATGATTAAAAAAAACGATCAAGAACATTTTTACAAGTGAATTTCAAAGGATTTACAAGTTTTCAAAGGCTTTCATTTACAAAAGATTTTCTCTCCAAAAGCCCTAAATTTCTAGACACCCATTTGAAGTCTATACCTCTACTTCTCTCTAGCTTTTGCACTACACAATCCCATAATTCTTCATCTACATATTGGTTCTAGGATTGTGCAAGTGAGCGAATTTTTGATCAAGTGTGATCATTTTCTTCTTGAGTGAAGTTGTAGAGGCATCGGCCTCAAGCGAGCTAGTGTGCTCCGGGTGGTGTTGCGGCATCACGAGAGATAGGACAAGTGTGTCCTTGTATTGGTGATCTAGTGGGATCTTCAATAGTGGAAATCCTTCAAGTGTGAAGGCGGGGACGTAGAGCGTGGCTCGAACCTCGGAAACATATCTGCGTGTTTGCGTTTGCTCAAATTTCTCTAAACTCTAAACTCCTTATTCTTGCACTATTGATTGCTTCATTTATTGTAAGTCTTTTATTTGAGCTAATTGTGTTAGTTAAATTTTAAAATTCCGCATTTGTGCCATTTACATATAGCCATCACCTATTCACCCCCCCTCTAGGTGATTTCAAAACAGTTGTCCCAAATTACAGTTGACGCGCACGCCGCCTCTGTCGCCATTCGGCATTCGGTTACGTCGTGTGGGTTGAAGGGAACCCCCGGTAACCTGGCGCTGAGGAAGAGGATGAACAGGCTAAACATCAGGGATGTTAACCACGCAGGTCTCCTGGGAGACGTTGACGCGGGTGTTACGCATGATGCAATTAGCCACGACATCCTTCTCTCCAGTCGCGTCTGAGAGGATCTTAGAGCGGACTTGAGAGCAAATCCCCAAAGAGACTTTGCGGTAAACTCGCGCCTTTGGGCTCCTGGAGCCAGAAGAGAGGAACTCTTCATACTTCGCCTGGTCGAATTCTACGACAAGTGATTCGACCGTTTTTCCCATACAGGTGATGTCACCTTGCGCCACAACTTGCTCGTCAGTAGAGAAAGAAGTCCCCAGCGGAGTCGCCATCTTTTGTTTGGTGGGAGAAGTTTCCTCGTAAAATTTCCTTGAATCAAATGAAAAATTACAGCGGATGAACACTCCGACTACAAGGGAGGGGAGATGTTTAGACTTGAATCTCCCCTTTGTTTAATGCTGGGTCCTTGATGTGGCAGTGGAAAGTGAATCTTATTTTTCGTTGACCGGGTGAACGTCAGGACCTCTTGGGAATCCTCTCTTTGGATGGCAGATGAAGTAACACAGCTCCTGTCGACCAGGAATCTCAAAGAGATTGTAGGAAAAGATTGACTTGTACGCAACAAGTTGCTTGAAGAGTTGAACTCTCTTTCTTTTGGTGGAAGTCTCGGGGCTTCTAAAGCTCGCAAGTGAAATTCTTCTCCAAGAATTTTCTGATCCAATCGACCGACCCCTTCTCCATAGCAATGGGGCTATTTATAGAGATTTCAGGGGTGAACGTGCCCCCTAAAAATGCTCCATAATGGGGGTTAACTTCCTCATTATGTGGGCAGTGATTGGCCCCATAACGAGGGCAGTTATAACTGAGACGTGGTTTTCAACCCTCGCGTCTTGGTGCTGCAGTAATACTGAGACGCGGGTTTCGATCGTCGCGCCTTGGGCTGCGGTGATGCTGAGACGCGGGTTTCGGCCCTCGCGTCTTGATGCTGCAGTGATGCTGAGACGCGGGTTTCGACCCTCGCGTCTTGATGCTGCAGTGATGCTGAGACGCGGGTTTCGACCCTCGCGCCTTGGTGCTGCAGTGATGCTGAGACGCGGGTTTCGGCCCTCGCGTCTTGATGCTGCTGTGATGGCTATGACTAGCCCTGCGTCTGGAGTTTGGGACTCTGCTTTTTGATGACTTGTCTTTAATGATTTTTAGACAGCCTACAAATAGTTTAGACAAGATGGACATATACATGAAGTTAAACACATAAACATGACAAACATGCATAAAAATGGGAATACAAGTCAAATGCATGAATCATCAAAACTAGACTATACTTGTACATCTAATGAGTACAAATGAGCGTTCAAGCACAAACATATAATGGTCTTTTTGTAGCTCACTAGCTGTATAAGTATACATCCAAGTTTTAATGAAAACAAACATCTAAACATATATTCAAATCATGAAGCATAGAAATCAAAACAAAAACTCATAAACATGCATATGATCATTATGTACATGCACATGCATAGATCTAGGACATACACATTAGTTAAAATCAAATGTGAGAACACAAAGATATAAATCCATATTAAATATGGGTATCTCAAATAACTAAACATGTATATCACTAATCTAAATCTCATGGCATATAACATACTAATCATAAAACATCAAGACATGCTAAAAAAAATGAATAATATGAAAGCATGTAAACATAATGGGAGTTAGAGATTGTTACCAAAACCTATGAGGGCAACTCTCCAAGTCTCCAAAACAAGGTGGTCCTTCCACCAAACTCTCCTTGAAAGTGATGCATCCAAATAGTCCTCTTTAAGCTCGGAACGCATCCACCTCAAGGCACCATCACTCTCACGTCATGCAAGAGCCCACACCTACATCAATTACAATAAGGGTGATCTTTGGTACCCATACTCTTTTGGGTCCATAGGGGTTAGTTCCTTTCCTAACCCAAACAAACTTAGTTGCTAAATTACATCATGAATTTTATCATAGCAAAATTTAGCAAGGTAGCCCTTACGTCCACAATGTGTACAAGTGTACACATGAGCATACATAGTGTTATGAGTGTGTACATGAGGAGCATGTGTATGTCGTGTATGGTGTGCATGCAAAGATGGAATTTGTTTCTTGCGAAACATGGATTCCAAGCGTGTATGGTTCTTGGCACAATGGCTCAAAGTGGAGCCCAAACAATCAACACTCTTCTTAAGCATACAAATATCATTTTCAATTATAGAAGAAGTGGAGCATGCAATAGATGAGCTAGAAAGTGAAGCTACACTAGCATGGCAAACATGTGAATCAATATCATTTTCAAAGATTCATTTTTCTTTAAACAATCTTTCAATCTTGTGAAATCAAGTCAATTTTGTGTTTCAAAGAATTATTCTCTTTTTATACAAAATCAAATTTTGAAGTTAAATCCTCATTTTTCTTCAAAAGATATTCACAATCATTTTTACTTTTCAAAATTTTGTTTTCATTAAGTGCAAGATCAAGTTGGGATTTAAGCGAGTCACTTTCACTTGAAATCTCATCCCTTTCTTGCAAAACAACTTCAAGTCTAGAATATAAATTTTTATTTTCTTCTTTTAAACCAAGACTTTCCTTTTTCAAAAGTTTGTATTTTGAAATCAAATTTTCACAATTTTTAGCAAGTTCATCATTCATGGCTTGTGCCTCTAAACACTCATTGCAATAGGAACTAGTGCTAGCATCTACTTGAGTGTCCGAGTGTACCTCAAGGGAGTCATTCCCTTGGACCATGAAGCATGAAGCAACGTTCATCAGACTCGTCTCTTCTAGATCTTCTCATCTTATCGATAATCTTTGGTAGCTCGGGAGAAGTCAAAATGCTCCATACTGCAAAAGCCGAATCATAGTGAGAAAACACATGTAAAAATTCTTTATGAAGAGATGCTCTAAGTGCCTTTAGGGCAATTGCATTGGCCTCTATATGCTTGCTATCATTAGGGTAGGATTCCTTGGTAATGGCAAGGTAAACATGCAAGCCTAGGGCTTTTAAATGACAACTCATAAGAACCTTCCATATGTCAAGTCTAGAGATATCAAACTTGGGAGGAACATCCATGAGTGCAAACTATATCAAATGCAAATGCAAAAGTAGATTAGCAAAACCAAGATCACACTCCTAGGTGGTTAAACCTAATATCAGGAGCGTAAGCTCTGATACCAATTGAAGGTACACCTGGAGGGGGGGTGAATAGGTGTACGACTAATCTAATGAACTAACTGTAGAAATTAAAACTAAATTGCAACTACACTTAATGCAACCAACGAGTGTAGCTGAATTCCCGGTGAAGGGCTCTGGACTAACTCCTCTTGATTCCTCTGAATAAGAGTTGAGGCGCTATATGAAGCTCTCGTGGTTAAGCACAAGTGAGGCACACACAAACAAGTCAAGCATATAATATGAATGAGCAATATGAAATGATGTAAGGCACAAAAGTAAAGAGAGAGAGTTAAGAGTCAATGGATCAAACACAAATAACAAGATGTGTTTCGAGGTTCGAGCATCCAGCTCTACGTCCCCGCCTTCACCCAGAAGGATTTCCAATCCACTAACTTGTCCACACAGGACTCCCACACAGGGAACCTCCACTGAGGATTTAGGGCAACTACAACCGTGAGTACACAACTCCTCTCTCAACCGAATACAATCTCTCACAGAGGCAACACAAACACCACCTGACACAAGAGGGGTAGGCACTTAGCCAATACAACTCGATCACCTCACACTTGAGGGATTCCAACACAAACTCTGCCTCTCACTAGAGGGAGCCAAACACAATCTCCACCTCTCACTAGAGGGAGCCAATCACCACTCCACAATCAACCTCTACACAAGAGGGATAACACAAGTAAGGGGGTTAACAACTAGGTGGTATATCTCAACCACATACAACTTCTTCCACAAAAGATCCTAAATAGATAGGATAGTAGATAAGCTCAAGTGTGAAAAATAAAGAGTTTGGAAATCAAAAACTCAAAGAAAAAACTCTTGGGAAAACTTCTAGAATAGATAGAAAAATATAGATCAAAAACCAATCCCAAAAACTTCCTTTTTCTTGATTTTTCAAACCCTTTTTGAAACAAATAAAGATGAAAACTTTGAACCCAAAACTCTTTTGAAAACTTGAGAATAAACACTAGAGAAGTAGGAATTTTTGCTCTTCAAAAACCTTAACCAAATCAGCCCTCAAATGGGGTATTTATAACCCCTTTAAAAAAACTAGCCGTTGGCTGCTGACTAGGCCAGAATTGGCCTTCGGTCGACCGGCCGGTCAACCGGCCAACGGTCAAATTTCTGACCGTTGAGCCTTCCGGTCAACCGCTCGGTCGACCGGGCCCTGAACCAGAGAGCAACGGCTCTCTGGCCGGTCAACTGCCCGTCGACCAGGGCAACCCGAGAGTGGGTTGCCTTCAGTCGGTCGACCGCTCGGTCGACCGGCCCAAGGGGCTGGCTGCGTGCACGTTCTTGTGCATGTCAGTCGACCGTTCCGGTCGACCGGCTCCTGGTTCGGTCGACCGGAACGATCGACCGCCAGAGCCTGGCAGAAATATTTTAGGACTGAAAAACTTGGTTTTTAAATACAAAATAAATCCCATAAAATTCTCTAAAAATCCACAAAAATAGTTTTATTATAATACTTTGATATACAAACATGTGTGGAAAAATTACACATATTTCAAACAATTTGAACCATTTTTGTGTTATGAAAGTTTTGCCGAAAACCAAATCTGTATTTTCCAAAACTTGGATTTTTGAATTGAAAATTCGTTTTGTCCAAAACTTATCCAAATACAAAACATGATACTTAAATAACTTTTAAGCATGTGGTATATGGATATACTCCAATATACATGTAAAGATATATATCAATGTTTTTTGATATTAAATCCGAAAATATGTTTTGTTAAAATACAAAACTCCAAACACATGAATAGGCATATCAAACTAAGTTTGTATAAATAGTTGAAGCATGCATGTATATAGAACAAATCTAATATACATTAAAACCATGTAAACTTGTTGATTCAATCTATTCATGAAAACCAAGATCGGTTAAACTAAAAACCGAAAACTAATATCCAAAACATGAAATGTGTGTGTGTTGTGAACTTGAGCATTCCACACTATCTAGTCTTTACAAATGGAT
The DNA here is from genome assembly GCA_038442645.1 of Agave tequilana. Lineage (NCBI taxonomy): Eukaryota > Viridiplantae > Streptophyta > Magnoliopsida > Asparagales > Asparagaceae > Agave > Agave tequilana. The sequence continues at coordinate 451,870 of JAVJIF010029665.1, read as the reverse complement.
CTAAACACAAGACTAAACTATGTACCGAAGTCTTCTTGACGAACTCCGTCTTCAAGTCGACTCGATCCAAACCGTGATCCACCGAGTTTGACTCCAACGAGTGCTATATATGATCTTGATGCTCGGGCTCTTGAATCACCATGTGAGAAGCTCCAAACACCTTTGTTGAAGCTAATCACCTACTAATATCTTGGTTAAAGATCTGAAACTAAACATCACAAGATTATTAGTAAACATAACTACATGAGTTAATCATCATCAAAACTAGAGTGGAAGGCCTCTGGGCCAACATGATGTTATGATTACTCCCGGTATCATTGTTACTCCGGTTAGTGAGGAGTTGGGCGCATCTATTACATGTTGTCCAAGGCTTCTTGTTGAGCCTTGGTGGTTTGCTCCTGAGCTTCCAACCGTTGACGGAGGTCATCATTACCGTTATCAATCATATGCACTGACACTCTATCTGTTCGTACCGAGTTGACTGTTGCCGAAGAGGCATACCCACTGTCTTCGTCCTTCTCATAAGACCATTGGAATAATCCTTTCATTGGTTCTGGTGAGGTTACTATAGTTGAGGAGGATGGCTCTTATAACTGTAGGGTATTGTGACCCTAGATCTGGTGTTTCGAAAGACACCTTCTTCGTGCACCAAGACTTGGCCTAAGCCCAGGCTATAGTCCGGATCTGGAGAACTGAAGGAAGGAGAATTAGCACTACGCGGCGCTCGTCTGCCCCTATGCGTTCCCGTCCCCTTCCGATCATATTGACGGATGCAGAGGGCAGATCTGGTAGATCTCGCGATACGCTCCCTTTGCGATGATTCACGGGGGCCTACACCGATAGTTGATCAATGACTGACTGTCAGTTTAGAAGAGTAGCGGGGATCGGACCTAGCCGGTATGGACTGAGTGGACTATCACCAACTGACATCCCACTTGTTGACAACAGGAGGGAGAAGTCTGGAGTAATTTCGACTTCCATTTTCTCGCTAAAAACTCTCGCAAGTCGGATCCAGCCGAGCTTAAGCGACTCAGTGCGGAGACTCAGGTAGATCACGTATTGATGCGTTCAGGTAATTTTGACACCACCTTCTTGCTCGCAATATTTGGAAGCGAAACATAGGATGATGCCTCGTTCTTCTCATCACCGCAGAGGTGATTGGCACTAGACAGTGCTTTAGTTCTAGCTTCGCGGCTAAGAACTTTGGGAGCACCCTTAGGCACTTAAGCTACATAAGCACCGCTATCAGCACCCAAGGACGATCCCTTAGCTCCATTATGAAGAGCGAACTTAACGCTCGAGGGGTTGGAGAGTGAAGCACGTTGTGGTGCCTTGTTCCCCACCTTGTTGCGAAGGTGGTTAGCACTGCTAGGTGCTTTAATCTCATCCTGGCGATTGGGCATTCCGCGCGTACCCTGATGAACTGGTGTTGTGCTTACTATGCCATCAGTAGCTTCCCTCGTGGGAGCAAGGTTGGTGCAAGGAGTTACTGCTCCTGGATTGGGCGAAGGCAGAGTTGCCGCCCTAGCCTCACAGCTGATAGTTTCGGCGAAGCAGGAAGGCATTTTGCCTTTATCTTTGCGTGATAGGCGAGCCTGTGGTGTAGCTGCGCCTGAAGCTTCACACGGAGCTTTCTGTTTTGTCCTTCACATCTACTTTGGAAGAGGAGATTTAGGTTCGCAGGGAGCCTGGCTAGCCTCGTGCGAGGCTGAGAGGAGTTGGGAGGAGGCCCGTTCAGTTACTTACCCGACTAGGGCTGGTTTCTGCTCCGAAACCTTGGCCACTGAGACCTTGCTATGCTTCCGTATGTGGAGCACTGGACTACCTTCAGAGAGCAGCTCTTCGAATTTTCCTTGGTCGAAATGAATGACCAAGTTTTCAAAAGTAACAACCTCAGGATTCCGACCTTCGCATTGCAACATTGTCTCCTTGTTGCGCCAGAACTGATTTCCCCAGCGGAGTTGCCATCTTGTGACCAATTGATTTTGCAAAGGGGGAAACTTACAAAAGAGATCGAGGAGCTAAATTACAAGTAATTGAAAAGAAAATTACAGGTAGATCTCCTCTGAGATTTCTGAAAAAATGTGCCGGTAGGAATCTGATCAGCGCGCGATCACTTTATCCCTTTGACGATGCGATCGGTCAGATGATCGAACTTCCTCTTAATAGGACTCCCTTCTCGCTTGGTTCGAGGAATCGGAGAACAGAGGATCGGTAGAGCCCTCTTGCTGCTTCTCGAGCTAATCTCCTCTCTATCCTTGCCCGTCTTCCCTCTCCCCTCTTCTTTTTCTTTGGTGTGCTCCTGGTAGGCTATTTATAGGGAGAACAGGGGTATAATCGCCCTAAAAATCTGAAACAGATTGAGTCAATCTGTTTTGTATCTGGAAAGTAGCCTTGCCGCGAGGTTAGAAACAGCTTCTGTGAAGCTAGGAATAGCATGTAGCGCTAATCCCTTGATTCGCTCCGCTAAATGAGGGATACTCCCTTGATCCTCTCTAGTTAATTGAGAGATCTCCCCTGATCTTCTCACCTAATTGGGAGAGTCAAAAGATCATGGCAAGCAACTATTAAATTTGATTTCAATCAACATGATCTCATCTGGATATTTGATTGGTCAAAGGTGACCATAAAAAGACCCCACAGCGGGGCTAACCCAATAAGCTCGTAGCGGAGCTAAGGGAAGCTTCTGGCGAAGCTAGGAGTAAGCTCTCAGCGAAACTATAAGTTGGCCTTTTGTGGCTCCGCAGAGCGTCTAGCTAAGCTATTAGCTAGCTTTCTACGGAGTTATGGGAACTCTAGGGCGAAGCTATAAGTTAGCCCATGACAAAGCTATGATGGAATTCTTGAAACGCTAAGCAAGATTGCTCATCTCTTGGGCTCATGTGAGACTAAGTATTGAGCTAACTTAGTGTCTCTAGGCCTGTTCAGGTCTTTTTCAAAGGCAACTTTGACTCACTATCTGCTTTACTGGATTAGTAATGTCCATGTTGCCGCCTTGCCTCTGGTCATCAGCTTGTCTTCGACTTATCTTTTATAGATGTCAATAAGTTGTTCAGACCGGCTGAAGATGAATGGGGAGCTCTATCTATTTTGAGTGTCAACATCCCCCATATGCTGTCGACCACAAGCATGCTGTAGAAGACAGAAGATTTTCCTTATCTCAGAGGGCAGCTACCAGAACTCGATCACCCCTGCTGAAAGAAGGCCAGATCCTTCAAATAATTACCAATATAAAGGACCAAATGAAGGAACAATACGCCTAGACAGATCGCAACTGAAAGCAAGCAGCTCTCGACCGCGATAATGCTTCCTGAGCTGAAGGTGTCGAAACAACACAGCAACCAACTCCAGATGCAAATCACCGCCCTCCAAAAAACCCAGGTGTAAATGCAGCCAGAGGATGAACCTAGAATTAGGGAGAATTGGGTCTGTAGATCAATCACAAACCTGAGGCGGTCTAGACTAACTTCTCCCCTGCAAGAAGACTGCTCCAACAATGAGGCTGATTCACCTCATTTCCGAGCAAGAGTCCAGCATGATCAAACTTGGAGGAGAACCGAGGAGTTTTCCTACATTTGAACCCTCGACAAGCTAGTCCAAAGACGGATCGAGGAAGCTAAGCTGTAACTCTATAATGGATCAAAATAGGCCACTACCAAGCTTTCTGATTCCCTTTCTCTTAAGTGATTTCTAGAGTGTGAATTCTTGAAAAAATTCACGACTCTGACCTTCAACTACTACTACGGAGCAAGCGATCTAATCCATCCCGTCAAGCACTTTTGAGTATGAAAGGTGTGACCTCAGATTGATGGTAATCTACTCCCATAACAATCAGCTCATGTGCCTAACCATTCGTCCAGTGTGAAAGGTGCGGCCTCAGATTGATTTTACTCTCTGTCATCGCATTCGCTCCACAATTTCGGGGAGATAACCAAGGCGTTCCTCATCAATATGCCTCTGGTCAGGAAGCCAAGAAGACTAATCACCACCTCCTTGCCATCAAAATGAGACAGGAAAACAACCTCAAGTCATACATTGACTATTTTTAGAACCAGCTCGCCAAGTTTCCTAACTGTGGTGAAGATGTCTCTGCACTGACATTCACCAGCAAATTACAGATCTTTCACGTTTTACACAACACACTACTGAAGCATGTTGTCACTCAGATGAGGGAGGTTTTGTCCTATCCTAACCTTAGATCCAGGTGGAGGAAGCGACGAAGAGCTCCCCTAACAAATCTCTCAAATGCGGTAATGACAAAAAGAAGTCAAAGTTTCAATACAGAGTGCTAATCAGTGCCAGTAAGCCAGATCAGGGCAACCTGCTTACAGAAGACAGGCATTACTATTCCTCTCACTGAATCCACTCAAAGTCTTCAAGATGGAACAACATTTTACTCTGCTGAGACTCGCCATTAATGAAGTCTTCAATGCCATCAAGGACCAGCCTTAAGTAAAGCGCCCGAAGCTAATTCAATATGATCCCACACTCCCTGGAGTGGAAGAGTACTATTCTTATCATGACGGTAATGTAGAAGCCTCTAAAAGTACCTGAAGAAACTTGTTTGCCTAGGCTCCTTCAAAGAGTACATCCTTAATCCCAGAGCAACCTCTGATGCAAGGCAGCTGACTTCTCTGCATCCTACCCAACTGCAATACATGATCACCCAATACAAGTTGATCTAGTGATCTGATCCCTTTAATGAAAATAGGGGAGTACCTCTACCAATAACACCCCCTATATTTTAGTTAATTCTATGTATTTATTTTAATCATCAAATAAACTAACATTTGCTACTAACCTTTTCAGCTCAGTCTGCTACTAGGATTATCCTCTCAGAGTCCTACCAAGTTTGTCGCTACTTTGATGGGATTATCCTTACTCGGAGATGACTGCAAACCCAGATCCGCTAATAGTATTTCCTCCACTCAGAGTCCAATGCTTGTACGCTCTGCTGATGGCATTTTCCTCCACTTAGAGATGGTGACGCAAGCACCCGCTTATGCGCCCCCTCTCAATTAACCTACCGACAGTCAAAACTCTCTGCTGTGGGATTGTCCCCCCCACTTGGAGTCCCTAATCTGCTACAGAGATTTCTCCCTCTCAGAGCCCCAAGTTCGTTGATGGGATTAACCCCACTCGAAGATGATAAACATTAGCCTCCAGGCTCCCCTCGTCTGACTCACGGGTAGATGAACCACTGTCAGTTTTCCTCTGCCAGTGCCACTCCACTAATGGAATTATTCCCCACTCGAAGTTCAATGCTTGCATGCTTTATTGACGAATGTAATACAAAATGTTCCTGTACATGATTGGTAACATATATTGCATATTTATTGTCACATTACCACGTTTATTATCTAAATAAATCATATTAATAAGTCCTATTTTTCTTTATAAAATGCAGGCCATTGCTAAAGGATAGGAAAGAGAAACGAGCCCAAAAGCCCATCAAATTCTGATTTAATTTAGAACTAATTCTAAATCAGGAAATCAGGATAGATCAGGGCAAATCAGAGAGGTTGAAAATCAGCTAAACTGAATCTTCCCAAATCAAGTAGTTAAAGTGTAGAACCCCGTACCCGGGATACGTACCCAGATACGTGTCCCAAAATTGTTCGACCATATTGTTCAGTTTTCTTCCTGTATGTATTTTTGAGTTGTGATTACTTATATTATTGAGTATCGGATCTGGATTCTCAGACCGAGAGTAAGCACTGACCCGGACCGGGAACCCGATACCAGCCAGTAGCCCGATTTGACTTTCTGATAGTCCGCTTTAATTGATTTTAGTTTCAGAGACTATTTTCTAATATTTTAGATTTTTCATGATTTTTTAGATTTTTCAAATTTTTCTGCAAAATCTCTAAAACCGGTGTCGGTCGGCATTGCTGACTGATTTCCAGAATTTTAATTTTCAAACGGAATTGAATTTTCAAAAATGACTTTCACATTACTTCTTAGAATTTTCTTTTCTATCTAAATACATTTTTTGGGTATTTCTAAATTTATCAAAATTTGACCGATTCTGGTGTCGGCCGGTATCGCCGGAAGATTCCAGGATTTTTAATTTGAAAACTACATCAAATTTCTCAAATCTGATTTCACCGTGTATCTTAAATAATATCTCAGAACGTTTCTGAAATGGTCGAATTTTTACCACATTTAAATAATAATATTATTTACCGACAATTTCTTTTCACTTTTTCCTTCTCTGTTCCCCCACTTTGTACTACCAGAAATTATAATAAATAAATTAATTAATAATAAAAATTTTAAACTATTTTATTTTCTTTTTCCTATTTTTTTCCTTCTTTTCTTTAATTTTCTTTCTTTTCTTTCTTTTTCTTTTCTTCACCTTGATTTTCCCCCACAACTAAATGCAGCCACCAAAGCCGCCCGCCACCTACAGCAGTAGGGCTGCTGCCGCAGCCCTATCACCCCCTAAACCATCAATTCATTCCTCTCTCATCCTCTATTAAACCACAAAACTTCTATTTCCTTATCTTTTCAAACAAAAATCCAAAATCCAAAACTTCATCTCCTTCAACAAAACAACCCACTCACGCATCCTTCACAACCGGCCGCCTCCACCTTCACCACCACCGCCGCCGGCCACTCCTAGCCGGCCAACCAACTCCCCAACACTCCTCTTCACACCACCACCTCCTTCAACCTCCAACAACCCTCCTCCTCCTCCAATTTCAACAAAAACCCATCACTCTTCTTCCTTCTCTTCTCTAAAATTCACCCTCATCTCCACCAAATTCTCCACTTCCACCACCGCATCATCATCTCCTCCTCCTCCTCTATAACTCCCCATCACCTCCAATCATCACCACTACCACCACAACCACCACTACCACCATCTTCCACCACCACCAAAACAACCCAATAACAACCCACACACAAAAAACCCCCACCTCCCACTCCACCCCTTGGGTGCGCGCGCGGCGGACCCTCCCGGCGGCGCCGCCGCCGCCGCCCGGCCGTCGGTGCCGGTGGCCGGCCGACGGCCACCTCCCCTCCCTCTCTTTTTTCTTTTCTTCTTTCTTTCCTTCTTCTTCATTTCTTTCTTTCTTTTTCCTTTCTTTTCCCTAATATAACACTCATATTTCCCTCATTCCAAAAATACCCCTCCCCTCATTCCCTTATTACTTCACTATATTTACAACCCTACCCCCTTTCATTTTAATTCCTATTTTCCCTTTTAAAAACACCACATTTCTCTCTATTTCTCTCTCTCCCCCCTTCCTACAACTCTCTCTCTCTCTCTCTCCTCTCTCATTCCCTCTCTAATATTTATATAAATATTTATAATTATATATTTTAATATACAACTTCGGGCTAGTGGAATTCTCGTGCGGATCGTCGATTTCCTGGGTTTTTAACCGTATTTCACCCCCGTTTCAGGCGAGTGCTTATTATTAATTTAAAAATAATTTCCCTTGTATTTATAACAGATATTGACATGTGGATATTTTAATATGCCTAACACTTGCTATTGTAATTTTTAGTACATAATTGCTATGCTATATTTGACACCGGTATTTGCCATGCTATATATAACACCGGTATTTGTCATGCTATATTTGACACCGATTATTGCCATGCTATATTTGATACTGATATTTGCCATGCTATATTTGACACATGACATCTGACACCGACACTTGGCATGTACACTCGATATATGATTTATGATACCGGCACTCCATATATAGACCCGTCATACTTGACACCTGACCCTAACACCCGGTATATGATATGCTTTCAAGTGGTATAAATGAAAAACACCTAGAGGGGGGGTGAATAGGTGTAAGTGCTAATCTAAGAAACTAAATGCAAACTAAGTGCGCTAAGTGCGGAAGCTAATGCAAATTATGCACAAACTAATACAATACAACAAGTGTAGCCGAATTCCCCTTGCGAGGCTCTGGACTAACTCCCCTTGATTCCCCTTGAAATGGGTTGAGGCGCTATGTGAAGCTCTTGTTGGATGAGTACAAGTTAGGCACACACACACAAGCAATCCAAGCAATAAGAAATATGTGCACACACAATCAAGCCAAGCAATCAAGGATAAATTACAATATGAATGATGCAAGGCAACACAAGCAATGTATATAATATGAATGTTATGAAAGTATGATGCTTGTATGAAATGATGCTTTGCACAAATGTAAAGAGAGAGAGTTAGAGAGACAATGGATCAAAACGCAAACACCAAGATTTGTTTCGAGGTTCGAGCACCTTGCTCTACATCCCCGCCTACACCACCGTGTAGGATTTCCACTATCTCAACTCCCACCGAGGGAACCTCTACCGAAGAGGATTTCTTACAACTCTAGGAGTACCAAACTCCTCTCTCAACAACAACCTCCTCACAACCGAGGGGTTAGGCCCGTAGCCAATACAACAACCAATCCACACACCTCTACCGAAGAGGCTCACAACCAAACTCCACCTCTACCTAAGAGGGATCCACAACACAATCACCCGATCACCTCTACCGAAGAGGGATTCACAAGTATAAGGGTGTTTACAACAATGAGGTTTACAACAAACAACCTCAAACACTTCTCTTTCTTTTTCTCTTATCTTTTTCCACAAAACAAGATCCTAATAGTTTAGGATAGAAGATAGCTCAAGTGTGGAAAACAAGTGTTTTTTGGAAACAAGCAACAAAGAAAAACTACTTGGGAAATCTCTTGTATATGATAGAAAATGAAATACCAAATCAAAATCCCAAACCTAGTTTTCTTTGATTTTCCAAAAACCAAACAAATAAAGATGAGAAGTTTTAAAGCCCCAAAAACTCTTTTTAAAACTCTTTTAAACACTTCAGAAAACTGAAAATTTTTCTCTTAGAAAACTTTTTCAAAATCCCCAAAGAGATGGGTTTATATAGCCCCTTTACAAAACTAGCCGTTAGGCTGAGTTGGCAGTCTGACAGACTGCCGGTCGACCGGTCCGGTCGACCGCCAACGGTCAAAATGTGACCGTTGGGCAATAGCGGTCGACCGGCCCGGTCGACCGAAACATCCTGAGAGCAGAACTCTCATCTCGGTCGACCGGCCCGGTCGACCGTCCCAGAGACTCCAAACGTGCACAGACTTGTGCACGTTGGTCGACCGTCCCGATCGACCGGCCTATGGTGCGGTCGACCGGTCCTTCGACCGACTTGGCCTGTCAGCCAGTCCTCAGTTCTGCACAGATACGGGATTTGAAAAAAGGTCTTTTCACTCAATAAAAATCCCATAAATTCACAGTAAATCTAAAAATAGTTTTAATCACAATAAAAACTGTTTTTCTAAAAAATGTTTTTCTAAAACTTGTTTTATCATTTTACTTTGATAACCAACTTGTGATAAAAATTTCAAGACATATATCAATCATATCAATTCATTTTTGTGTCTTGCCAATTTTATCAAAAACAAAACTTGTATTTTATCAAACTAGAATTTTCCAAACATGAATAGGATAGTCAAAATAAGTTTGTCTAGCAAGTTTAAAGCATGTATGTATATCTAGATCATATCTAATATACATAAGTATAAGGTAAACTTGTTTTGATCTATTATTCATGAAAACCAAAAACCAAATCATGAAACGTGTGTGTTTTGTGCACTTGAGCATATCAACTAACTAAGCTTTACAAATATGGATCTAAAACACAAACTCTAAACTAGATACCTAAGTCTTCTTGACGATCTTCATCTTCAAGTAGACTCGGTCCAAACTCCGTGACTCTCCAAGTGCAAAGGTATGATCTTTAAGCTTTGGCACCGGAATCATCAAGAATAGCTTCTAATCATCTTGTTGAAGCTAATCACCAACCTAATATCCTGTTAATGATCTGAAACTTAGAAACACAAGAATATTAGTAAACATAACTACATGAGTGTTGATCATCATCAAAACTAGAGTGGAAAGCCATTGGGCCAACAATAAATACCTGGACCTGACATTGTGACCCCTGACCAGAACACTACCACCCCTGATACCTATATTATACGACATAGTCATGACTATCACTTTTACGGGGAATTGACATGGTTATTATATTATTATTACCAGATATTTGGTACTCCTGTTACTCCTGTATACTTGAACCCCTGAAATAGGGAGGCTCCTGACATTACTCCTGATATTATACTCCTGTTAAACCCCCCGTAATAGGATAACCATGGATATTACTTTTGTGAATACCCTGTAGACATTATTATTTGAGACTTTGTTATATTTAAACAACCTACACCGGGATGGGGAAAATTGATGGGTATCGATATAGCTTCTGTGTTTATGGTGGCCATACATATGTTGTACAACTATTCCTGTTGGATTCGACCTGGAGGCCACCAGGCGTTTCCGAGGGGTGTACTGGCACCCCTACCCCCTTGACTGCCTGCCGGGTGTGCTATAATCCCCTGGGTATATCCTGTGGGGAACGGTGATACTCTATTCCTGTTCGGGCATATACTAAGACCTTCGGGCATATAGTAAGTCCCGGTGCCTAGCGGTACGTTCCGACTCAGTACCGGATACTCCTGGATCGTTGTCCCGGCATGTACGGGACCCATTCTAAACATGGTTCGTCGTTCCCCAACAATTTCCCATAACCAACCTCGCTCGGCTTGTATGCGGAAGTATATGGCACCGGTCACATACCGAAGCATACAAATTGAACAAGTCTTAATAATAACTTAATAATTGACTTCATGCTACATGAATTTTATTGTCGTGTTCATACTTGCCATTTATTGTAGCTACTCCATGCTTGCTAATTTGGTCACATGACATTTAACCTGCTACACTTGCTTTATTTCATGATTCACTATTTATTGTGATTATTCCATGCTTATTAATTTTGATACATTATACTTGACCTGATGCACTTACTTTTATTTATACTTGCCACCTGGCTTCTTCTTGCACTCACTGGGTTGCCCAATAACAACCCTGGATTTGTATGTTCAGATTTGACAGGTTGGACCGAGGTGGACCCATCAGCTGAGGATCAGGCCTACTTCGAGGAGCAGGCGGATCAGCCGTAGCTTCGTCCAGTCTTTCCCCGCTCGCGAGATTCCCTTTTCAGCTCGTGAGTTATTATCTTTTGTACCCTGTACAGTCTACTTTTGTACTATCTAGTGATGTAATATTGATGTAATATTATGTCACTATTTGTGATGACTAAGTACTTATACTATTTTGTGTTGGAATGTATAATACCATGTATTTCCGCACTCTGATCCTTGTATTGTGTTGTATTGATGCTTAGCGTACATACGTGATGGTACCATCGCCCTGCATATGTACGTCGCAGTGGTGTCCCCGTACCCTCCGGATCGGGGCGCCACATAAAGCCAAAGATTAAAGGCTGTTTCATCAAATCCTGGAGCTGAAACGGAAACTACAGGAGATAAGTCAGAACACAAAACAAAGAGGTGTACCCCCCCAGGTGTGGCCACCTGGCCACACCCAGGCCGCAGTAACGCGGCTTTGGCCACATTTCTGTGGCTTGTTAGTTTTGTTGGGGGAGTGTTTCCTCCCCTATCTTTGTACGACCTCCCCCGTTTGGGTTTTGCCTATAAATACTGTATTTTTCAGAGAAAAAGGACCGGAAATTTGTTTAAGATTTTCTCTTTATTTTTAAGGTTTAGCTCTTTGTTAGATAGTTGATTAGTCTCTAATTTTGCATAATTTTCATCACATTCTCATATTTATTTCATGTAAAATTTTGCTAATAAAACCTTGCTTGCTTGATCCTTGGTCCATGGTGTGCAAATGAAGAAGAAGACCTAAATCACCATTTAATTGGTGATTAAAAGCCTACCAAGTAGCCATTGACTAAGGTGAAGATTTTTTCAGCCTAGGGCATCAAATCGCAAATCCAGAAGATCAAGGCGTCAGAAGACAGACTGGGCGATGCGCTGCCCGAAAGGCAGGCGCGCGCCGCCCTGGCAGGGCCGCGTCTGGCCGCGTTTTCACGGCCCTTTGGGTGCGCGTGCTCCTGCGCTTTGGGCCACGGGTCACCCACGTGGCCCCCTTCCCCCTGGTGCCTATAAATACCCCCAGGGGTCTTCAGTTGAAGCAGATCCAGAGAATAGAGTTATATTTTTGTGTTTTATTGCTAGGAATTGTAGTTGCTTTAGTTTGCTTCTTCTAGTTTTAGTTTAGCCATTAGAGTTAAAGAGAGAGAGTGTGTATGTGTTGTATTTGAAGGATGACAAGCTAATACAAGTACTACTTCTCATTCTTCTTTCCATTTACTTGTGTTTTCATTTGCTTTTAATTCCTTGTTGAAGTGTAACTCTTTTACTCTTTACTTCTCTCCTTTGTAGTGTAACTTACCTTCACTCTACTTCTTTTCTTTTTGTTGCTTCTTTCTTACCATGTCTAACTAACTCCACCATTGCATGGCTAACTAACTACTAACCCACTAATTTGTAACTTCTTGATTGATAACCCGAATGAGTCAATAGTGTCAAACAAGCCTTGTGCAAACGAGAGCTATGACATCTTAAGACGAGGGTTCTAACTCTAACTTACCTACAAGTATTTACCTTCTTATATTTCATACTTAAATGGTTTTTGATGATCTATGGGTGTTGTACTTTGCTTGTTGTTGTAAGTTAAAGAATTTCCTTTTAACTTTGCTGATACCATTAGTGCACTCGTGTCTTCCCGTATTCTCGCCTTCTATTGGATCTTGATAAGAGAATGTCCGAGTTTTTGCCATGTGAAGCTAAGTTTTAGGATAAACTTTCACTCGATTTCCACGTGAATAGTTTCAATGCATAAGGGTTATGTTCGCCTATGATCCATCGTGAGGCTATCTTCCAAAAGTTAGAAATTAGTGGGAGCACTTAGTAGAAAGTTAGCCATGCGTTTTTACAACTAAGAAAAAAAAACCACTTTTACAAACTACCAAAATATTTTCCAACAATTCTTTAAAACAACTTGTTTCACTTTTCAATTCTTTATTTGGAAACAAGAACTTTCTTTCTTCTTGAACTTTGAAGCCGCATCAAGCTTCCCATCGCTCTCCCTCCTTGTGGATACGACCCGTATAGCCACTTCGCTACTACGAAGAATCGCAAAAGCAGTAACATCAACTCTCACTTCCTTCTCTATTTTAGTGCTTGCTTTTTGCCGATCAAATTTTGGCGCCGTTGCCGGGAGGGAACGGCTTTGTTGTTTAATACTATAGATTGTTTCTTCGTTTTTGTGTGTAGGAGAAGTACCAAGGAGCTCACTATCATGGGAACGAGGTGATGGCCAAGGACATTGCGTGAGGATTCATTTGCCCTCGGAAAAATTCGTGTAAAAGCGAGTTTTTTTCGATTGAAGTACTAACAAACTCGTTTGCAGGGTTGCCGAAAGCCGCTAAAAATTGCTTTCTAAATTTTTAGTTTCATTGGATGCTTCGCCTTATGCATGTGTAATAAATTCAACAGAAATCCACATGTTGCTTATTGAAATTTGGATTAGACTCTTGCATTTAGGGCACGTGTCTATTTCAATTCTTTCAATTTCTGTTGAAGAGTGCTGGAGAAAAGGTACGTGTGCATTCATATAGAATAGGACCAACATTTTGGAGTGATTTATCACTTTGAGTGTTACCTTATTGTGAATAAACTGTACACTTGCACAATTGATATTAAGGGCAAAACCCAAATAAACAAGATAAGGTGGGGATTTCATCACCCTTCCTTAGCTCAAAAATTATCTCTAAGTGCACTCACACTCTCCCAAGCCTTAACTAAAAATCAATAGACGTTGGCCCTAGGGACATCTCGGACTCACTAAGAGATTACAGAGGTTGAAATTGCAAGAACTATACTCCTGCAAAATCGGTGTCTAAGGAAAGTGGATTGAGAGGCAAAGCCTCGAAGCTCCGTGGTTTGGCGTAATTAGGCCCGTGGCTCCGCCCGGATACCTCCCTACGAGCTTTGCCCTTTCCTGGCTGATTAGCTTGTAGTCAAGTTCCTGCAACAATCTTCCCCAGAGAATCGACCAGTTAGGAGTCGTCTAGGTCCAGGTACCTTAGACTGAGGCTTGTGGTTGTTTTTTTCTTTCTTTTGTTTGTTATTTTATTCTTTTCGATTGTTTGTTGTTTTTAACGTTGTTTGTGGCGTGCTGCATGCAAGAGTGGGTGAGAGATCCCTTATCTTCTCGATTAACTAGAAACACCTCTCTACCTTTGCATCCAGAACCGGTGATGGCTTCACTTCAGGATAGGTTTTACCCAATCAGAACCTCATTGCCATCTTGTATAAAACTTCCTGAAGCAAACGACAATAATTTCGAGTTGAAGCCCCAATTCATTAACACTCTTCCCAAATTTCATGGTTTAGAATCGGAGGATGCATACTTCTTTGTTAGGGAATTTGAAGAAGTGTGCCTCATGATGCGTATACCCCAGCTAGGAGACGATGCCGTTAGGTTACGTTTCATCCCTTTTTCCCTAAAGGACCTAGCTAAGAAATGGTTGTACAGCTTGGCAGTAGATTCAGTCACGACCTGGGATGATTTCGTCAAGGCCTTCTTGAAGAAATTCTATCAAATTCAAAAAACTGCCCTCATTAGGAAGAACATCATGCAGTTTAGGCAAGAACCGAGCGAACCATTTTGGAGATACTTTGAGCGATTCAAAGATCTCCTAGCTCTGTGCCCTCATCTGGCGTGGAGAAATGACGTCAGTGCCAGATTCTCTACGATGGTCTAGATTATCAGACGAAGACCCTGTTAGAAACGATGTGTAAGGGACGGTTCTTGTAGAAGGATGAGAATCAGGGTTGGGATTTATTTGAGGATTTAGCGGAGAAAATCCTGCAATGGGAGCCAGCCTTGAAAAAACCTAGGAATTCACAATCTATAGCTTCAAGAGGAGGGCTCCTATCTCTAGAATTATCTATAGCTGCTGTGGCTAAGATTGCTAACCTAATGAGAAGGATAGAGGCTCTGGAAACTAAAGAGCCTACCAATGTCAACCAGATCAACCCACCACATTTCACAATCGGGTTGTTCGTACTGTCAGGCACCAAACCATGTCTTTGAAGAGTGCCCCGTTTTCCATACCCAGCAAGTGCCACGGGAACACCTGAATGCGGCCTACTCACGGCCGCCACACAACCCCTACTCACAAACATACAATCCGGGTTGGAGGAATCACCCTAATTTCTCCTGGGCCCCAAACAATCCTCCCAGGCCTAATTCCTCCAACAATTTTCACCATCCTACTCCTCCACCAGCTTTTCCCAGTCAAGCCCCATCTTCCTCCTCCCAAAGCTCACCAATGGAAAAGAAAATCAGTAAACTGGAGGAGAGCATAGAGGCTTTCATGAAGTCCCAAACCGCTTTTATGCAAACCAGGGACAAACTCTGAACAATCATTCACAGGCTATATCGAGATTGGAAATGCAGATGAGCCAGTTAGCTAGCTCCCTAAGTGAAAGACCAAAAGGTACTTTGCCTAGTCAGCCGCTAGTTAACCCAAAAACCTCCAATCAAGCATATGAAATTCAGGATCCATCGATTAACCAGTGCAATGTTGTTCACACACTGCGATCTGGAAAGAAGGTAGACAACCAGGTCTACCAACAGAAAAGTCCAGTCCATCCTGATCCTACTCCAGCCTCCACCTCTGCTAGTTCCTCCCAATCCGCTCCACAAACATCTGACGAGGACAAAGCTGCTGAACAAGTTCATAAGCCTGTAGCACCCATTCCCAATAGGCTTAGGAACAACAATAAGAATATGCACATGGAGAAAATGCTAGAGATGTTCAAACAGGTCAAATTGAATGTGCCACTTCTTGACGCTATCCAACAAGTCCCAGCTTATGTCAAATTTCTTAAGGATATGTGTACGAAGAAGAGAAAGACCAATGTGCCCAAGAAAGTGTTCTTGGCAACCAATATAAGCGAAATTCTGTCTGGTCCCATTCCGGTGAAATACAAGGATCCCAGATGTCCCACCATTTCCTGCACCATAGGACAGACCAAAATCAGTAGAGCACTTCTTGTCCTGGGAGCAAGTATCAACTTGCTACCTCTCTCAGTATACCAGCAACTTGGGTTGGGTGAGCTAAGCCCAACTCGAGTCACCATTCAGCTAGCTGACCGATCTGTGAAGATCCCGAAGGAGGAAATTACAGACGTCCTTATCCGGGTCGGGGATTTCATTTACCCTGTTGACTTCATGTGCTTGAGACCCAACCTCTGTCCAATCTTAGGTCTCAAACTCCCGTCATCTTAGGGCGCCCATTCCTTGCTACAGCCAATGCCATATCAACTGTATGAACGGGTCCATGCGATTGACTTTTGGAGACATGACGAAGGAAGTCAATGTCTTCAATCTTGGAAGACACCTAGGGATGTCAATGATCAGACATTTGAGGTCAATTCTATTGAAACTTGACCAGTGAGCATGAGGAATGCATGGAGACAGAAACTGAGGCATAGTTTGATCTGGAGGCTGAGGATTTTAATCTAGACCAGATCATAGATTCAGCAGTGGATTGGGCGTCGAGCCCAAGTGTACCTCATCATAGGATTGAAAGCTCAGAGATTGCCTCCAATGAAGCAACACCTTCCCTAGAGCTAAAGCTTACCTGAACACCTCAAGTACGCCTACCTGGGCGGAAAGGACACCTTCCCAGTCATCATAGTATCCCATTTGACTAAGCAACAAGAGGACAGCTTAATGTCAATTCTGAAAAGACATAGGGAAGCCATTGGATGGACGATGAAGGACATCAAGGGAATAAGTCCAGCCATAGTGCAACATAGAATCCATTTAGTCGATGAAGCAACCCCTAGGAAGGACCCACAACGCAGGCTTAACCCTCTCATGCAAGAGGCAGTTAAGGCTGAAATTCTGAAACTATTAGATAATGGGATCATTTATCCCATTTCTGATAGCCAATAGGTTAGCCCTGTTCATGCAGTCCCAAAGAAGGCTGGCTTTACGGTGGTAGAAAATGAGAAAAAAGAGTTGGTACAAGCAAGACTGCCTACCAAGGTTCGTGTTTGTATCGACTACAGGAAGCTGAATGCAGCTACCCGTAAAGACCACTTCCCGCTACCCTTCATCGACCAAATGCTTGAGCGTTTGGCTGGACATGAGTACTACTGCTTCCTAGATGGGTACTCGGGATACAACCAAATCCCTTACTTGCAGAAGACCAGGAAAAGACCACATCCCTGCCCATTCGGAATCTTTGCTTATCGACGCATGCCTTTTGGATTGTGCAATGCTCCCGCAACGTTCCAACGGTGCATGCTTAGTCTTTTCTCTGACATGGTAGAACATTTTCTTGAGATTTTCATGGATGACTTCTCCATCTACGGAGATTCATTTGATCAGTGTCTTCATCACCTAGAGTTAGTGCTACAGAGATGCAAGGAGAAGAACCTAACTCTAAACTGGGAAAAATGTCACTTCATGGTGAGACAGGGGATTGTCTTGGGCCATGAGATTTCGAGGAGAGGCATAGAAGTGATAAGGCTAAAGTAGAAGTGATTGCTAAACTTCCACCACCCAAAAGCATCAAGGATATTAGATCGTTTTTAGGGCATGCTGGGTTCTACCGACGGTTCATTAAGGACTTTAGCAACATCGCGAGGCCCTTAACCAACCTGCTCGCTAAGGACGTACCCTTTGATTTCAACGATGAATGTTTCAAGTTATGGGGGAAGCTTAAGCAAGAACTTATTTCTGCGCCTATTATTTCTACTCCTAATTGGGCCCAGCCATTTGAAATCATGTGTGATGCATCTGATTTTGCTATTGGCGCTGTTTTAGGACAGCGCATCGATAATAGGCAGCACGTAATTTACTATTCGAGTAGGACCTTGAATGACGCCCAACAGAACTATACAACGACTTAGAAGGAATTCTTGGCCGTTGTCTTTACGTTGGAAAAGTTCCGGCCCTACTTGTTAGGTTCGAAGACGGTGATTTTTACGGATCACTCGGCTCTGAAATACCTTATGACCAAGAAGGAAGCAAAAGCCCGACTGATTCGGTGGATCCTTTTGCTTCAAGAATTTGACTTAAAAATTCAGGATAAACAAGGTATAGAAAATGTGGTCGCTGATCATCTCTCACGAATTCTGAATGCACCAACCATCCAAGCTCCGATCAACGAGGATTTCCCAGACGAGCACATCCTAGCCATTCTTAAGGAACCCTGATATGCGGACATTGTTAATTACCTGGCCACGGGACAATTACCCGCTGACTGGACAAAGCAAGACCAATACTGCTTCTTTGCCCAAGTACGGTACTTCTTCTGGGAAGAACCGTATCTTTTTAAGTATTGTCCCGACCAAATTATTAGACGATGCATACTAGAGGAGGAACAGAGGAGTGAGCTCAGCTTTTGCCATGACCTTGCATGCGGAGGACACTTCGGTCCCCGCAAGACTGCAGAGAAGGTTCTACAAAGTGGGTTCTACTGGCCCACTTTGTTCAAAGACTCATATCATTTTTGCAAGTCATGCGCAAATTGTCAGAAAAGTGGGAAAATTTCAAGAAGAGACATGATGCCCCTGAACCCGATCCTTGAAGTTGAAATTTTTGATGTTTGGGGTATCGATTTCATGGGGCCATTCCCCAATTCCTTCGGCAACCAGTTCATTTTGGTTGCTGTAGATTATGTCTCTAAGTGGGTAGAAGTTGTGCCAACTAAGACGAATGACAACAAATTGGTTGTCAAATTTCTCAAAGAGAACATCTTCTCCCGATTTGGCACCCCTAGAGCGATAATTAGTGATAATGGATCGCATTTCTACAATAGAGTTTTTGAAGCTCTGATGTGAAAATATTCCATCAATCACAAGTTATCTACTCTATATCATCCCCAGACAAATGGGCAGGTCGAAGTCACCAACCGACAGATCAAGCTCATTCTGGAAAAGACTGTCGGACAAAACCGAAAGGATTGGTCGGTTAAGCTTAATGATGCATTGTGGGCTTACCGCACTGCTTTTAAGACAGTTCTGGGGATGTCTCCTTATAGAATCGTATTTGGCAAAGCCTGTCATCTGCCAGTAGAGTTAGAACACCGGGCCTTCTGGACCATTAAGCAGCTCAATTTTGATTTGAGTAAGGCCGGTGAGCTAAGGAGAATGCAGATTTCAGAATTAGAGGAGATACGGAATGAAGCCTATCAGAATGCTCGAATCACCAAAAGCAGAACAAAACTTTTTCATGACCAGATCAAAACCCGGAAAAACTTTGCCCCGGGAGATAGGGTTCTGTTGTATAACTCTAGGCTTCATATTTTCACGGGGAAGCTGAAAACTCGTTGGTCGGGACCATTCATTGTGCGCACTTTTTTCCCACACGGTGCTGTGCTTATTGTAGACCCTAAGAACAACACGGAATTCAAAGTGAATAGGCAAAGACTGAAGCCCTTCTTAACCACTGAGCCTATGACTCCGGATGATAGTGTGCTGACTATTTTTGCCCCGTCATACACCTAACCACACAAATAAAAAAAATTTGTTTATATTCTTACCCCTTCTACATTCTTTTTGACATTTCTTTAGCCTATTCGCACTTGGCCGGCCCGAGTCCACGAAGACGGTAACATCATTTCTTCACCCTCTTTATTGCATTCACTTTTCCATATACATTCATTGAGGACAATGCATTAGATAGTGTGGGGGGGGTGCTAACACTTTTTCTTTCTTCTTTTTCTTTTTACCATTAAAAAAAAATCCAGATTGAAAAGAAATTTCATATTCTTTATAAAAATACCAAATGATTGTAGGAATTATGGGAACCTTATTAATGAATCTTTAGTTTTGCCTAATTAAACAAGAAAGATTGGTTTGACTAAAAAGTTAGGAGGGATAAGGAAAAAAACTCGTACCTTTTATTTTAGCCTTAGTAGAATATGCATAACCCACACACACATGCTTGGGATTTAGAGACACAACTCTGAAAAAAAAAGCTGGATAATTGTGCCTCAAGAAGCATGATTACTCACGCCAAAAAAAAAAATTCTATATACAATAATGTATAAATAAATCTTGATTTCGTGGCCTACTCCACTTGCATATTTGACCTGAAGGGTGTTTTTCCACCTGGTGCCCTAAGACCATCTGGTTTGGGAGTCATCGGTTTGATATGTGTTACATAAGTGAAGTAGAAAGCCTAATGGAACTAAGAATAATAAGTAATATTAATAAAATTAAATGATATTCAAAGTTGAATTGAAAAATCCCAAGCACATCACACACATTATGCATATCTATCTAAAGCAAATAAAAGAATGAGTTAGAAGTACAAGATCCTTTCTAAATTTAAAGAAAAACCATAGTTTCTTCTTTTATGAAGGCTAAAGTATAAGAGGACTTATGAGGGTTAAACCTAATTCTTACATCATTCGGTCATTTTTACTTAGATGATTGAAAGTTCTTTTTCATGAAAAAATTCTTTCTAACAACTAACTTCTTTTCTTTACTTACTGGATTTTGTGGGTGCAATCTGCTGAAAACCCTCAAGAGACAACACTCCTCCTCTAGGGGAAACCTAGAGGTTTAAAGGCTTGTTGCACATGCTCAGTGCAATCGCGTCACCTGCGAAAGTGTTTTAATAATTTTCTTATTTTTGTTTTGCTCGGGACGAGCAAAAAGATAAGTGTGGGCGTGTGATGAGTCTCTAATTTTGCATAATTTTCATCACATTCTCATATTTATTTCATGTAAAATTTGCTAATAAAACCTTGCTTGCTTGATCCTAGGTCCATGGTGTGCAAATGAAGAAGAAGACCTAAATCACTATTTAATTAGTGATTAAAAGCCTACCAAGTAGCCATTGACTTTAGAGTGAAGATTTTGTCAGCCTAGGGCATCAAATCGCAAATCCAGAAAATCAAGGCGTCAGAAGACAGACTGGGCGACGCACTGCCCGAAGCCAGGCGCGCACCGCTGCCCTTTGGGAGCGCGCGCCAGCGCTTCGGGCCACGGGTCACCCACGTGGTCCCCTTCCCCCTGGTGCCTATAAATACCCCCAGGGGTCTTCATTTGAAGCAGATCCAGAGAATAGAGTTGTATTTTTGTTTTTGTTGCTAGCAATTGTAGTTACTTTAGTTTGCTTCTTCTAGTTTTAGTTTAGCCATTAGAGTGAAAGAGAGAGAGTGTGTAAGTGTTGTATTTGAAGGGTGACAAGCTAATATAAGTACTACTTCTCTTTCTTCTTCCATTTACTTGTGTTTTCATTTGCTTTTAATTCCTTGTTGTAGTGTAACTCTTTTTACTCTTTACTTCTCTCCTTGTAGTGTAACTTACCTTCTCTCTACTTCTTTTCTTTTTGTTGCTTCTTTCTTACCATGTCTAACTAACTCCACCATTGCATGGCTAACTAACTACTAACCCACTAATTTGTAACTTCTTGATTGATAACCCGAATGAGTCAATAGTGTCAAACAAGCCTTGTGCAAATGAGAGTTATGGCATCTTAAGACGAGGGTTCTAACTCTAACTTACCTACAAGTATTTACCTTTTTATATTTCATACTTAAATGGTTTTTGATGATCTATGGGTGTTGTACTTTGCTTGTTGTTGTAAGTTAGAGAATTTTCTTTTAACTTTACCGATACCATTAGTGCACTCGTGTCTTCCCGTATTCTCGCCTTCTATTGGATCTTGATAAGGGAATGTCCGAGTTTTTGCCGTGTGAAGCTAAGTTTTAGGATGAACTTTCACTCGATTTTTACGTGAATAGTTCCAATGCATAAGGGTTATGTTCGCCTATGATCCATCGTGAGGCTATCTTCCAAAAGTTAAAAATTAGTGGGAGCACTTAGTAGAAAGTTAGCCATGTGTTTTTACAACTAAGAAAAAATAATCACTTTTACAAACCACCAAAATATTTTCGAACAATCCTTAAAAACAACTTGTTTTCACTTTTCAATTCTTTATTTGGAAATAACAACTTTCTTTTTTCTTGAACTTTGAAGCCGCATCAAGCTTCCATCGCTCTCCCTCCTTGTGGATACGACCCGTATAGCCACTTCGCTACTACGGAAGAATCGCAAAAGCAGTAACATCAAACCACACTTCCTTCTCTTATTTTAGTGCTTGCTTTTTGCCATCAATAGTATAGAAGTTGTTTCTCTGTTTTATAATTTGTAGTTCAGTTCAAATACCAGTGAGAGAGAGGAATAGAGTGATTATAATCTGAAGATTGAAGTGACATCAATAAAAGGATCAGGCCTTCTCTTCTTCCACTCCAATTCGCGGGTATGTTTTGCTTTATTTACATGTATTATTTTTCATCTTTCATGAGTAGCTAAATTCATTTTCTAGGCTCACCATTGTTCCTCTCTTAAATCCCTCTTCTTCTTGAATGATTTTGATGTAAAGGCCTAATGGAATCATATGCATTCCTTAACTAAGACTTTCTTCTTTGAAAGTGTTCTTGAAGGCACATGAGGATGGGTTTGAATTTCTAAACTTCTACTTCTTTTAAAACATCTCTTGAACTTGTTTTTATTTCATACTTGAAACACTTGATGATTTAACATTCAATTTAAGATGGTTTCTTAAAGAAAAGAGTTAATTTTTTCAAACTATTTATTTGCTTTGCTTAAAACTTTCTAAACTCAAGCTTAAGTTTTTGCCTATGATCAAGTTGAGGCACTAAGAACTTTAAGAGACGAATACATTGTTGAGTAGTGAGATAGTGAGCCTAGATCTTCTTCTTATATTAAAAACAACAACTCACTCTTCATGCTTTTCAAAAAATCACCTTTTCCAAAGCCTTCTCTAAGTTTGCAATTTTTCTTTAATCATTTTTCTTATCTCCATTCTCTTTTTCAATTTATAAAAAAAAAGACACCAACTCCATTCTTTGTTACTAAACAAAGACACCGAAATGCTTCTATCGCATTCCTCCTCGTGGACACGACCCGTTAGGCCAAAGCTACATGGTAATTCTTATCACTTTCAATTCACGATCAATTTTGGCGCCGTTGCCGTGGAGGGAACGGTGTAATTATTTTCTAACAAGTTTGGTGTCTTATTTCAGGGACGTTAAGATTCAGATTTAGCATTCAAGCTTTACAGGAGAAGACTTGTTATTCTCTGCCCCTACTCTCGAAAGTAGGAAACAGAATTTCAAGAAATTGCAGTGCAAAAGTTGAAATTTTTATTGGATTACTAAAAACTTTTTTTTGCAGGACATATTACTTGCAAAAATAAAGTTTTTATGTTATTATTCTTGCTATATCTAATATTCACAATCTTTGTTTTTAATCCAACAGTAATCTGAGTGATTATTAATTGTTTAAAAAACGTTTAGACTTACATTCTAGGTATTTGTCTAATTACGCTTATTTTACAATTACTGTTGAAGATAGCTGGAGACAAGATACGTATGCATAGAATATAGTTTAAGAAACATTCTTGGGTGATATTTGCTTTTGAATGTTACTTTTCTATATCTTTCACACTTTGCACAATCAAATCTAAGGGCAAAACCCAAATTAAGATAAGGTGGGGAAGTCATTACCCTTCCTTAGCTTACAAACCATCTCCAAGCACGCACAACCTAAGCCTAAGTAAAATTTGATAGATGTTGGCCTTAGGAACATCTCAACTCACTAGGAGATTATCCTAAGGGGGAAGGTGTTAGAATTTGACTCTTGCCAAATCAGTGTCTAGGAAAGGGATTGAGGGGCGAAACCCCGAAGGCTGGTAGTTTGGCTTAAGTAGGCCCGTCGCTTTTGCGCGGATACCTCTCACCAATCTTTCCCTGGCCTGGCTGATTAGCTTATGGTCAAAATCTACATTATGCCTCCTGTGGATAATCAACCAGTTAGGAGTTATCTAGGTTAAGGTTTCCTTAGACTAGGCGTAGCTGTTTTCTCTTGTTGACTATTGTTGAACTTGTTTGTGATTGTGTTTGTGTATCCAAGTGTGGTCAAGAGACCCTAATTCATCTAGGTTGACTAGAAACACATCACCACCCAAGTTTAAGAATAGATCCGGTTATGGCTCAACTGACATCTTTGCAGGATAGGTTCTATCCCATTAGAACCTCACTTCCATCTTGCATCCAACTTCCATCGGTTGGTGAATATAATTTTTGTTGGTCCCGATATGATGCCAATTGTTGGACTTGCTCTGTTGGCACTTATGGATCTAAAATACAAAGTCAACACAAATACTAAACAAAGAAGGATTAAAGTTAAACAAATAAATAAACTTGCAATAAAGGAAATCAAATCTCAGAAAAGTTTAGACAAACGCAAACACGAGAGATTTATCCTGGTTCGGTCCTCGTGACCTACATCCAGTCCCAAGCTACCCGCTTGAGATTTTCCTTTATCCTTGACTTTGTACACCCAAAATAAACACCATGCACACCACTTGACAAATCCCCTTTGCCAAATGTGTACACCTTCTCTTACAACCAAGAGAACAAATACCACCTTGTACAACCTCTCTTCTACACCAATAAGACCCTCTTGTACAATGATATCTTTGAGGATTACAATACTTCCTATAAGCCTTGGTACAATATGTGAACGTGGACAAGGTCTAGTATAGGAGAAAACTTTAGAGAACTTCACTATAGAGTTGGAATTTGGTGAAGAACTGAAGTGGGAACAATTTTCAGGATAGGCAGAATTTTTGATTAGAAAACTGAAGATTAGGATTGGTATATGGCCTTTAGATTAACAACCCTATTTATAGCTGCACTCTAGGGTAAGTTAGGGTAGTTATAGGTGCAATTCAAAAGTTTAAACGTTGGGAAACGTTGCACAAAAGACCAGATAACAGAAACTGCCAACAGTCAGAAACTGCCTATAGTCGACTTGCCTTTTGAGTTAGTCGACTAGTCTAGGCAAATTTCTAAAGATTAGTCGACTAGTATTGAGTATAAGTCGACTAGGTCAAGATAAGCTCAAGTGACAGGTTTCTAGATAACTGAACCAAGTCGACTACAACCACTTTATAAGTCGACTAGGTCAGTGATTAGTCGACTAGGGAAATGGGTTAGTCGACTATAAGAAACGATTAGTCGACTATATATTCTGTCAAGTCGACTAATGGACAAACAGAGAGTTGGTATCAAGTGAGACACAGGATTAGTCGACTATGGCTTTGGTCAAGTCGACTACATAAGGTATTAGTCGACTATAATGGACTATAAGTCGACTATGTATCAAAGATATGTGTGTGTGCATCAAGGCTTTTGACATGCTATTTAATTATTACAACACATCATATCAACTCTCCTTGGGAAGTCTTGATCATGAAGAACTCTTGATATAGTCGTGTGATAGAGCTCCAAATGAAATTCTTCATAAATGTCTTCATCAAAACAAGTTCCAACATTCTCCCCCTTTTTGATGATGACACGTTGTGTGCACAAGTGCTCCCCTTGCATAAAATAAGTTATTTTTCTTCCCCCTGCAGAAAATGGGTTACAACAATATAGAAATATTTTGTTCTCCCCCTGCAACAAATATATCATAGAATAATATATATATATATATATATATATATATTCTTATCAACTTTCTTATATGGTACCTGCAAGATAAACGTTAGATGGTACCAAACATAAAAGAACACAATTAACCTTTAGGAGACCAAATCCATTTTGAATTTGGTTTCCACCTGTTAGTATACACATAATTGCATGAATTACATATATCATGAATGTATGATGCAATATAGGTATTTTTATCAATTAGGCTTAAATTCTTAGGAATCCATATAAACTTATTTTTCTTAGACTTTCTTGTCATAAAAGACTTATATGGATTATACCAATATGAAGATTTTTCAATATATCCAATACCATAATTATTATGTGACAACTTTTGAAAAGATAACAAATCATTCAATTTTTCTTTTCCTTGATTGAACTTAGTCACATTTTTAAAATATCTTCATATTTCTTTTTAAAACTAACATGTCTTTATCTAATATAGAAATCCTTTCATTCAAAGACTTAGTTTCCTTTTTAAGAAAAATATTTTCTTTTATAAACTTCTCATTATCATTTTTCAAAGATGATATTACTTTTTCAAATTCAACTTTTTGAGAGTTTATAGAAGAAACTTTTACAGCATAACATGAATTTTCCTTTAAAAGTTTTTCATTTTCTTTTGATAAAACTTTATTTTTCAGTTTTTCATTTTCAGATCATTAAATAATTCATGAAATGCATCAGAAAGTTCAGTAAATGATACCTCATCATCTTCTAGTGCCATGTAATAGAGATTGACACATTCTGTGGTTTCTTCTTCGTCAAAGGACGAGGAATCTGTTTTCCCATGAGGCTTTGTAGTCTTTCACCTTTCTGAACTTTTTGCTCATGTATTTGCCTTTATTCTTGAGCAAAGGGCAATCCTTCTTCAAATGACCTGTTTGTTACAATTAAAGCATTTAAATTTACCTTGCTTAAGAAATCTCCTGAATTTCTTTGAAAGCATTGCCATCTCCTCTTCATTGTCATCAGAATTGTCCGTGTCGGAGGATGCATGGAAGGCAATTTCTTTCTTCTTTGAGTGGTGTTATCGTTCCTCCTTCTTTCTTTCTTCTAGTTGCACTTCATATGCCATTAGATTACCAATTAGGTTTTCTAACGATAAAGTTGAGAGATCATTCGCTTCTTCAATAGCGGTTGTCTTCTTCTCCCATTCTGGTGTGAGTGCACGAAGGATCTTGCGAACTTTTTCGACTTGTGTGTAGTCCTTTCCAAGGGATGCTAAGGAATTGGTAATGTCGGTGAATCTTGTAACCATTTCTGATATGGTTTCATTCTCCTCCATTTTGAATAATTTAAACCTGTGGACAAGAACAGATATTTTAGATTCCTTAACTTTATTTGTTCCTTCGTGTGTTACCTGAAGAGTATGCCATATTTGATGTGCAGAAGTGGCTGTTGACACAGGGTTGAACTCTTCTTTGGTTAAGGCACAGAATAGGCATTCATTGTTTTGGCGTCAAGATTCACATTCTTCTTTTGATCAGCACTCCAAGCGTTGTAGTTGGTTGTTGGCTTGGTGTACGATGCTTCTACGATGTTCCAAAGATCGTAGTTAAGCGATTGCTACACTTCCAATAGTTGTAGTTGGATCCGTCAAATAGCGGTGGACGTTGTGTAGAATGTCCTTCTTTGAATTGTGACGAAGGGAACTCCGTTGCCATCCTTGCTTGTTGTTGACTAGGTATGCAGGGCTCTGATACCAAATGTTGGTCCCGATATGATGCCAATTGTTGGACTTGCTCTGTTGGCACTTATGGATCTAAAATACGAAGTCACACAAATACTAAACAAAGAAGAATTAAAGTTAAACAAATAAAAAAACTTGCAATAAAGGAAATCAAATCTCAGAAAAGTTTAGATAAACGCAAACACGAGAGATTTATCCTGGTTCGGTCCTCGTGACCTACATTCAGTCCCCAAGCCACCCGCTTGAGATTTTCCTTTATCCTTGACTTTGTACACCCAAAATCAACACCATGCACACCACTTGACAAATCCCCTTTGCCAAATGTGTACACCTTCTCTTACAACCAAGAGAACAAACACCACATTGTACAACCTCTCTTCTACACCAATAAGACCCTCTTGTACAATGATATCTTTGAGGATTACAATACTTCCTATAAGCCTTGGTATAATATGTAAACGTGGACAAGGTCTAGTATAGGAGAAAACTTCAGAGAACTTCACTATAGAGTTGGAATTTGGTGAAGAACTGAAGTGGGAACAGTTTTCAAGATTGGCAGAATTTTTGATTAGAAAACTGAAGATTAGGATTGGTATATGGCCTTTAGATTAACAACCCTATTTATAGCTGCACTCTAGGGTAAGTTAGGGTAGTTACAAGTGCAATTCAAAAGTTTAAAATGTTGGGAAACGTTGCACAAAAGACCAGATAACAGAAACTATCCAACAGTCAGAAACTGCCTATAGTCGACTTGCCTTTTGAGTTAATCGACTAGTCTAGGCAAATTTCCAAAGATTAGTCGACTAGTATTGAGTATAAGTCGACTAGGTCAAGATAAGCTCAAGTGACAGGTTTCTAGATAACTGAACCAGGTCAACTACAACCACTTTATAAGTCGACTAGGTCAGTGATTAGTCGACTAGGGGAAATGGGTTAGTCGACTACAAGAAACGATTAGTCAACTATATATTCTGTCAAGTCGACTAATGGACAAACAAAGAGTTGGTATCAAGTGAGACACAGGATTAGTCGACTATGGCTTTGGTCAAGTCGACTACATAAGGTATTAGTCGACTATAATGGACTATAAGTCGACTATGTATCAAAGATATGTGTGTGTGCATCAAGGCTTTTGACATGCTATTTAATTATTACAACACATCATATCAACTCTCCTTGGGAAGTCTTGATCATGAAGAACTCTTGATATAGTCGTGTGATAGAGCTCCAAATGAAATGCTTCACAAATGTCTTCATCAAAACAAGTTCCAACAATTTTGAGCTCAAGCCTCAGTTCATCAACACACTCCCCAAGTTTCATGGCTTAGAGTCCGAAGATACTTATTTCTTCATAAGAGAATTTGAGAAAGTATGTGTAATGATGAAAATCTCACACCTTGTAGATGATGCTATTAGGTTGAGATTTGTTCCTTTCGCTCTTAAGGACTTAGCCAAGAAATGGCTTTACAGCTTAGTGGCCGGCTCTATTACATCTTGAGATGATTTATCAAGGTCTTCTTGAAGAAATTCTATTCAATTCATAAGGCCGCTCTCATTAGGAAGAACATCATGCAATTCAAGTAAGAACCTAGTGAACCATTTTGGAGGTACTTTGAACGCTTTAAAGACCTCCTTGTCCAATGTCCTCATCATGGAATTGAGAAATGGCGACAATGTCAAATTCTTTATGACGGTTTAGACTACTCAACCAAGACCCTCTTAGAAAGCATGTGCGAAGGGGGATTCTTGTAGAAGGATGAAAATGAAGGATGGGATTTATATGAGACTCTAGCTGAAAAAATCATCCAATGGGAACCTACTAGTAAAACCTCGAGGAACTCAAACTCCATCTCTTCGAAAGGAGGTCTACATTCTATTGAATCATCCATAACTAACGATGCTAAGTTAGCTAACCTAGCAAGAAGACTGGAAGATTTAGAAATTAAGGAACCAAGTCCAGTCAATCAAGTCAGCCCAAACCTATTTTCAACTCCGGGCTGTACTTACTGTCAAGCCATGAATCATTTGTTTGAGGAGTGTCCTGTGTTTTAAGCTCAACAATATTTTTCAGAACCGATGAATGCGGCCTTTTAAAGGCCGAACAATAATCCTTATGCACCAACGTACAATCTTGGTTGGAGAAATCACCCGAATTTCTCATGGAGCCAAAATAATAATGACCACTCACGGTCAAATCATGCAAGCCACTTCCATCAAGGCAATAATTCTTCCAATCATCAACCCAACTTTTCTAATTTCCACCATAATTCTCCCAACCATCCACCTAACTTTTCAAACTATCAACAAAATTTTTTCAACCAAGCTCCACAATCTTCCTTCCAGAATCCTCAACTAGAAAGGAGAATGACTGACTTTGAGAGAAACATGGACAGATACATGAAGAACCAAGATTTTCTCATGCAAACTATACAGAGGCTAGAGGTTCAAATGAGCCAATTAGCCACTCCACAGAATGAGAGACAAAAGGGTACCTTGTCTAGTCAGCCAATAATGAATCCTATGTATTCTCAACAAGCTCATTTGGTAGAGGATCAATCATTGAACTAATGTAATGTTGTTCATACATTGAGAACGAGAAAGAAAGTTGATAATCAAGTGTCAATACCATCTAATCCCGTTCAGCACAACCACAACCAAGCATCCACCTCATCTTATCCCAACCTTCCAAATCTGACGAATCTGAAACAGATAAGTCAACCAGTCAGGTGCACCAGCCTGTAATACCATTTCCTAATATGCTGAAAAACAACAAGCAACATTCACACATGGATAAGATGATTGAGATCTTCAATCAAGTGAAGATAAATATGCCACTTCTTGATGCCATCCAACAAGTTCCATCCTATGCTAAGTTTCTTAAGGACTGTGCACCAAGAAGAGAAAGACTAATGTACCCAAAGGGTCTTCTTAGCCACTAACATTAGTGAGATACTGTCGGTTCGATCCCTATCAAGTACAAGGATCCAGGTTGTCCCACCATTGCCTGCACCATAGGACAATCCGAGATTAGTCGTGCACTTCATGACTTGGGGGCAAGTATCAACTTGCTCCGATTCTCAGTTTATTAACAACTCGGGTTGGGCGATCTTAGTCCAACTCGAGTCACTATCCAACTGGCTGATCGTTCAATGAAAGTTCCAAAGAGAAAAATTAATGATGTCCTTTTCTGGGTCGGGGAGTTTATTTACCAAGTTGATTTCATAGTTCTAGAGGCACAATCTGTGTCCAATCTTAGGGCTCAAACACCTGTTATCCTAGGGCGACCATTCCTTGCTACTGCCAACGCCATCACCAATTGTAGGAATGGGTCCAAGAGGTTAACCTTTGGGGACATGACTAGAGAAGTCAATATCTTCAACCTAGAAAAATAACCCCGTGATGTTGAGGACCAAACATTTGAAGTCAACATCATTGAGAACTTAACAAGTGAACACAGGGAAGAATTGGAACTAGAAACTGAGGGTGGCTTAGGGTTAGAGTCGACGACTTTAATCTTGATCAGGTTGTTGAGTCTGCTGTGAATTGGGTCTCGAACCCTATTTCATCAAATATGGAGCCAACAAATTTGACTCATCCTTTCAGTGAGCCTTCCTCTTCCTTAGAATTGAAAACCTTACCTGTGCATCTCAAGTACGTCTATCTAGGCGAACAAGAGACCTTTCCTGTCATCATTGCCTCCCATTTAAACGACGGGCAAGAAGAAGATCTTAAAGTAATTCTAAGAAAACATAGAGAAGCCATTGGTTGGATTATGACCGATATAAAGGGATTGAGTCTATCCATAGTTCAACATCGCATTCATCTCAATGAAGATGCCACACCTAAATGAGACCCGCAGCTTAGTTTAAATCCTATAATGCAAGAGGTTGTTCATACTGAAATTGTGAAACTCTTAGACAATGGGATAATATATCCAATTTCTGATAGCCAATGGGTCAGTCCTGTCCATAAGTTTCAAAGAAATCCGGTTTCACCATAGTGAAAAATGAGAACAAAGAGTTGGTCCAAACTCGACTTCCCACAAAGATCCGAGTTTGCATTGACTATAGGAAGCTTAATGCTGCAACTCGTAAGGACCATTTTTCACTCCCCTTCATTGATCAAATGCTTGAACGTTTGACGGGCCACGAGTATTACTGTTTCTTGAACGGTTACTCAGGGTATAATCAAATTCCTATTGCTCCTGAGGACCAAGAAAAGACTACGTTCACATGTCCATTTGGGATATTTGCTTATAGTCGAATGCCTTTTGGCTTATGCAATGCCCCTGCAACATTTCAATGTTGCATGTTGAGTCTTTTTTCTGATATGGTAGAATGATTCTTAGAAATCTTCATGGATGATTTCTCCATCTACGGAGATTCATTCACTCAATGTCTCCACCATTTAGAACTTGTCCTCAAGCGTTGTACTGAGAAAAATCTTACACGGAACTGGGAGAAATGCCACTTCATGGTAAACATGAAATTGTCTTAGGTCATGAAATCTCCAAGAAAGGAATTGAAGTGGATAGAGCCAAGATTGAGGTTATTGCTAAGCTTCCCATGCCCAAATGCGTGAAGGATATTTGATCCTTCTTAGGACACGTCGATTTTTACTGAAGATTCATTAAGGATTTTAGTAAGATTGCTAGACCCTTGACTAATCTGTTAGCTAAGGACGTGTCCTTCACTTTTGATGCTGAATGTATGAATTCTTGGGAGAAGCTTAAGAGAGC
This sequence comes from Agave tequilana, assembly GCA_038442645.1. NCBI lineage: Eukaryota > Viridiplantae > Streptophyta > Magnoliopsida > Asparagales > Asparagaceae > Agave > Agave tequilana. The sequence continues at coordinate 419,917 of JAVJIF010029665.1, read as the reverse complement.
TTATTTCTGCACCAATCATATCTGCACCGGATTGGTCTAAGCCGTTCGAAATCATGTGCGACACTTCTGATTTTGCCATAGGCACTGTCCTAGGACAGCGCATTGATAACAAGCAGCATGTGATTTACTACTCTAGTAGGACCCTCAACGATGCTCAATTGAACTACATTACTACTGAGAAGGAATTCTTGGCAGTAGTGTTTGCCTTAAAGAAATTTTATCCCTACCTACTAGGGTCCAAAACTACCATTTTCACCGATCATTCTGCGCTTAGGTACCTCATGATGAAGAAGGATGCCAAGGCCCGACTCATTCGTTGGATCCTCCTTCTTCAAGGATTCGATCACGAGATTTGAGACAAGAAAGGCGTAGAAAATGTTGTTGCTGACCATCTCTCACGAATCCCAAATTCTCCATGCAACGAATTATCCATAAATGATATTTTTAGGGAACCTTTGTTTGCTGATATAGTGAATTACTTAGTCACTAACCAAACACCATCTCATTGGTCCAAAAATGATATATGCCGATTCTTAACTCAAGTCCGGTATTTCTTTTAGGAGGAACCGTATCTTTTTAAGTACTGTTCTGACCAAATTATTAGGAGATGCATTCCCGATGAAGAGGTTAAGAGTGTTTTATCCTTTTGTCATGAACTTGCATGCGGTGGGCGCTTTGGTCCCCGCAAGACTGCTGAAAAAGTGCTACAAAATGGGTTCTATTGGCCCACTTTGTTCAAAGATGCTTATGAATTTTGCAAGATGTGCTCTAGATGCCAGATGGTGGGAAGGATCTCAAAACGAGATATGATGCCCCTCAGACCAATTCTAGAAATAGAATTCTTTGATGTTTGGGGCATCGACTTTATGGGTCTATTTCTTAACTCATTTGGAAACTAATACATATTGGTTGCTGTGGACTATGTGTCCAAGTGGGTAGAAGCCATTCCTAGTAGAACTAATGACAAGAAAGTTGTCATAAAGTTTTTGAAAGAGAACATTTTCTCACGCTTCGGAACCCCTCGTGCTATCATCGGTGATAATGGTACTCACTTTTGCAATAGATCCTTTGAAACTCTTATGCGAAAGTATGCCATAACTCATAAGTTGTCCACACCTTATCATCCTCAAACTAGTGGGTAGGTTGAGGTCTCCAGTAGACAAATCAAGCTTATTTTGGAGAAGACTGTGAACCAAAATCAGAAAGATTGGTCCACCAAACTTATAGATGCCCTTGGGCCTACAGGACTGCCTTCAAGACGATTCTAGGGATGTCTCCTTATAGGTTAGTCTTTGGGAAGGCTTGCCACCTACCGGTTGAGTTAGAGCACCGGGCCTTATGGGCAATCAAGTTGTTGAATTTCGGCTTGACTAAGGCCGGTGACCTTCGAAAATTACAAATTTCTGAATTAGAGGAGTTGAGAAATGAGGCCTATGAAAATGCTAAGATCACTAAAGATAGAGTTAAGATTTTTCATGATAAACACATCATATGAAAAACTTTTATCCCTGGAAAAAAAGTCTCACTCTATAATTCTGGGCTTCATCTTTTTCTAGGAAAATTAAAATCAAGATGGACTGGACCATTCGTTGTTAAAATCGTGTTTCCATATGGTGCTGTAGAGATCAGTGACACCAAGAATGAAAATGACTTTAAGGTAAATGGTTAACGCCTTAAACCTTTCTTGGAATCGGTGCTGGTAAATGAAATGGCTATAGGTCTTTTCGACCCAGTGTATCGGTAAATTTCCTCTTTTCCATTTTATTTCATGCATCTATACATTTCTTTCATATATGGGGACAATGCATGAGAGAAGTGTGGGGGAGGGCTCTAACATGACTAATATAACTAAAAAAAAAAGAAAACAAAGAAAAGCTCTAACATGACTAATATAACATAAAAAAAGAAGAAAACAAAGAATATATATATATATATAAATTATAAAAAAACTTTTTGAAAGGTAAGAATAATATTTTGATATATTTTTTGTAAGAAATTAAGTCAATTTTAAGGAATAGGAAAATAATAATTTGGATTTCTTATACTTGGTCAAAATAAGATAACTTGTTTGATTTTCAGGGTTAGGAAGAAAATTGATGAAGGTAATTTAGTCTTGATCTTTACCTTGAAGAAATATTCATACTTTATACACTTACACACTTAGGGCTCAAAGACAAAATTCTTATGCCTTATAAAAAAAGAAATATATATATATATATATATATATATATATATATATATATATATATATATATATATATATATATATATGCAAATCTAATTATTGATTAGCTAGGTGCTTTGGCCTAAGCAAGCCTTGATATTTATGCAAAAGATAATTAGATAAGTTTGAAATATATATATATATATATATATATATATATATATATATATATATATATATATATATATATATATATCCTCTGATTAAGCTGGGTATTTGTGCCTCATGAAGCGTAAGTATTCACACCTAAAAGGGGTACATTTTATAAATAAAATCCCTTGGTTTCGTGGCCTTCTCTGCTCGAGTGTTTAAGTCCTTAGGGGTGTTTTCACACCTGGTGCCCTAAGATTGTCCGATTTTGGGTGTCACCAATTAAAGGCTCGTTACATGGCCAGATTCGAAAGCCTAATGAAATTGAAGAATAAATATCACCAAAAATAAATATAAATTAGACATAGGAGTTAATGTTAAAGAACCCTTAGTCTAAACTTCACGGTCACGGTGGTGCATATGACTCAGGGTAAAGTAATAGACTAGATGAGAAATACAATTTGACTCCTTACTTTGATTGATGACATGTTTTTGAATAGAGACTAAGTTTAGGAATGAATAGTTTGATATTCCTATAACTTATAGATTACTTGAACTCTTACAAGTATACTTCAAATATTTTCTCCTTTCAAAATGCTTTTCGAAATACTAACAATTTTCTCTTTCTTTATGGATTTTGTGGGTGCAATCCACTGAAACCCTCACGAGACAAAACTCGTCCTCTAGGGGTAACCTAAAGGTTTAACGGCTTATTGCACATGCTCAGTGCAATCAAGGGACCTGCAAAAGTGGTCTAATAATTGATTAGGATTAGTTTTGATGTTTTGCTCAAGGGCGAGCAAAAGATAAGTGTAGGGGTGTGATCAGTCACATATATTGCATATTTATTGTCACATTATCACGTTAATTATCTAAATAAATTATATTAATAAGTCCTATTTTTCTTTATAAATGCAGGCCCATTGCTAAAGGATAGGAAAGAGAAACGAGCCCAAAAGCCAACAAATTCTGATTTAATTCAGAATTAATTCGAATCAGGAAATCAGGGCAGATTATGGCAAATCAGAGAGGTTAAAATTTGAGTAAAATGAATCTTCCCAAATCAAGTGGTTGAATCCAATGATCAAAGGTTGTTTCGTCAAATACTGGAGCTGAAACGGAAAAATCAGCAGGAGATAAAGTCAGAACACAAACAAAGAGGTGTACCCCTCAGGTGTGGCCACCTGGCCTGGCCACACCCAGGCCACGAAAACGCGGCCCAAGCCACGTTTCTGCGACTTGTTGGTTTTGTTGGGGGAGCGTTTGCTCCCCTATTTTGTACGACCTCCCCAGTTTGGTTTTTGCCTATAAATACTGAATTTTTCAAAGAAAAAGGGACCAGAAATTAGTTTAAGATTTTCTCTTTATTTTTAAGGTTTAGGCTCTTTGTTAGCTAGTATAGAAGTTGTATCTCTGTTTTATAATTTGTAGTTCAGTTCAAATACCAGTGAGAGAGAGGAATAGAGTGATTGTAATCTGAAGATTGAAGTGACATCAATAAAAGGATCAAGCCTTCTCTTCTTCCACTCCAATTCACGGGTATGTCTTGCTTTATTTACATGTATTGTTTTTCATCTTTCATGAGTAGCTAAATTCATTTTCTGGGCTCACTATTGTTCCTCTCTTCTATCCTCTTCTTTTTGAATGATTTAGATGTAATGACCCAATGGAATCATAGGCATGCCTAAAATAAGCCTTTCTTCTTTGAAAGTGTTCTTGAAGGCACATGAGGATGGGTTTGAATTTTTAAACTTCTATTTCTTTTGAAACATCTCTTGAACTTGTTTTTATTTCATACTTGAAATACTTAATGATTTAACATTCAATTTAAGATGGTTTCTTAAAGAAAAGAGTTAACTTTTTCAAACTATCTTACTATCTTATTTGCTTTGCTTCAAACTTTCTAAACTCGAGCTTAAGCTTTTGCCTATGATCAAGTTGAGGCACTAAGAATTTTAAGAGAAGAACACATCGTTGAGTAGTGAGATAGTGAGCCCAGATCTTCTTCTTTTATTAAAAACAACAAATCACTCTTCAAGCCTTTTAAAAATCATCTTTTCCAAAGCCTTCTCTAAGTTTGCAATTTTTCTTTTATTCATTTCCCTTCTCTCCATTCTCTTTTTCAATTTATAAAAAAAAAAAGAAAGACACCAACTCCATTCTTTGTTACTAAACAAAACAACCCGAAAAGCTTCTATCGCATTTCTCCTCATGGACACGACCCGTTAGCCCAAAGCTACACGGTAATTCTTATCACTTTCATTTCACGATCAGTACATCTCTATGTTTATATTTTTGAAAAAGAAATAAAGAAGATCTGAATCCAGACGCTCCAATCCCTCCTCCTTCGTTGGCCATGCCTCATCTTCAAACTCTGAGGATACATTCATAGGAGAATATCTACCTGAAGAAGTCTTCGCCCAAGCCATCATTCTCTGCACATTTATAAGAAGGATGATGTGGACCCTCAGGAATCCCTCTGACAACGAGGAAGCATTGTCCAACCAGACCAAAGCCCGCAAGACGAGCAAGAAGGTGATGGTATCACATTCCTTCCAAGGTGTCTGGGGAAAGATCTGAACTCCAAGAATAGGAGTAATTCATCTGCGCATCAGTGGATGAGATCCTTCTCCTTACTCCTCATGTACGCCATAAGAAAAGGCACCAAGCTTCATGGTCGAAGCTTGCTTGCCCAAGACTGAGCGAGCTGGAAAGCAGATTTCTTGATCAAGTTGAAATAAACTTCTACATGTTACACTTGATGGAGACACACTGTCACTTCAATTAATGTGTCTTAACAGATCCCTCACAGCTACTAATATGATGCATAGACCAGACTCTCAGAGAGCAAGAGTCTACCCTCCATCCTCCTTCTGTCTCCTCTCCTCTCTTTTCCTCCATCTGATGAAGAGCAGGGAAGGAAGCATGGATCAACATCCAAGGAAGCTTCAATAAAGTTTGAGATCTTGGTGAATTTTGAAGAGGCTTAGAGAAGTTGGAGATGACCTCTTTTCCCCAAATCTCCTCCAATTTATAAACGGATTGCTGCTATTTTTCCTTCATTTGCTCCTTCATCTCATAGAGCATTTGAAAGTGATAGTCTTTTTGTGGCTGAGATGTTGGACACTGGTGGATGGCTCCTACGGTGAGATAGAGTCGATGCTCTAGACACATGGTTGATTGATGGTTGCTTTGGAGGTCATGCCCCTGTAGGATCTAAAACTATGGTAACACAAACACTAGAGGGGTTGCATAGTGTTTTAAAAATTCTAAACAAGAAATATAAATAACTTGCAAGAAATATAAATTTGTACAGGACAAAACTCAAAAATGCACAAGCAAACACAAGAGATTTTATCGTGGTTCGGTCCTCTTGACCTACATCCAGTCCCAGGCAACCCGCTGGAAGTGAAAAACTTGTATGTTCAAGGTTTTTAGCATTTTTCTAAAAATCTAGAAAAATGACAAAAAATGTAAAAAAGCCTTTTAACATCTTGTATTCCTCGATCATTATATATATGATCTATGTCTTCATCAAAATATCTTCTATTTGTGCTGCATGACATATGTGAGTACAAAAATACATATTGACATAACATATACAAAAGTATATATATATATATAAACATAAGTTTGTTATCATCAAAACTAGTTGATATGTAAACATGTGATGAACATGCAGGGGCAGGAGTGAACATTCTCTCCCTTTTTGATGATGACAAACAAGTGTGTGTGTGTGTGTGTGTGTGTGTGTGTGTAATTAACATAACATATAAGATAAGCTAAACTCTCCCTACATGAAAAACATATAGAGATATATAGAGAAACAAGTATATATACCAACAAATATATATACCACAATAATAACAATAACACATATATAGTTCTCCCCTTATCATAATAAAAAAGAAATATGAAAAATATCGATAGCACAAACGAGAGATAGATATAAAAGCATGAGTCTAATACAGAAGTTATTACATAAAAACAAGTCTTGAAAATAAAAAAAATTGTTTGAACACAAAAGCAACATGCGTAAGTAACCATAAAATTAGCACCAAAAAGAAATGTCCATGTATCCTAGATGAAATGCATTAAAGGCTACATCTTGCTTGAGAATTACAGATTAGATCCGGATGGTGGAGGTGATGGTAGAAAGTTGTGCTTTTAATATTGAAGAATCTCTTGTTGAGTGGTGTCCAAGTGATCCATCCTTATGGTCAAATTCAGAAACTGATGCAGTATAAGGCTTTGATTGTTTATAATGGAAATTTGGGACTCCATCATGAAAGTTTGTTTGGCCTTTATATCCAATATTTCAGCAGAGAGAGAATTGTATAAGGCATCAGCAAATGGAGTAGATGTGGATTGTGATGCCCTGTGGGAACTTTGAGAAGAAAAGTGAGCTGTGGTGAAGGTGTTTCAAGCAGCTTCATTCGAAGGAGAACGGATCTATCAAATAGTTCAAAAACCTTGACCACATTGGACTCGGAAGCTATGTTAAGTTATACTTTTGAAAAATGTGCGTGAGGAAGGCTCCATAAGGAAGAAAAGTGGAGGGCTCCTTAACAATAGTATCAAACATAATTTGAGTCCAATTACCTTCAAGTTTTGCCATGATGGCATGAACACAAGTAGCTAGATCATGGGAATAATAATTATAACTCCCAATTTAGGACAAATGTTGTAAGCAAGGATACGATCAATAAGCCTAGGTATAGGTTGAAGCTTATTATTGGTTATAGGAGAGCCTTGACCTGGAAGATAGATTCTGCAAAATACTTCCTCATCATTCATATCAATTTCATTTAGTGTGAGGCCATGAGACAGAATATTAAGGATCTTGCCTAAGAATTTAGGGGTCAAATTAATAGCTATACCATTAATCAAGGTAGACAACATAAGTGAATTATCATCATATTCATAGATAAGATTAGTGAAAACAAATATATGACAGATGGATGAAACCTTGCTTGTGCTCAATGTAAAACAGTTCACATAGACTAGTTTGTTGAAGGTATGAGGGTATATACTCAATGAAATCAGCGAAATTCACAAAACGACCAGGTATAATTTCTAATTGAGAGATATGAAGATAATCAACCTCTAAACTAAGATTCTTTAAAAAAGCTTTAAAATCAGTGAATTTTGAAGAGAAAGAAGAAGATGAAATTTTGGTTTTCTTAACTCTAGACATGATAAAGATAGTAGAAAAAACTTACAACCCGGATAGAGACTAAAATTAAATAGGATTTGATGTTGGATATGGAAGATGAAGATCAATCTTTAGTCGACTGGTTTTTGAGAACAAGGAGCACCAGTTTGGGGGTAAATTTAAGGTTTGAGAGTTATTGAAAGAGAGGAAAGGGTAAATATAAGAGAGGAAGTAAAATCAATAGTTTGAATTAAAGAAGAGACAATTTGGATCCCAGGTATAAGTCAAACGGGTCAGGTTTGAGTAGTAAATAACCTTTTAAAAAAACACAGTTTTCTCGCATTAGTCAACTAAGGCCGGGTGTAGTCAACTAATAACACTACTTAGTGAACTAATAGTCAATCCTTTTTAACTAACTTTAGCATCTGGAAATGGTCGAGTTTTTGTTTGATGTAATTAGTTGACTACTCTGTAGTGTAGTAGACTAATAAGGGTATAAGTCGACTAATAATTGGAAAAAAATACTATATGAGATGCAAACTATATGCAATATTTTTTAAATATCAGAAACTACACAAATACCCAATTCTCTTCCAAATTTAATAAATACATCCTCTTTAAGAGGCTTTATGAAAATATCAGCTATTTGATATCAGTAGATATAAAATTTAAAGAGATATCACTCTTAATTGCTTGATCATGTAAAAAGTGATGTCGGATATCGATATGTTTTATATATGAATGCTGAATAGAATTTTTAGATAGATTGATAGCACTTGTATTATCACACATGATAGGTGAGGTTATACTTGTAATACCATAGTCAACTAGGGTTTGTTTCAACTCATCTCGAATTTACTCTGCATAGTCTTAGAAAATTCTTGGCAAAAAGTTTCATTAGTAGAACCAAACAAAATATCATCAACATAGATTTGGATAATCAAAATATCTCTAAATGTTTAACAAAAAGAGTTGTATCAACTTTGCCAATATCAAAATCAGAATTCAAAAGAAAACTTTTGACTCTATCATACTAAGCACGAGGTGCTTGTTTAAGACCTTATAAAAACTTTCTTAAGCTTGAAAACATGATTGGAAAACTTTTCATGTTCAAAACATGAAGGTTGTTCAACATAAACAGTTTCCTTAATAAATCGATTTACAAAAGCACTTTTCATATCCATTGGTAAAGTTTAGAATTCATAAAACATGCATAAGCAAGTAAAATACGAATTGGTTCTAGCCTAGCTACAAGTGCACATGTTTCATCAAAATCAATACGTTCTTGATGATTATAATCTTGTGCAATTAACATTGCTTTGTTCTTTTTACTTGTCCAGATTCATCAAGCTTGTTCTTGAATACCCATTTAGTACCTATAACTAGATGATCATGTGCTCGTTGTACAAGATTTCATACATCATTTTTAACAAATTGGTTCAACTCTTCTTACATTGCAATGATCCAAAAAATCATCAACACATGCTTCTCTAATATTCTATGGTTCAATGAGAGATATGAAGGCAACATATATCATATAGTTAAACATGGATTGAGTCAGAACACCTTGAGAGATATCTTCAATAACTAAATCATGAGGATATTTGTTACTTCAATAAATGCTTTAGGTAACTCGGTAGGAGTTTCATCCTTATTAGAAATGTTAGTATCATCATGAGATGTAACAGTATTATCAATAGAAGAAGCAACAACAACAACAACTAAGCCATTTGTCCCAAGTATTTGGGGTAGGCTACATGAACCAAAAGAGAATTACGCCGGATCGGGCATATGGATTAGCTTTCTCCACTCATTCCTATCAAGCAATATGCCTTCACTAAGACCTTTAGCCTCTATATCTTGTCGTATTACCTCCATCCATGTTTCTTTGGTCTCCCCCGTGCTCTTTTAAGTTGCCCTAATTTGATACGCTCTACTCGCCGGACTGGCGCATTTGTAGGTCTACGTCGCATATGACCAAACCATCGTAGGTGTTTTTTCTCTCATCTTCTCTTCTATAAAGGCTTCGCCTAACTTAGTACGAATATCCTCATTTCTCACCTTATCTCTCCTTATGTTATCACACATCCAATGAAGCATGCACATCTCTGCTACACTCATCTTCTAGGCATGATATCTCTTTATAGCCTAATATTTTGTGCCATATAACAAAGCTGGCTAATAGCAGTCTGATAAAACTTTGCTTTCAGACATAATGGAATAGTATGATCACATAAAACTCTTGTTGCGCTCCTCAATAGAAGAAATATTTATTATATCATCATCCTGTGAAGAAATATCAATAGAAGGTTTAGATGGAGTTCATCAAACTTTACATGTGAAGGTTCTTCAATAGTAGATGTTTTTTATTAAAGATTTTATATACTTTACTACTAGTAGAATAATCAAAAAAATACCTTCATTGGATCTAGCATCAAATTTATTCAAAGCATTTCTAGTATTTAAAAGAAAATATTTACATCCAAGAACCTTAAAATAAGAAATTTTTAGAATTCTATCAAAGAAAAGTTCATAACATGTTTTGTTCAAAATGAGTCGAATAAGAACACGATTTAAAACATAGCATGCAGTAGCGACTGATTAGGCCAAAAATACTTTGGTCTATAAGTATAGTTCTAACACATTCTTGCAAAGTCCTATTCTTTCTCTCAACAATATCATTTTGAGGGATGCTATAGGAAAAGCAAAGTTATCTGTAATACCTAACTTGTTGCAAAAATTTGCAAAAGATCCATTCTCGAATTCTCCTCCATGATCACTTCTGATGGATATAGATTTTTGATTTTGAACACTTTTGAAAAAATTTAATAATTCATCAAAAGTATCTTTTTATTTTTCTAAAAGATGACCCAAGTAAATCGAGAGTAATCATCAATAATAAAAAAAATGTATCTTGTTTAAAGAGGGAACATGAATAGGGCCAAATAAATTCAAATGCAATAATTCTAAAGGTCTATGAGTAGAAACTAGATGATTAGATTTAAAGATGAATTAACTTGTTTGCCTAATTGACAAGAATCACAAAAATAATTTGTTTAAAAGTATGTTTTGGAAGACTTTAACTAAATCAAATTTTGAAAATTTTGAAATAGTTTTCATATTTAAATGCCTAAATCTTTTTTGCCAAAGAGAGAAATCATTGTTAGAAGCAATTAAACAAAATTATCATTTGTAGATAAATAAGTCTTTGATAACTCATAAATTTTATTATTACGAGTACCTTTAAATAAAACATCTATCACACTAATATCATATATAAGACAAGCATCTTTTTTAAAATCTACTTTATATCCCTTATCACATAATTGACTGATATTTAAAAGATTGTATTTTAAACCTCTTATCAGAAGAACATTTTCATTAAGAAGTTTTGATGTATTACCATCCATACCGATACTAATAATCTTTCTTTTGTTATTATCTCTGAATGTTACTGTTTCGCCTTTCTTGTTTTGAACGAAAAAAAGTAGTTGAATGTGACCAATCATGTATTTGAAATAACCGCTATCAAGTATCTATTTATCTTTATGAGGTGCCTATAAGATAAACATTTTGTATGGTACCCATTATGACAAAGTCTGAAAAAACTAGCCTTTGGGAATCCAAACCCAATTAGAATTTGGTTTTCATTTATTAGTACAAACATAATTGCTAGGATTGCAAACATGATTTACATATGATGCAAGATTGGCATTTTTATCAAAAGAATTTAAATTTTTAGGAAAGTATATTTATTCTTTGGTCTATTTGAAGAAACATTGCAATTCTTCTTAACAAACAAATTATAAGGAATACGATTATTGTTCTTATTAACATATGAATTCTTTTCGAATTTATCTTTAGAAAATCAAAGACCAAAATGATTATTGGAAATCTTTTGCGAAAATAATAAATTATTCAAATTCTCATTTTCTTTATTGTTTATTGTCACATTTTTCAAAATTTCTTCATACTTGTTCTTAAAGCAAGAAATATCTTTATCCAAAATAGAAATCCGTGAATTAGAAGTTGTTTCATTTTTAAGCAAAATATTTTCTTGTATCAAAATCACATTTTTCCCTTTTAATTCTTTGTTTTCATTATTTTCTTCCATTAAAATCTCATTTTCCTTTTTTAAAACTTTGTATTTCGCATTGACCATTTTAAATTAAAGAAATAATTCATTAAAAGCATCAAGCAATTCATTATTATCTACGAATTCCATTACCTCATACTTTTGAGCCATGAAACAAATATTTGTCGATTCTGTGATCTCTTCTTCATCTGAAGAAGATGTATCACTATCATCCCTTGTTGCTTGAAAGACTTTCTTTTTCTTCTTGAATTTGTTGAAATGTTTGAAGTTGTCATTGGGTTTGAGCAATATGCAATCCTTCTTCATATAGCCTGGTTTACTACATTTAAAACAAAAGGATTATAATTAATATCCTTATTTTTTTTAAACTTACCTTATTTCAAGAACTTTTTAAATTTTCTTGAAATCATGGTAATTCCTCTTCTTCATCTCTGAAACTTCCGTGTGGGAAGATGCATGGAAGGCGAGGAGTTTCTTCTTTGATTGTTGTTCATCTTTCTTTCTGTCTTTAATTTGGACCTCATACGCCATTAAGTCTCCAACAAGGTTCTCTAATGTAAACGTTAATAGATCGTTGGCTTCTTTTATGGTAGTGGTCTTTTTTTCAATCAGATGTAAGTGCACGAAGAACTCTTCTAACTTTCTCCACTTGTGTGTACTTCTTTTCAAGGGTTACCAAAGAGTTTATGATGCTGGTGAACCTTGTAATCATTTCCGCAATGGTTTCACTCTCTTTCATCATGAATAGTTCGAACTTGTGGACAAGAATAAAAATTTTAGATTCTTTTACTTTGTTTGTGCCTTCATGTTGTTACATGTAATATTTGCCATATTTGATGTGCTGAGTGTGATCGAGTCAAACCTGCACAGAAAAATACAGAGTTTAGAAACAGTGTAGGTATCGATGCTACCGTGTAGCCTAAGGCTAACAGGTCTTGATCCATAGGGAGGGACTGTAATGGAAGCTTTGTGTAAGTTTCATCTTTTAATTCACCACATACAAGTTAATACTTATCTTCTCAGTTTTATAAAAAGAATTAAAATATAAGTTAAGTTAAGAAGAAGATGGTAGAAAAAGAGTTGGGTTGTTGCTTTAATTACAAAAGAAAGACAAAGAGATAAAAATGAGAAGTGTGATTCTAAACTAATGGATGAAAATGAATACAAAAGGAGTACTTACCTCTACTGTTGAATCATAATAAAGATTTACCTCAGTGTAAAGTAAAGTAAAGCAAATAGAAAGAGTAACTTGAACACAGTACTTGGCTAGATCGAGTATGATGAAAAAAAAGTAGAAAACTCCATTGATGTCACTTCAATATAACTCTCTGAAGAAGGATTATGTCAATGTCACCCTAATTACAATTCTTCTTTTTCTTCTCTCATGTAACTCTCTCTAACTAAAAATAAAATAAATATTACATTGAAAAAGAAAAGAAAAACATAAACTAAACTAAACTAAAGCTCTCTACTACAGTTCGTCCCTCTGCCTCTGAGTATGCAGGTATTTATAGGAAGAAATAGAATAGGGGTAAAGTACGGAGATAGGGGGAGCAAACGCTCCCCTAATTTGAACATCCAGCTGCGAAAACGCGGCTTGGGCCACGTTTTTGTAGCCATATCCTGGCCATTGGGCCAGGGTCGGGGGGCGCTCCTCCGTTGATTTTCGTCTTATCCTTTTATCTTCTTGAAATTTCAGATTTTGCTCTGGATTTGACAATACATCTTTTTGTCCTTAGCGAAACTGAATAGGGGCTTCTGTTGGAACTTATTTTGATGATAACAAATGTAATTTGTACTTATTTTGTGTATTTTTTAGATATTTGTTAAATGCCTTGATCACACACAAAATAGTCCTATTAGTAGACTTGACCCTTGTTATTAGTAGACTTGACCTTTCCTATTAGTAGACTTGACCCTTGCTATTAGTAGACTTGACCCTTCCTATTAGTAGACTAATAGGATTGTTAGTCGACTTATCAATTTTATTAGTCGACTTATACATGTTGTATTCGACTAATAGTTCTCTGCTGGTCGACTAATAGCAGTTTCCAGAGACTTGTATATATGTATCATATTCTTGTAGTCGACTTACTTCTTTGATTAGTCAACTAACCCAGTCAAATATGCCTATACTAGTCGACTAACCTCCCACCCCTAGTCGACTTATAGCAGTTTGTAACTGTTGTTCAGTTATTGAATTCTGGTATTTTTTTCAACATTTTTAATATTCAAATTTGTCCTGATAACTACCCTAACTAACCATAGATTTCACCTATAAATAAGGATGTTGTCCTAGGCTAAATAACCAATTCACATCAATAGTTTTCTGCCCAAAAACTCTGTTCAAAAAATCTATTTTTCAGAAAACTGTTTCTACTTTCCATTCTTCACTCAAATTTCAATTCTTTAGTGAAGAATTCTGAGAGTCCACCTATAAGATGTTGGCCCAAAAGGTTACACTCTCCATTTGTTTAGAGTTTTGATGATAACAAAACAAATAAGAGCTATTTGGTACTAATTAGTTTGTTTAAGATAAGTTTCAGGTTAGTACCATATTTGGAGGCCATTGCTTAGCTATTGCAAGAACTTCTAGGTTCATGAAGCAAAGAAGGCGTTTTGCACATCAAGGAAGGAACATAGAAGAGAAGGCTCTAGCAAGGCATTGCATGGCTCAAGACTTCAAGATTGCTCAAGATAATTCATTAGATTTGTTTCTAGTTTTATAGTTTTGTTAAAGAATAGTGAATAGGTTTGAAGCTCTATCACACACGTTTTTGCACACATCTTATTTTCAAAAATATTTCCTATAATATGTACAAAATATTTTTGTATACTATCTTCTGCCTACAAACTCATTTTTATGTTTTATATATATCTCTATTCCAAACTACTTTGTTTTATTTTAAATTCCCCTCAAAAATCTGTTTCTGTTTTGACTTTTGACCTGAGCCGGTCGACCGACCGGCCGATCGACCCTGTGTCAGGTCAAGTCGGTCGACCGTCCCAGTCGACCGAGATTCTGGTAGCAGGTGCGTATCTGTGTGCACGTTTCACAGTCGACCGGGCGGTCGACCGAAACCTGCCTGACTGTAAGTCATTTGCTCTCTGTATTTTTTGGTCGACCGAGCGGTCGACCGAGAGTCGGCAACGGCTCTTATTTGTTTTGTACTTCGGTCGACCGAGAAAGCCGTTTGAACAGTAACGGCTAGTTTTCTGAGCTGTTTTATTTTTGTCTTTTTCTTTCTAAAAAGGGCTTAAATGATTTTTACTGATCCTAATACTTCCTAATTAGCCTTAAGTGAGTTTTATCTTTAACCCTAGCTCTCTACTATAAATAGGGGTGTTTAGGGAGAGGTTGATTACAAGAAAAATTTGCAAAAGTTTCAAAAGTTTAAGGCATTCAAAAGAGCTTTTTTTCTTGATTTTTGTGCTGAATATTTCTCTCATTTTTCTGAATTGTTTTCCAAAGACTCTCTGATTTCTTTTTCTTTCCACTTACACAAGAGCTTCAATCCTCTCATTGTTCTACAAGGATCTTTTGTAAGGGAAGAGAATTTTTCAAAGAGAGTTTGTGGTCTTTTGATCACCAAGAGAGACTTGTACTTGAGATTGTGGAGTTGGGTACTCCGGTGTATTTGTAACATCTTTGTGAAGTTATAGTGGTTAGAAATCCTTCTGGGGAAGGCGGGGACGTAGAGCTGGGTGCTCGAACCTCGGAAAAATTCTCGGTGTTTGTTTGGTTTACTTGCTCTTGCTTCTTGCTATACTTTCATTGCTCTTATTACTTGCTCTCTATTTTCATTGCAATATTCACTTGTTTTCATTCATCTTGTCAATCAAAGTCCCATACAACAAGATTGCATTGTGCACCTCCAACTCATATCCAGAGGAATCACGAGGAAGGAGTTCAGAGCCCTTCACGGGGAATCCGGCTTCTAATCTTGTTTTGGGAGATTGTTGCATCATAATTTTTATTTGTGCATTGATTAGCATTATCACCTATTCACCCCCCCTCTAGGTGATTTTCAATTGGTATCAGAGCTAGGACTCTTGGTTTGACTTAACATCCTTAGAGAGATCCTTAAAAGTTTCTAATCAACATTTGCATTCATCCATTCATTCACTAGTAAACATGGCCGATAACATCAAAACCCCTCCTAAATTTGATGGACTTAATTTCCCTACTTGGAAGGTTAGGATACTTTTTCTTACAATCTTTAGGTAACTTAGTTGCTAAATCCTTGACCAAACCCTATGTTGTACCTGATAGTGATAAAAGCACTTGGACCAAATTTTCTTTAGAGAATATGAGGCTAACTCAAAGGCCCAAAACTCCCTCCTAACCGCCTTGAATGAGGATGACCTTACACGGGTAATACATTGCCAATCCGCCTATGAGATTTGGCAACATTTGTTGGTCACACACGAAGGGACATCACAAGTCAAGAGAGCTAAGATAGATCTCTTGAGGTCTCAATATGAATCTTTTAAAATGATTGATGATGAATCCATTGATTGCATGATTACAAGGTTTACTAAAATCACCAATGCTCTTTCTTCTTTAGGTGATGATATTTCCAATGACCAAAAGGTGCGGAAAGTGATTCGGGCTCTTCCTTCATCATGGGAGATAAAGGCCACCACCTTAAAAGAATTGAACGACAAGGATGAAATGGATCTCATAAGTCTCATCGGCAACTTGAAGACTCATGAGATGGAAAAGAAGGCAAGAGAAGATGCCGCTCCTCAAAAGAAGAAATCTATTGCTTTCAAGTCTTCATCCACTCTTGATGACGATGAAGAAGATGAAGAAGATGAGGAGGAGCTCTCCCTTCTTGTGCGAAATGTGAAGAGAATGTACCGGAAGAACAAGCTCAACTTTAGAAGGAAGTTTGAAGGAAAAGAGGAGAGAAGAATCATTTGCTACAATTGCCGAAAGCCTGGACACATCATGGCGGATTGCCCGGATTTCAAGAAGAAGATGACTTCCTCCTTCAAGCCAAAGAAGCCGATCGAAAAGAAATCCTACAAAGCCACATGGGATTCGGAAAGCGAATCCGAAGACGAGGTGGACACGACGAACATGTGTTTCATGGCAAATACATCAAGGTAACCTGATTGAGATTTTACCTGCACACAAAATGTAGTATTCAGATTTAAGAATAGGATGTGCAAGGTACTCAATTCTACCACTATAGCAAGTGGCTAAGCGGGTCGTGATCCACAGGGAGGGACTAGCGATGGAAGCTTGTTTAGTAAGTTCTCTTTTATTGCTACAATTAATTTAAAGTCAAGTCAGAAAGAAAGTGGTAGATTAAGAAGATGGAGAAATAGAAGTGATATTTACAATGAAATTGAAGAAGTGTGAAAAAGATTGGGAATATTGTGGTGTTGG
The DNA here is from genome assembly GCA_038442645.1 of Agave tequilana. Taxonomy (NCBI): domain Eukaryota; kingdom Viridiplantae; phylum Streptophyta; class Magnoliopsida; order Asparagales; family Asparagaceae; genus Agave; species Agave tequilana. Next base: position 402,954 of record JAVJIF010029665.1, on the reverse strand, counting down.
TGATTTACACTAAAAATTAAAAGAAAGACAACTAAAAACATACTTACCTCTTCGGCGTCTGCTTACCTTTGAACCGTATCAACGATGTACCTTTCTTTGAAGGCGAACGAAGCATGGAATATAAGATCTTCCCCATTCCCGATTTACACTATGAAATAAAAGGGCGAGCTATACTACCATGGAAATAGATGTTCATCACCATAAACCATCAACGACACTTGCAAGGAGAAGGCAACTTCGAGGCTATTGGTTTCATATGGATCCACAAACACAAAAGAGGGAAACAAAAACAAAACAAGAATAGAAGAAACAGAAACTTCGATTTGATTCAATTAACAATGGAAGAAAAGATTTACTTACACTGATGTCACCTCAATACAAGCTTGATCTCCTTCCTCCATGAAACTCGTCTCTACTCTCAGTTACATAAAAATTACATAAAAGAAAAATAAAAAAAACCTAAGTTACAATCTACAAATTAGCCTAAGAAAAACCCTAAATTTTTTTTCTGTGGATCTGCCCTTGAGCTTCTGAGATCTGCCCTTCCTCTGTTGCTATGCAGGGGTATTTATAGGAGAAAACCAGAGGATAAGAAGCGTATGAAGATAAGAGGAGCAAAATATCTCTGAATTTGATTTTTCTTTTATCTCCAAACTTGTTTTGACTTATCCATAGAAGTTCAAATCTGTCCTGCAACTTGTTATCATGTTGATCGCCGAAATTGGCTTATCTGCTGACTGAATTGGAAAGTTTGATCAACATAAGAGTTGTAGGTCTTCAAGTCAGCTTTCTGGAGCATCTTGAATCATTAGATTTGATATTGGTAACAAACGTTATGATCTGAATACTAAAACGTGTACAGTCTGAATCCGAATTTTTTTGAAATAATTTTTATCTTTAAACTCTTCTCCTTTTATCTTTAGCCTTGTCTTGCAAGCAACTAGGGTTGAGTAGAAGTCCATCCCTTTCCTCTTCTTTTAATAATTGCAAATTTTTGCACATGGGCTTTTTTGGCTTCTGGGCTTCATTTAAGCTTTTATTCTTTATTTAATTAATTACTCAAGGCCTGCACACAATAAATAATAAAACATTAGTAATAGTACATAATTATAATAATAAATAGGAAAATATGATAGCATATGTAGTGATAAATATGCAATTTTTACTACCTATCACGCCCCCACACTTATCTTTTTGCTCGTCCTCGAGTAAAAATAAATAGAAAAAGAAAAACTAATCTAGCTAACTCACTTTCGTAAGAATCACGATTGCACTTAGCACGTGCAACAAGCCGTTAAACCCTAGGTTACCCTAGATGACGAGTGTTGTCTCGTGAGGGTTTTCAGCAGATTACACCCACAAAATCCATAAAAAGGAAAATATTTGAAATACTTTTGAAAAGACTAAGTAATCTATAAGTTTTTAGGATCCTCATTTTTATTCATTCTTAAACTTAGTTTTTATATATTAAATTGTTTTCCTTTTTAGGTAAGGGTTAAAATTGAATTTTTATATAGTCTTTTTCGTTACCCTAAGTCATATGCATCCTTGTAAATTTTGACTAGGAATTCCTTAACTTGGACTCTCATGCCTCTTTATTATTATTATTATATATTTTTTTTCTTTCTTCTTTTTTTTTTAATATGTACAACTCATCTAATTTTCTTTCGTGTAAGTATTAAGGCTTCTTGAGGCCTCATACCTAATTAATTGACTATTAGATGTGTTAATACATATATAATATTTCTTAATTTTCTTAGGCTTTCTAATCCACCCATGTAGCGAACTTAAAATCGGTGGCTCCCAAACTGGTTGGTTTTAGGGCACCAGGTGAGAAAACACCCCACGACTCAAATTCGAGTGAACTAGGCCACAAAACTAAGGACGCTTATTTATAAACTCACCTTTAGGCGTGAATACTTATGCTTCTTGAGGCACATGTATCCAGCTTAATTAGTGATTTTTTTTATATTTTTTTATTTTTTTATATGAGGCACAAGGGTCTTTGTCTTAGAATCCTAGATATGCATTAGGTATGCACATTTTATTAAGGTAAAAATCAAGACTAATTACTTATTCAATTTCTCCTCCTATACCTAAAAATTCAACAATTTATTTATTTTGACCAAGTTTTTAGAAATCCTAATCATGATTTTCCTAATTCTTAAGACTAACTTAGATTTCTTTCAAAAGATAAGTCAAAAAATTGTCCTCTTTTATTTTATTTTTTTCATTTTTTTTTAATATTAGCAAATTTTTGTTAGTTTCTACCTATGTTAGTATGTTAGTAAAGCCTCCCCCACACTTATCTCATGCATTGTCCTCAATGTATGAATGTATGCATGTATGCATGAAAAAGAAGAAGGGAAGGCAGAAGTTACCTCAAGGTGGTGGTTCCGGTGGTGGTCTAATTGGGCCAAGCGTTGCTACCCAATCAAGATAATGTGGTAGTTCACGGAACCTACCAGAAATTTCTCTTTTATAACCCACTAAAATGTATGTATTATCATTTTTAATAATTCCACCCCATCAAATTTTCAAATTTCATAATTATATTCAGAGTCAATTGTGTCAACCGCCTTGTCCCAAAATGGAGTGTGAAAAGATGGAATGATTGACTTGGACGTCAGAAGTGCGGGAACGAATACCGACTCAGGAAAGAAACTTAAATCAAGAAATGGTTCAGGAGTCGGGCTTGGTTCAAGAAGTGGGTCCAAATCAAGAAGTTGAAATTCAAGTCCACAATCATTTTCCCAAATGGAATGTGACTCAATATTGGTGATTCAAGTTCAGGAATGATAGGTGTGGGAATCAAAACTGACTCTAAAAGATTACCTAAGTTGGGTAACAAAACAGGAGTCAATAATGATTCGGGAATTTGAACTTGATCACAGATTTGAGAATCTAGGTCACATATCTCATTGAGTTCAATATCATAAAAATGAGAACTTGCCAATTTATCCATGGGACTTTCAAAATTATAAAATTGGTCAAGTTTAATATGATCATCAAAAATGGGTGATTCAATTTCATGATGAATTGGCACAGGATCCAATGTTGACTCGGGAAAAGTAAAATCAGGTGAAGACACTGGAGTCATTATTGAATCAGGAAGTAGAATTGAATCACCAAGTGGGAGATCATGATCATATTCATGCTCAAGTTCTATTTCAGGAAAGGAATAACTTGCCAAAAGTAAAATCAGGTGAAGACACCGGAGTCATTATTGAATCAGGAAGTAGAATTGAATCACCAAGTGGGAGATCATGATCATATTCATGCTAAAGTTCTATTTCAGGAAAGGAATAACTTGCCAAACTATCAAACATTGGAGTTTCGGCAAGTTCAAATGATGGTACTGAATTAGAATCTTGTTGTCCAAAACAACGTGGCTCGTCGGCTCTAACAGAATGGTTAGCGATATCAGAAATGACCGAACGGTGAGAACGTAAAGATTGAACCATCATATCTATTTCATGATCACGAGCTAATCTAGCTTGAGTCATGGCTTCAAGCATCTTTTCATAGTCGATTGGTGCATCATTTTGTGATTGGACTTGAAAATAGGAAGTGTTGTTGGGACAATCATGATGAAGTTGTGAGTCGGTCAGATTCTGTGACTGTTGCTTGGACTCACGCATCATCATGTCTAAGATTGATGGTGGTTGTTGCTTGGACTCATGCATACTCATCATTTCCAAAATAGATGGTTTTCTATTCTGAATGGGTGGATTTGAGTATGAATCTTGGGAATATTGTGGACAAGGTGGATACAGAGGACAAGTTGGTTGAAAATTGGACTCGGGGGAAGCGAAACCCCATGAATTCTGTGAAGAGTTGAAATTATTGTGGAAATTATCGTCGTAAGATGGGGGCATGGGTTATAAACATTCGGATAAGACCATTCTGGCACACTAGGTTGGTCAAAGTTATGATATGCCGGGTTGGTAATATCCGAAAAAAAAGGTTGGTGTGTAATATGGATTAAAATTGGAAAAATTATTATTATATGCCATATCACACAAACACAAACAAAGAAAAAGAAAACAAACAAGTAGGCAAACAAAAAGAAAAAAAATTTCTAACCTAAGTTAGGGTAGACCTATGACCTAGACGACTCCTAACTGGTTAGACTGTCCACGGGAGGTAGGGTGCAGACTTTGACCACAAGTTAATCAGCCAGGTCAGGGCAAGATTGGTGGGAGGTTTTCCGTCAAAGATGTTCCTTAATTAAATAACTACCGATCTTCGGGCTTTCGGCCCTCAATCCCCTTCCTAGACACTGATTTGGCAGGAGTCAAATTCCAACACCGTTCCCCCTTAGAATAATCTCCTAATTGAGTCTGAGATGTCCTTAGGGCCAACGTCTACTAATTTTTAGTTAGGCTTGGGTTAGTGAGTGAGGAGATTGTTTGTGGGCCAAGGTAGGGTGATGAAATCCCCACCTTATCTTATTTATAGGACAAGCCCTTAAATCAATTTAGTGCACGTGTAAAGCAATAGATAATTATTCACTCAAAGCAGATAAATCAACTAAGGGTGCTTCCTAGTCTATATGCAATGCGAACGTACCTTGTCTCCAGCACTCTTCAACAAAAATTAAAAAAGTTAAATAGACACGTGCCTATATGCAAGAGTCTAAATTTTTTTTTTCAACAAATGGGTTATGTTAATTAATTAGCAGTGTACAGTTTTATCACAGAGCAAATTTTAACAGAGCAGTAAATCAGATTTGAAAGTAGCAGCAACCTGCAGAAAACAGGGTAAGTAGTGAACTAATCAGGCCGCGAAAACGCGGCTTTTGCCGCGAAACCGCGGCTCTATAGTAGGCCCTGTTGCTCTGCCTTCAAGGGCAGAGGCACAGAGTTGCTATATTTCCTTGCTGCTTGTTAGTTTTCCTGTTCTCCAAACCTGCAAACAAAGAATAAAAGAATTAGTTATTTATTTATTTTTTATTTTTTAGAGAATACTTACCGTCCCTCCCAGCAACGGCGCCAAAATTTTGATTGAGATTTTACCTGCACACAAAATATAGTATTTCAGATTTAAGAATAGATGTGCAAGGTACTCAATTCTACCGCTATAGCAAGTGGCTATGCGGGTCGTGATCCACAGGGAGGGACTAGCGATGGAAGCTTGTTTAGTAAGTTCTCTTTTATTGCTACAATTAATTTAAAGTCAAGTCAGAAAGAAAGTGGTAGATTAAGAAGATGGAGAAATAGAAGTGATATTTACAATGAAATTGAAGAAGTGTGAAAAGATTGGGAATATTGTGGTGTTGGTGATTTACACTAAAAATTAAAAGAAAGACAACTAAAAACTAAAAACATACTTACCTCTTCGGCGTTCTGCTTACCTTTGAACCGTATCAACGATGTACCTTTCTTTGAAGGCGAACGAAGCATGGAGTATAAGATCTTCCCCATTCCCGATTTACACTATGAAATAAAAGGGCGAGCTATACTACCATGGAAATAGATGTTCATCACTATAAACCATCAACGACACTTGCAAGGAGAAGGCAACTTCGAGGCTATTGGTTTCATATGGATCCACAAACACAAAAGAGGGAAACAAAACAAAACAAGAATAGAAGAAACAGAAACTTCGATTTGATTCAATTAACAATGGAAGAAAAGATTTACTTACACTGATGTCACCTCAGTACAAGCTTGATCTCCTTCCTCCATGAAACTCGTCTCTCCTCTCAGTTACATAAAAATTACATAAAAGAAAAATAAAAAAAAAATATAAGTTACAATCTACAAATTAGCCTAAGAAAAACCCTAAGTTTTTTTTTCTGTGGATCTGCCCTTGAGCTTCTGAGATCTGCCCTTCCTCTGTTGCTATGCAGGGGTATTTATAGGAGAAAACCAGAGGATAAGAAGCGTATGAAGATAAGAGGAGCAAAATATCTCTGAATTTGAATTCTTCTTTTATCTCCAAACTTGTTTTGACTTATCCATAGAAGTTCAAATCTGTCCTGCAACTTGTTATCATGTTGATCGCCAAATTTGGCTTATCTGCTGACTGAATTGAAAAGTTTGATCAACATAAGAGTTGTAGGTCTTCAATTCGTCTTTCTGGAGCATCTTGAATCATCAGATTTGAATATCGGTAGCAAAAGTTATGATCTGAATACTAAAACGTGTACAGTCTGAATCCGAATTTTTTTGAAATAATTTTATCTTTAAACTCTTCTCCTTTTATCTTTAGCCTTGTCTTGCAAGCAACTAGGGTTGAGTAGAAGTCCATCCCTTTCCTCTTCTTTTAATAATTACAAATTTTGCACATGGGCTTGCACATGGGCTTTTTGGGCTTATGGGCTTCATTTAAGCTTTTATTCTTTATTTAATTAATTACTCAAGGCCTGCACACAATAAATAATAAAACATTAGTAATAGTGCATAATTATAATAATAAATAGGAAAATATGATAGTATATGTAGTGATAAATATGCAATTTTTACTACCTATCACACCCCCACACTTATCTTTTTGCTCGTCCTCGAGTAAAAATCAAATAGAAAAAGAAAAACTAATTTAGCTAACTCACTTTCGTAGGAATCACGATTGCACTTAGCACGTGCAACAAGCCGTTAAACCCCTAGGTTACCCTAGAGGATGAGTGTTGTCTCGTGAGGGTTTTCAGCGGATTACACCCACAAAATCCATAAAAGAAAATATTTGAAATACTTTTGAAAAGACTAAGTAATCTATAAGTTTTTAGGATCCACATTTTTATTCATTCTTAAACTTAGTCTTTATATAGTAAATTGTTTTCCTTTTTAGGTAAGGGTTAAAATTGAATTTTTATATAGTCTTTTTCGTTACCCTAAGTCATATGCATCCTTGTAAATTTTGACTAGGAATTCCTTAACTTGGACTCTCATGCCTCTTTATTATTATTATTATATATATTTTTTTCTTTCTTCTTTTTTTTTAATATGTATAACTCATCTAATTTTCTTTCGTGTAAGTATTAAGGCTTCTTGAGGCCCTCATACCTAATTAATTGACTATTAGATGTGTTAATACATATATAATATTTCTTAATTTTTTTAGGCTTTCTAATCCACCATGTAGCGAACTTAAAGTCGGTGGCTCCCAAACTGGTTGGTTTTAGGGCACCAGGTGAGAAAACACCCCACGGACTCAAATTCGAGTGAACTAGGCCACAAAACTAAGGACGCTTATTTATAAACTCTCCTTTAGGCGGGAATACTTATGCTTCTTGAGGCACATGTATCCAGCTTAATTAGTGATTTTTTTTATATTTTTTTTATTTTTTTTATATGAGGCACAAGGGTCTTTGTCTTAGAATCCTAGATATGCATTAGGTATGCACATTTTATTAAGGTAAAAATCAAGACTAATTACTTATTCAATTTCTCCTCCTATACCTAAAAATTCAACAATTTATTTATTTTGACCAAGTTTTTAGAAATCCTAATCATGATTTTCCTAATTCTTAAGACTAACTTAGATTTCTTTCAAAAGATAAGTCAAAATATTATCCTCTTTTATTTTATTTTTTTCATTTTTTTTTAATATTAGAAATTTTTTGTTAGTTTCTACCTATGTTAGTATGTTAGTAAAGCCTCCCCCCACACTTATCTCATGCATTGTCCTCAATGTATGAATGTATGCATGTATGCATGAAAAAGAAGAAGGGAAGGCAGAAGTTACCTCAAGGTGGTGGTTCCGGTGGTGGTCTAATTGGGCCAAGCGTTGCTACCCAATCAAGATAATGTGGTAGTTCACGGAACCTACCAGAAATTTCTCTTTTATAACCCACTAAAATGTATGTATTATCATTTTTTAATAATTCCACCCCATCAAATTTTCAAATTTCATAATTATATTCAGAGTCAATTGTGTCAACCGCCTTGTCCCAAAATGAGTGTGAAAAGATGGAATGATTGACTTGGACGTCAGAAGTGCGGGAACGAATACCGACTCAGGAAAGAAACTTAAATCAAGAAATGGTTCAGGAGTCGGGCTTAGTTCAAGAAGTGGGTCCAAATCAAGAAGTTGAAACTCAAGTCCACAATCATTTTCTCACAATGGAATGTGACTCAATAATGGTGATTCAAGTTCAGGAATGATAGGTGTGGGAATCAAAACTGACTCTAAAAGATTACCTAAGTTAGGTAACAAAACAGGAGTCAATAATGATTCGGGAATTTGAACTTGATCACAGATTTGAGAATCTAGGTCACATATCTCATTGAGTTCAATATCATAAAAATGAGAACTTGCCAATTTATCCATGGACTTTCAAAATTATAAAATTGGTCAAGTTTAATATGATCATCAAAAATGGGTGATTCAATTTCATGATGAATTGGCACAGGATCCAATGTTGACTCGGGAAAAGTAAAATCAGGTGAAGACACCGGAGTCATTATTGAATCAGGAAGTAGAATTGAATCACCAAGTGGGAGATCATGATCATATTCATGCTCAAGTTCTATTTCAGGAAAGGAATAACTTGCCAAAAGTAAAATCAGGTGAAGACACCGGAGTCATTATTGAATCAGGAAGTAGAATTGAATCACCAAGTGGGAGATCATGATCATATTCATGCTCAAGTTCTATTTCAGGAAAGGAATAACTTGCCAAACTATCAAAAATTGGAGTTTCGGCAAGTTCAAATGATGGTACTGAATTAGAATCTTGTTGTCCAAAACAACGTGGCTCGTCGGCTCTAACAGAATGGTTAGCGATATCAGAAATGGCCGAACGGTGAGAACATAAAGATTGAACCATCATATCTATTTCATGATCACGAGCTAATCTATCTTGAGTCATGGCTTCAAGCATCTTTTCATAGTCGATTGGTGCATCATTTTGTGATTGGACTTGAAAAGAGGAAGTGTTGTTGGGACAATCATGATGAAGTTGTGAGTCGGTCAGATTCTGTGACTGTTGCTTGGACTCACGCATCATCATGTCTAAGATTGATGGTGGTTGTGCTTGGACTCATGCATACTCATCATTTCCAAAATAGATGGTTTTCTATTCTGAATGGATGGATCTGAGTATGAATCATGGGAATATTGTGGACAAGGTGGATACAGAGGACAAGTTGGTTGAAAATTGGACTCGGGGGAAGCGAAACCCCATGAACTCTGTGAAGAGTTGAAATTATTGTGGAAATTATGGTCGTAAGATGGGGGCATGGGTTATATACATTCGGATAAGACCATTCCGGCACACTAGGTTGGTCAAAGTTATGATATGCCGGGTTGGTAATATCCGAAAAAGAGGTTGGTGTGTAATATGGATTAAAATTGGAAAAATTATTATTATATGCCATATCACACAAACACAAACCAAGAAAAAGAAAACAAACAAGTAGGCAAACAAAAAGAAAAAATTTCTAACCTAAGTTAGGGTAGACCTATGACCTAGACGACTCCTAACTGGTTAGACTGTCCACAGGAGATAGGGTGCAGACTTTGACCACAAGTTAATCAGCCAGGTCAGGGCAAGATTGGTGGGAGGTTTTCCGTCAAAGACGTTCCTTAATTAAATAACCACCGATCTTCGGGCTTTCGGCCCTCAATCCCCTTCCTAGACACTGATTTGGCAAGAGTCAAATTCCAACACCGTTCCCCCTTAGGATAATCTCCTAATTGAGTCCGAGATGTCCCTAGGGCCAACGTCTACTAATTTTTAGTTAGGCTTGGGTTAGTGAGTGAGGAGATTGTTTGTGGGCCAAGGAAGGGTGATGAAATCCCCACCTTATCTTATTTATAGGACAAGCCCTTAAATCAATTTAGTGCACGTGTAAAGCAATAGATAAGTATTCACTCAAAGCAGATAAATCAGCCAAGGGTGCTTCCTAGTCTATATGCAATGCGAACGTACCTTGTCTCCAGCACTCTTCAACAAAAATTAAAAAGTTAAATAGACACGTGCCTATATGCAAGAGTCTAAATTTTTTTTTTTTTCCAACAAATGGGTTACTGTTAATTAATTAGCAGTGTACAGGTTTATCACAGAGCAAATTTTAACAGAGCAGTAAATCAGATTTGAAAGTAGCAGCAACCTGCAGAAAACAGGGTAAGTAGTGAACTAATCAGGCCGCGGAAACGCGGCTTTTGCCGCGAAACCGCGGCTCTGTAGTAGGCCCTGTTGCTCTGCCTTCAAGGGCAGAGGCACAGAGTTGCTATATGTCCTTGCTGCTTGTTAGTTTTCCTGTTCTCCAAACCTGCAAACAGAAAGAATAAAAGAATTAGTTATTTATTTATTTTTTATTTTTTAGAGAATACTTACCGTCCCTCCCCGGCAACGGCGCCAAAATTTTGATTGAGATTTTACCTTCACACAAAATATAGTATTTCAGATTTAAGAATAGGATGTGCTAGGTACTCAATTCTACCGCTATAGCAAGTGGCTATGCGGGTCGTGATCCACAGGGAGGGACTAGCGATGAAAGCTTGTTTAGTAAGTTCTCTTTTATTGCTACAATTAATTTAAAGTCAAGTCAGAAAGAAGTGGTAGATTAAGAAGATGGAGAAATAGAAGTGATATTTACAATGAAATTGAAGAAGTGTGAAAAAGATTGGGAATATTGTGGTGTTGGTGATTTACACTAAAAATTAAAAGAAAGACAACTAAAAACTAAAAACATACTTACCTCTTCGGCGTCTGCTTATCTTTGAACCGTATCAACGATGTACCTTTCTTTGAAGGCGAATGAAGCATGGAATATAAGATCTTCCCCATTCCCGATTTACACTATGAAATAAAAGGGCGAGCTATACTACCATGGAAATAGATGTTCATCACCATAAACCATCAACGACACTTGCAAGGAGAAGGCAACTTCGAGGCTATTGGTTTCATATGGATCCACAAACACAAAAGAGGGAAACAAAAACAAAACAAGAATAGAAGAAACAGAAACTTCGATTTGATTCAATTAACAATGGAAGAAAAGATTTACTTACACCGATGTCACCTCAGTACAAGCTTGATCTCCTTCCTCCATGAAACTCGTCTCTCCTCTCAGTTACATAAAAATTACATAAAAGAAAAATAAAAAAAATCTAAGTTACAATCTACAAATTAGCCTAAGAAAAACCCTAAGTTTTTTTTTCTGTGGATCTGCCCTTGAGCTTCTGAGATCTGCCCTTCCTCTGTTGCTATGCAGGGGTATTTATAGGAGAAAACTAGAGGATAAGAAGCGTATGAAGATAAGAGGAGAAAAGTATCTCTGAATTTGAATTCTTCTTTTATCTCCAAACTTGTTTTGACTTATCCATAGAAGTTCAAATCTGTCCTGCAACTTGTTATCATGTTGATCGCCGCAATTGGCTTAACTTCTGACTGAATTGGAAAGTTTGATCAACATAAGAGTTGTAGATCTTCAAGTCGTCTTTCTGGAGCATCTTGAATCATCAGATTTGAATATCTGTAGCAAACGTTATGATCTGAATACTAAAACGTGTACAGTCTGAATCCGAATTTTTTTGAAATAATTTTTATCCTTAAACTCTTCTCCTTTTATCTTTAGCCTTGTCTTGCAAGCAACTAGGGTTGAGTAGAAGTCCATCCCTTTCCTCTTCTTTTAATAATTGCAAATTTTGCACATGGGCTTGCACATGGGCTTTTTGGGCTTCTGGGCTTCATTTAAGCTTTTATTCTTTATTTAATTAATTACTCAAGGCTTGCACACAATAAATAATAAAACATTAGTAATAGTGCATAATTATAATAATAAATAGGAAAATATGATAGTATATGTAGTGATAAATATGCAATTTTTACTACCTATCATAACCCCACAACCTCTTGATGAAGATGATGAATTAAGCAAAGAAGTTATTGTACATGCTTTTGTTGAACTCTCCGAAACCTATGATAATAAAAAGATTGAATGCTCTAAATTAGAAAAGGAAGTTGCTTTTCTTAAAAATCAACTTGCTTTTATTTCTAGAGAAAAAGATGAAATTTCTTCCAATCTCATTTCTACTCAAAATGAATTTAGTGCTTATAAAGTTGCATGTAAAGCAAAATTTCCTAAGATTGATGAAAAAGAAATTTCTTCATTAAAAACTAGAATTGTTGATTTTGAAAAAGTCTTGAAGGATTGTGCTTTTAACACTAAGAAACTTGAAGAAATGTTTTCTAAAAAGCACACTTCTCATGCTAAAGATTCTCATGTTATGATTCCTCATGCTCACACTTCACACTACACTCATGCTAAATCCACACATGCTCACAAGTCTCACATTCACTATGCTTTTAAATATGGTAGAGTGTATAGATGTACTTATTGTGGTAAGAATGAACATTTGGCTAAGTTTTGTTATGACCAAGTAAATAGATAAAATAATCTTGTTTGGGTTCATGGCACTAACTCTTTAGGACCCAAGAAAATGTGGGTACCAAAATCAAGTCCTAAATTATTTGATGTAGGTACACACCAAGGCTGCAAGACGTAAGGATCGGTGGTACCTTGATAGTGGTTGTTCAAGACACATGACATGGGACATCAATAACTTTACAACCCTATCAAGGTACATGGAAGGTGGCACCGTCACCTTCGGGGATGACTCCAAGGGAACTATCATCGGTATAGGTAACATTCAAATTGGTGCATCTCCTATTATAGAAAATGTAGCTCTTGTTGATGGTTTGAAGCATAACTTGCTTAGTATTAGTCAACTTTGTGGCCGTGGACTTAAAGTTATTTTTGATGATTCTTCTTGCAAGATTTTTGATGTTAAAACCAATGATTGTATTCTCACCGGTTTTCATGACAATAATGTTTATATCATTGACATGCTTAATTTAGATTGTTCTACTAAATACTTGAATGCTTTTGATGAAAATTCTTGGCTTTGGCATAGAAGATTAGGACATGCATCTTTTGACCATCTTTCTAGGATTAATTCTAAGGAATTGGTGAAGGGTATACCTTGCTTGAAGTTTGAGAAAGACCGCATTTGTGGTGCGTGCCAACTTGGAAAACAAACCAAGTCTTCCTTCAAACCAATCAAGGATATCATGTCAACTAGGCCATTAGAATTAATTCATATGGATCTTTTTGGACCAACTAAAACTAAGAGTTTAAATGGTAGTAGATTCGCATTTGTTTTAGTTGATGATTTTTCCCGTTTCACTTGGGTTTTCTTTTTGGAACACAAAGATCAAACTTTTTCTCATTTCAAAATTTTTCGAAAAAGGGTTAAAAAAGAAAAAGGTTTTTCGATTTTGAAAATAAGGAGTGATAGAGGTGGTGAGTTTGTTAACCAACTCTTCATGACTTATTGTGATGAAAAGGGAATCAAGCATGAAATGTCATGTCCTAGAACTCCACAACAAAATGGAGTTGTAGAAAGGAAAAATAGAACACTTCAAGAGATGGCTAGGACCATGATTAGTGAATATGACCTCCCTCAATATTTATGGGCCGAGGCCGTAAACACCGCATGCTATATTTCAAATCGTATTTATTTGTGTAAGAATTCTTCCAAAATATCTTTTGAAATGTATCATTCTAGAAAACCAAATGTTGCAGATTTTAAAGTTTTTGGATGCAAATGTTTTGTTTTGAATACTAAAGATAACTTGGGTAAATTTGATGCTAAGGCTTATGAAGCAATCTTTGTTGGATATTCTACTACTAGCAAAGCTTATAGAGTATTCAATAGATCTTCACTTACCATTGAAGAATCCATGCATGTTAAATTTGAAGAATCTAATGTGGTTGTTGAGAATGTTGTAGAGATTGACCCATTAGGTGAAGACATGGAGAGACTATCCTTGAAAGACTCACCCGCTCAAGAAGAAAAGCAAGAACCAATTGGTGATGTTCAAGAGGATAAAGAGGAAAGCTCTCAATCGCTTCCAAAAGATTGGAGATACGCTACAAACCACCCCAAGGAACTCATCTTAGGTGATGTCTCTAAAGGGGTAACAACTCGCTCCAAGCTCCATGACTTATGTGGTAACTTTGCTTTCATTTCTCATTTTGAACCCAAAAGCATCCTCGAAGCCGAGGCGGACTCATATTGGTTGCTAGCCATGCAAGAGGAACTCAATCAATTTGAGCGCAACCAAGTTTGGCACCTTATTCTTAGGCCCCACGATAGACCAATAATTGGTACTAAGTGGATCTTTAGAAACAAGATGGATGAGTCCGGAAATGTCATTAGGAATAAAGCTAGGTTAGTGGCCCAAGGTTACACTCAAGTTGAAGGAATTGACTTTGAGGAGACCTTTGCACCCGTAGCACGGCTTGAAGCCATACGGATGACACTAGCTTTTGCATCTTTTAAAAATTTTAAACTTTTTCAAATGGATGTGAAAAGTGCATTCTTGAATGGTTTTATAAATGAAGAAGTTTATGTTGAACAACCTCCCGGTTTTGTTGATCATGTTCATCCTAGTTTTGTTTTAAACTTGATAAAGCTTTGTATGGATTGAAACAAGCTCCAAGAGCTTGGTATGAAAAGCTTTCTAGTTTTCTCATTTCAAATGATTTTGTTAAAGGCAAAGTAGACACAACTCTTTTTACTAAGCATGTTGATAATGACATTTTAATTGTGCAAATTTATGTTGATGATATAATTTTTGGATCTTCTAATGAGTTTTTATGCAAGGAGTTTGAAAAGGTTATGCAATGTGAGTTTGAAATGTCTTCCATGGGTGAATTGAATTTCTTTCTTGGACTCCAAATCAAGCAATTGCAAGATGGGAATTTCATATGTCAAGCTAAGTACGCAAAGGAACTCGTAAAGAAGTTTGGACTTGAAGACTCTAAAGTTTGCAACACTCCCATGGCAACTACAACCAAGCTTGATAAGGATGACCAAGGTAAAAATGTTGATATTAAATTGTATAGAAGCATGATAGGTAGTCTTTTGTATTTGACGGCAAGTAGGCCGGACATAATGTTTAGTGTGTGTCTTTGTGCTAGATTTCAATCGTGTCCCAAAGAGTCCCATCTTATTGCGGTTAAACGCATCATTCGTTATATTAAGGGCACAATTGGAATGGGTCTATGGTATCCGAAAACCGGAGATTTCTCAATGACGAGTTATTCGGATGCCGACTATGCGGTTGTAGAGTAGATAGAAAGAGTACTAGTGGGACATGTCAATTTCTTGGTAATTGTCTTGTTTCATGGTCCTCTAAGAAATAAAATTCCGTAGCTCTCTCAACCGCCGAGGCGGAGTATGTTGCCGCGGGGGCTTGTTGTGCACAAGTCCTCTGGATGAAACATACTCTCCTTGATTATGATTTGCATTATAACCATATAAAAATATTTTGTGATAATACTAGTACTAAACACATGACTAAGAATGCAAATCAACATAGTAAGACCAAGCACATTGAAATTAGATATCACTTTCTTAGAGATCATTTTGAGAAAGGAGATATAGATATTGATTATGTTTCTACGGATTTGCAACTTGCCGATATTTTCACTAAAACACTTGATTTTGCTATATTTTCATTCATTTGTGGTGAACTTAATGTTTGTGTTATTGAATAAAAATGTTTTCTTAACCCTTTTTGATGTATGACAAAAAGGGGGAGAATGAGTTTATATATGTTTTTGGTTTTTGATGTGTTTTCAAAGTTTTCAATGAATTCTTATATTTGAGTTTAAGTGTCTTGCAATTATTTTATATCCCATTGTGTTTATGGTTTTTAGTTTCATGGATTTTTACTTGCAACTTACATTGTTTTTCCTTGTTTTATATAGCATAATTTGAGGAGGAGCTTTCTCCTCCCCTATACTTTTGTTCATAACCTATTTGTTTTGTCATCATCAAAAAGGGGGAGATTGTTGGCCCAAAAGGTTACACTCTCCATTTGTTTAGAGTTTTTATGATAACAAAACAAATAGAGCTATTTGGTACAAATTAGTTTGTTTAAGATAAGTTTCAGGTTAGTACCATATTTGGAGGCCATTGCTTAGCTATTGCAAAAACTTCTAGGTTCATGAAGTAAAGAAGGCGTTTTGCACATCAAGGAAGGAACATAGAAGAGAAGGCTCTAGCAAGGCATTGCATGGCTCAAGACTTCAAGATTGCTCAAGATAATTCATTAGATTTGTTTCTAGTTTTATAGTTTTGTTAAAGAATAGTGAATAGGTTTGAAGCTCTATCACACACGTTTTTGCACACATCTTATTTCCAAAAATATTTCCTATAATATGTACAAAATATTTTGTATACTATCTTCTGCCTACAAACTCATTTTTATGTTTTATATATATCTCTATTCAAACTACTTTGTTTTATTTTAAATTCCCCTCAAAAATCTGTTTCTGTTTTGACTTTTGACCTGAGCCGGTCGACCGACCGGCCGACCGACCCTGTGTCAGGTCAAGTCGGTCGACCGTCCCAGTCGACCGAGATTCTGGCTGCAGGTGCGTATCCGTGTGCACGTTTCACGGTCGACCGGGCGGTCGACCGAAACCTGCCTTACTGTAAGTCGTTTGCTCTCTGTATTTTTCGGTCGACCGAGCGGTCGACCGAGAGCCGGCAACGGCTCTTATTTGTTTTGTACTTCGGTCGACCGACCGGTCGACCGAGAGAGCCATTTGAACAGTAACGGCTAGTTTTCTGAGCTGTTTTATTTTTGTCTTTTTCTTTCTAAAAAGGGCTTAAATGATATTTACTGATCCTAATACTTCCTAATTAGCCTTAAGTGAGTTTTATCTTTAAACCCTAGCCCTCTACTATAAATAAGGGTGTTTAGGGAGAGGTTGATTACAAGAAAAATTTGCAAAAGTTTCAAAAGTTTAAGGCATTCAAAAGAGCTTTGTTTCTTGGTTTTTGTGCTGAATATTTCTCTCATTTTTCTGAAGTGTTTTCCAAAGACTCTCTGTTGACACTTAAAAAAGACAAGATTCTTATTGGTCCGAACAATGTCTAAACTTGTTGACATTTACAAAAGACAAGTGACAGACAAGCTGAAGACCAGTTTTCACCCATCTCCGAGGGATAAGGAAGCAACTTGGACTCCACTGATCCAGCAAGCAGACAGTGAACCCGGATTGTTTCTAAACAGACCTCAGCAGGTCTAAAAGGTGCTAGCACTTAGCATCACACGAGCCCAAAGGGATAGCCTCGCTTGAGAGGCTAATATCACTCGACTTCACCTCGAAGCCATCCAAAGCCTCGCCAGGAAGCTAACTCACAACTTTGCCACAGAGGACTTCCAGCTCCGCCAAAGGGTTTCTTTCGGACTTCGCCAGAAGCCGCCTCTAGCTCCGCTACGAGCTCAATGCGGGCAGCTCAGCCATTGGTCTGCTATGGTCAACCTTTGACCAATCAAATCTCCAGATGAGATCGGTTCCAATCAGATCAAATCCAATTAAGATCAAATCAGAGATCAAATTTGGCAGTTGATTGCCACAATCTCTTGACTCTCCTAAAACGAGTAAGAAGATCAGGGGAAATCCTCCAACGATATGGAAAGGATCAAGAAGATCAACCGACCTGCCAATTCTAGCTTCGCAGAAGCTGATCTTAGCCTCGCAACAAGGCTACTTTCCGGATTCAAACAGATTCGATTCAATCTGTTTCTATATTTTCAAGGGACGATTATACCCTTGCTCTCCCTATAAATAGCCCGCCAGGGGCACAAGAGAGGAGACCGGTTCCAGAGGCCGATTTTCTGAGACATACGCAAGAGAGAGGACTCCGCAAGCAGAGGCTTCTTCACAACGCACCGTGCGCTCTCGAATTCAGAGATCTTTTAGAGAATCGCTTTCTCTATCCAGGGTGTTGATACCCTAACATCGTCCTTCTTCTCAAGGAATCTCCGGAACCAGGCGAGAAGGAATTCCTAATTGAAGGCGATTTTGAGAAGCAGCAAGAGGGTTCTACCAACCTTCTATTCTCTGATTCCCGGAACCAGGCGAGAAGGGAATCTCATCGCTCGCATCGTCAAAGGGACAAAGTGGTCGCGCGCTGACCAGACTCCTATCGGCACACTTCTCCAGAATCTCTGAGGAGATCTACTTGTAATCTTTTTAAGAATACTTGTAATTTAGCTCCTCAAACTTTTTATTGTAAGTTTTCCCCCTTTGCAAACATAATGGAAAACAAGATGGCGACTCCGCTGGGGAAAAAATTCTCCACTGCCGAGAATCAAGTGTCGCAATGCGACGAACAGACCTTCAGGTCTAATTCTGAATTCAGAAAAGCCGGTGCAGCCAGAGCTTCTCTGGCTAAATCTTCAAGGAAAGTCTCTGCGGAGACAGAAAAGGTTCTCTGCGAACCTACTGCGGTTATTTGGCGCAACAAGGAAGCACGTCCGCAGCCTGATTCCTTTACTTGTGAGAACTTGGTGGTCCAGTTCGATCAAGGAAGATTTGAAGAAGTCCTCTCTGGGGGTGATCTAATGCTTCGAGCACGGAAGCATAGAAAGGTCTCCATGACCAAGATTTCGAAGCAGGAACCAGAAGCAGAATTCTGCCAACATCCCTCAGCCTCGCGTGTGGCTAATCAGGTTCCTTGCGAACCTAAGTCTCCTCTGCCAAGGCGGGTATGGAAGCCTAAACAGAAGTCTCCAACCGAAGATCCAGGCGTAGCTACGCCTAAACCGCGCCTCTCTCGCGAAGAAAAAGGCAGGATGCCTGTCTGCTCCAATCATAAAGTTACGACGGCAATCATACCATCGTCCAACAGAAGAGCAGCAATGCCTCGCGCCGGCCTCGTTCTCATGAGCAAAGCTACTGTACCACAGTGTACGCGCAGGGTCCGTAACCGCGGAGCTGAAGCCAAAGTACCATCTAAGGCTAATTGCCTTCGCAGCAGCATAGCGGGTAAAGCACCGCAGCGTGCTCCGCTCTCCAGTTCGTCAAGCGCTAAGCCTGCGCTTTGTGGCGAAGCTAGAACCAAAGCACTATTCAGTGCTAATCCCATCTGCAGGGATAAAAGAAGCAGGACATCGTCCTATGTGCGATCCAAAAGAGCCTTTGCGCTCGATTGCAGAGACCCAACCGGGTCTGATTTGAGGAAATTGTTGACGGATAGACAAACCTCTTCCCCCTGTTATCAACAAGTGGGATGTCAGCTGGTGACACTCCACTCGGTCCATTGCCGGCTAACACCAATCTTCGCCACTTCTCCAGGCCGGCGATCAGTTTTTGATCGGCTGTCGGTACAAGCCCCGATGAAGCATCACAAAAGGAGCGTCTCGCGAGATCCACCCTCTGCATCCGTCAACATGACCGGAAGAGGATGAGAGTTACACAGGGGAAGACAAGCATCTGACATCCCTACAGCTCCCCAGATCCAGATTACAGCCCAGGCTTAGGCGAAGTCTTGGTGCATGAAGAGGGTGTTTTCCGAAACACCAGATCTAGGGTGGCGATACCCTGCAGTTATGAACAGCCTTCCTCCTCGACGGCCCTAGCCTCGCCAGAGCCCAGGAGATCACTCCAATCATCGGACGAAGAAGATGAAGATAGTGGGTACGCCTCTTCGGCGACAGTTAGCTCGGTGCGAACAGACAGAGCATCAGTCAATATGGCTGATAATGTTAACGACGACCTTCGTCGGCGCCTGGAAGCTCAGGAGCAAACTTCCAGAACCCAGCAAGAAGCCTTGGACAATATTCAACAGATGCTTGCTCGACGCCTCAGCAATCGGAATGACAATGATGCCGGGAGCAATCACGATGAGGAGGAACAGTTCAGCAATGAGCAACCAAAGCCGGAGAAATCCAAGGAGGGTTCTTCCCTAGACGCCGAAGTCCTTAAGGGCCTCCAAGCTCAAATCGCATCCCTAGCTCAGAGGGATGAATTAAAGAAGGTAGGGGCAGTCCGTCCTTATCCGCTGGAGTGGGATTCGGTGCCATATCCACCGAAGTTCAAACCACTAACGTTGCATACCTATGATGGAAAGAGCTCGCCAAATCAGCACATCTACTATTTCTGGTCTCAGACTGGTAATGTTATAAGCAATGACGCCATCATGGCTAGGCTGTTCATTGGCACCTTAAAGGGGGTGGCATTTGACTGGTTCCGAAGTCTCCCTCCGGGCTTTATCAATTCCTGGATCGACCTGGAAACCCGGTTCCTCTCTCGTTTCTATGAGGACGATACCGAAGTGACCATGGACAAGCTCCTCTCCACTGTGCAGAGGAAGGGCGAATCTATCTGTGACTACATTGAACGGTTCAGAAATTTATCCTTGATGTGCCCAACAGGGATGCCATTACCCATGCTCTTGCAGACATGCAGACACAACTTCTTAGACCAAGTGGAAGTTCGCATGGGGGCTGTCAAAGCCCACACTTGGAAGGAATTGGTCGAACAAGCAGAGATAGCCGAGAAGTCGGCTAAAAAGTTCGAACCATCCACCCCTAGAGGCAAGTGGGGGATGAACAACAAAGGGCGTAGCGACCTACCGCAATCTTCTCAAGCTAAAGGCAAAGAGACTATGTCTGTGGAGTTATCCGGAGATGTGCAGTCGAAGGCCAAGAAGAGCGGCTTCAACAATCAGGAGCCTAAGTTCCCTCCAAAGCAGTACTCCTTCAAAGACGATCAAGTGGTCACGATATTCCATCTGCTCCACAAAGGGAACAAAATGAAACTGCCAGATGCTCGGCGTCCCAATGAGATAGGGCGCACAAACGACCCTAAATACTGCCTCTACCACAGGATGATCCACCATCCTACTGACAAGTGTTATGTCCTCAAGGACAGAATAAAAGCCCTGGTCGATGCCGGGGTTCTGACGTTGAAGATGGAGCAAAAGAAAGTCACGGCTAATATGGTGACTCTGGAGTTCGGCAAAGCTCCAAAGGTCACAGTTCCTGACGGGACTTATTCAGTCCTCGCTCCACGGTTGGACGTCAAGCATCCTCCAGCTACAACTCAAAACAATAAGGGTCTTGTTCCCTTAACATTGGAGACAGGAGAAGTCATGTGGGTACACCCGGACCTCGTCTAAGACGTACAGCGGGATTCAAAGCAGCCCAACTCAAAGGGAAAGTCTTGCAATGTCATCTCCATCCTGCCAGACGACGGCAATCTTACATCGGCTTCCCTCAGTGATTCAGAAGGAGAAAAGCTTGTTTGCACGGCGCAAGCCGATACGCCTCAACAGACGGGCACCCGATCCGGAAAATCATACTTGAGGCAGTATGAAAAGTCTACTGACGAGACACAACAGCAAACGACGTCAGTACAAGTATCAGCATCCACTCCAATCCCAACCAAGGGAAAAGAGAGACCTAAGGAGGTACGATTCGACCACGTGTTGAAGAAACCACCAGGCCAAGGGTTTGATACGCCCTTTTGGTTTGACATATTGGCTTAGCTGGCCAATATCCCAGCTCGTATCACTATACACGAGCTCCTTCGCCTCTCGAAAGAAACAAGAGAAGCACTCAAGGATGCGCTAGCCAATTCAGAATCCTTTCTGACATGCATGCCTGAGATCCCTAACGACGACGTTCAGTCTCCTTGCCCAGAATGTCATCATACACAATCCAAGGTGCCCGCTATTACATTCACGGCGGAAGATATGCTTCTCAAAGACAACAAGCACGATCGACCTCTGTACTACACCGGATATATCGGTTCAACGTGCATCGAAAGAATACAAGTCGATCCGGGGTCCGCACTCAGCATCATCCCAAAAAGGCTTCTTTACTTCCTCGGCATACCACTGTACAGGTTGTTCGCAACCACTACTACAATATATGGTTTCAACGCCGGGAGCAGTCATCCACTGGGGAAATTCGACTCTGTTGCAGAATCGGGAGCCTGAAGTCAGAAGTGACACGCTATGTCATTGACGCTGACACATCATATAACCTGCTGCTGGGACGGCCATGGATCCATGCCAACTGGATCGTTCCCTCTACTCTGCACCAGTGCTTCAAATATGTTGAAGATGATGCGACAGTACGAACTGTCTTCGCTGAAAAGCAACCATTCAAAGGGCTGGAAAATTACTTCACTGACGCTCTCCTGTATCAAGAGGCCAGTGAAACACCTAAAGAACCATTGCCAGACGATGATGAAAGTGGCAATGAGGCGGATTCAGAATCCGAAGCAGGCATGCCAGCCATTCTGATTGGTGAACCAATTATAGCATGTCTCAATAATCCCCAATGTAATACTCCTTCAGAGGATGAAGGTGAATGGGTAATTAATGATAATATTTCTTTCAATTATCCTACGAGTGTTGGGCTGTTTAAATCCATTACGGATAGCTCTCTACACATGCCTTTACATAAATCGAGTGCGGCTAGCACGCCCATGGAATCCGCAGAAGGAGCCGTTTTGGTGATCCCGCCATCCAAAGAAGGTCAGTTACCGATAATTTTCGGTAGAACCCAACCACTGGGACCTACAGTTGCTGATTCAAGTTCAGATTCGGACATTCCACAGTTCTTCCATTACGCGCAGCCGGAACGTCATATTATGAAGAAAATGGGATACGACTTGAAGATGGAGCAGGCCTGAATTTCGGAAAAGGAAGGCGCGGTTTGATGCGGAACTTTGTGCCTAAAGGGAAGCCTGCAAATTACAATGATAGTACACGCAGGGGGTTAGGATACGTTACACCCACATCGTCAGCAACGATTCAAGCCAAGGATGATGGATCAATTCCATCACATTCGGCCTCATCCTCCGAGTGGGACTCGGATATCAGTGTAGGAGGAATGTTCGAAGACCTCACTGTCAATATGACTTCAAGCAGTCAATTGGAGCCCGCAGAAGCTGTTGATGAGGAGTCATGGGCCCAGCAATTAAACCTCCAGTGGGAAAGGAGATTCGAACTGCGCGAACCACCTACTGAAGACAAGGTGATGCAGGTCAACCTGGGAAGTCAAGATCATCCCAAACCCATCTTTATAAGTGAAAGCCTATCACTTATAGAAAAGAAAGAATTGATAATGCTCATAAAAGAGTATATAGATGTCTTCGCATGGAGCTACGAAGATATGCCCGAACTTGATCCACAGGTCGCTATGCACCGTCTAAACATCAAGCCCGACGTCAAGCCAGTCAAGCAGCAACAACGTCGGTTTCGCCCGAACATTATGGAAGCTATTGAAGCCGAAGTTCACAAGCTCATTGCATGTGGCTTCATCCGGGAGGAACAACATCCAGGTTGGGTAGCTAACATCGTCCCCGTCCTCAAGAAGAACGGAAAAATACGGATCTGCATCGACTACCGAGATCTCAATACGGCCTGTCCTAAAGACGAATTCCCGCTACCCATCACCAATGTCATGATCGACAACACATGTGGATTCGAAAGGATGTCTTTCATGGACGGCTTTTCAGGGTACAACCAGATTAAGATGTATCCCGACGACGAGAAGCATACTTCGTTCCGAACACCATTGGGGGTATACTGCTACACTGTAATGCCCTTCGGACTGAAGAACGCGGAGCAACCTACCAGCGGGCAATGAGTACGATCTTCCGCGATCATCTCCGAAAAACGGTGGAGTGCTATGTCGACGACATTGCCGTCAAAAGCCGCAACAAGAATGAACATCTTCGCAACCTGAGAACGATGTTCGACATAATGCGGGCTCATCAACTGAAAATGAACCCGACAAAATCCTTCTTGGGAGTGTCAAGTGGCAAGTTCCTTGGGTTTATTGTCACATCAAAAGGGATTCATCTAGACCCAGACAAAGTCAAGGCCATTCAGAGCATGCATCCAC
Source organism: Agave tequilana (assembly GCA_038442645.1). Taxonomy (NCBI): domain Eukaryota; kingdom Viridiplantae; phylum Streptophyta; class Magnoliopsida; order Asparagales; family Asparagaceae; genus Agave; species Agave tequilana. The sequence goes on along the minus strand of JAVJIF010029665.1, from coordinate 379,275 downwards.
CGAGGAATCTCAAAGAGCTTAGAGGCTTGCAATGCAGGCTGGCTTATATCAGAAGATTCATTGCAAATCTCTCAGGCCGCTGTCAGCCGTTCACCCGACTCATGAAAAAGGGTGCTTCCTTCGTATGGGATCAAGCTTGCCAGGAAGCTTATGAAGACATCAAGAGGTACCTTACAAAACCTCCAGTCTTGGTGGCCCCTACATCAGGGAAACCATTTTTGCTTTATGTAAAAGCTCTGGACTACTCCCTCGGTGCCCTCCTCGCTCAAAAGGACGACAATGGCCATGAGCAGGCCATTTATTATCTGAGCAGAACTCTCATAGGAGCGGAATCTCGCTACAACCCTATCGAGAAAGAGTGTTTAGCTCTCGTCTTCGCTGTTTAGAAGACACGACATTATTTGGTCGGCCAGACCATACATGTCATCTCCAGAGTAAACCCATTGTGTCTTCTTATGACGAAGCCAGGATCATTGAATTCAAGATTGGCTAAGTGGGCACTTTTATTGTCTCAATACGACATGATCTTCACCCCTCAGAAGGCGGTTAAAGGCCAGGCCCTTGCAGAGTTCTTGGCTGCTCATCCAATTCCGGAACATTCAAAACTTCACGAAGATATCCCTGATGAAGTCTTCGAGTCTTATGCAACCTCAGAAGAGGAAGTGTGGCAGATGTTCTTTGATGGAGCATCGCGAATGGGCCCTAAAGGCAAGATTATTGCCGGAGTGGGGGTTGTGTTTATCTCCCCGCAAGACCATGTTCTTCCTAGAGCATTTTCTTTGACAAAATCATGCTTTAATAATGTAGCAGAATATAATGCTCTGCTCATTGGTCTTCAGCTTGCCCATGGAATGGGGGTACGATACCTCGAAGCTTATGGCGATTCAAAACTGATCATCAATCGGTTAAAGGCGAATACGAAGTCCGCCATGAGGACTTGGTGCCTTATTATCACGCGGCCGTTGAATTGGCCAACCTATTTGAAGGTTTCTACATCGGGCACGTGTCTCGATCTCAGAATACCAAGGCGGACTCTCTTGCTGCATTAGCTATAACACTAGCCTTGCCAGCCGACACCGAGTATCACCTCACAGTCGCAACTCGACATCTTATATGCTCCAAGCACATGCTAAGAACTCGAGAAGTCTATAATGTCTCCACGGATTTTGAGCCGAGAGATTGGCGCTTTCCTCTCATTGACTATGCTTTGCACGGTCTGCTTCCAGACGATCCTAAAGAAGCGACATCTGTCAGACGAAGGTCTCTCCGTTTCTACTACGATCCGACTTTGAAGACACTTTACCGTCGTTCATATGACGGTGTTCTCCTCCGTTGCCTTTCTCATTTAGAGGCACAGGAAGCGCTCCAAGAAGCGCACGACGGCATTTGTGGAGCTCATCAGCCAGGTCCGAAACTTAAAGACAGATTGCGTAGGCTTGGATATTATTGGCCAACTATGATAGCCGACGCCATCCAATATGCACGAAGGTGTAAAGCATGCCAGATCCATGCAGACTTCATACACCAGCCTTCGGAGCTGCTCCACCCGACTGTTGCTTCATGGCCATTTGAAGCATGGGGAATCGATGTCGTAGGGCCAATCAGCCCTTCTTCGACAAAAGGACACCGGTTTATCCTGGCAATAACTGACTACTTTTCAAAGTGGGCCGAAGCTATACCATTACTGAAGTCAAGACCTCTAATGTGGTTAACTTCATCAAACACCATGTCATCTATCGATTTGGTGTCCCTGGGCGGATCATCCACGACAACGGTCCCCAATTCATAAGCCAAGTATTCTATCGGTTCTGCGATAAATACCGAATTCAGAATGTGGCTTCAACTGCCTATAATCCCGCCGCTAACGGCTTGGCGGAAGCATTCAACAAAACGATCATCAAGCTACTCAAGAAATTCGTCTCCTCGAACAAGCGAGATTGGGACGAAAAGCTTGGCGAATGTCTTTGGGCCTACCGGACCATGGTTCGAACACCGACAGGTAATACGCCTTTTTTCCTGGTATATGGGTGCGAAGCAGTCATCCCGTTGGAAATCCAGATGCCATCATTACGAGTCGCTCTCACTACTAAGATCACATTAGAAGACAATGATCGATTGCGTCTTCAAGAGCTCGAAGCCCTAGATGAGAAGCGGCTACAAGCTCAGTAGCATATTGAGCTATATCAAGCTCGAATCTCAAAGGCCTTCAATAAGAAGGTCAAACAGAGGGTCTTCCAGAAAGGGGACCTGGTTTTAGCCGTCAGACGACCAATGATTATGACGCATAAGACCAAGGGCAAATTTCAGCCTAAATGGGAAGGACCGTTTGTAATAGAAACAGTCTATTCAAACGGAGCATACCGCCTCATTACTTCAGATGGCGACCTACTCATGATGCCGATCAATGGCAAGTTCTTAAAGAAGTATTATCCTTAATCAAGGATCCTTCTCATGATTAAGTTAACATTACACCTCTGATCAAGACCTTCATATCCAAGGTACATGCAAAGAGAGCCTTTCTCTTCCTCCAAGCGAGATCGCAACCATAAACTAGTAGGAACCTGGTCATACACTGGTTCTCCCAAAGAAGAATCAAAGTTACACATATGCTAACCAAATGATCCAACATCCTTAACGATTAAGGATAGAGGAAAATGTTGGCCTTTAAGCCCAACATAAGTCCTCGATAACTCATCATGCTGAGGGGAACAGCATGGCTAGCCCAATTCAAACGGTAGTTGGTAAAGGCATATCAAACCCGTTGACAGCTGGGGATTTGCTAAAAATCCTAAGGGACCAGTTCCCGTTTGATTCCCTCTCCAAAATTACTTACCAATTCTCATCCACAGAATGGTAAGACCACAAATACATTTCGCTGTTACGTTAACATTAAACCTATGACATCAATTCCCTCGTTTCTCCCTGTGAGAACGAGACCTCCAAAATCACTTACCAATTCTCATCCACAGAATGGTAAGACCACAAATACATTTCGCTGTTACGTTAACATTAAACCTGTGACAGCAATTCCCTCGTTTCTCCCCGTGAGGACGAGACCTCCAAAATCACTTACCAATTCTCATCCATAGAATGGTAAGACCACATATGCATTTCGCTGTTACGTTAACATTAAACCTATGACAGTGATTCCCTCGTTTCTCCCCGTGAAAATGAGACCTTGTTCCAAACTCCATTACAACCTTGAGCTTGGTGGCGTCTCATTCGGTTATGTCATTGCGACCTCTGAACCAGCAGACAACCAAGTCTCAATTTCGAGCTTGTTGACATTTACAAAAGACAAGTCTCAACCCCGAGCCCTGTTGACATTTACAAAAGACAGGTCTCGATACTTATTGACATTTACAATAGATAAGTATCACCAACCTTGAGCTTGGTGGCGTCTCATTCGGTTATGTCATTGCGACCTCTGAACCAGCAGACAGCCGAGTCTCAATTTCGAGCTTGTTGACATTTACAAAAGACAAGTCTCAACCCCGAGCCCTGTTGACATTTACAAAAGACAGGTCTCGATACTTATTGACATTTACAAAAGATAAGTATCACCAACCTTGAGCTTGGTGGCGTCTCATTCGGTTATGTTATTGCGACCTCTGAACCAGCAGACAGCCGAGTCTCAATTTCGAGCTTGTTGACATTTACAAAAGACAAGTCTCAACCCCGAGCCCTGTTGACATTTACAAAAGACAGGTCTCGATACTCGTTGACATTTACAAAAGACGAGTATCACCAATTTTTGAAGCTTGGTGGCGTCTCAATCGGTTATGTCATTGCGACCTCTGAACCAGCAGACAACTAAGTCTCAATTCTGAGCCCTGTTGACATTTACAAAAGACAGGTCTCGATACTTGTTGACATTTACAAAAGACAAGTATCACCAACCTTGAAGCTTGGTGGCTCCTCAACCAGTTATGTCATCGCGACCTCTGAACTGACAGACTGCCAAGTCTCATCATCCAACCCAATAAGAACTATGTTCTCAAGAAACTGCAATACAATTTGGAATCGCAATTCAAAAAGAAGAACAAGATTGGAGATTCGATAAAAGAAGAAAATTTTTTTTCATTCATTCCAAAAGGATAAAGTACATGGAGCTACAGGCGCACACTGTAAGATCTGAGCCGCTCTCCAAGGGAGTCCAGCCTCGTCCTCCTGTCATCAGCAGCCTGGGCAAGCGCTTGCGACCTCAGCTCGGCCTCATTAAAATCCATTGCCTGGGTCAGACGAGCTTCAACCTCCGCCAAAGTTGCCCTCTGTGACAATCCCTGCTATGAGAGCTCTTCATTTTGAGCCTTAAGCTGCTCAAGCCGCGCAGTTTCTTCAAGACGCACCAGTTTAGCCTTGGATAAAATAAGATTTGCTTTCCTGATCATTTCCTCAGCCTTCCCAATCTTGTCTTCAGCGTCAAGAAGAGCACTGGTGGAGGCGTCAATCGCATTTCCGACCTCTGCCTGCCTTGTTTCCAAGGATTTCAAGTCAGAAGAGATAGCCTTAGCAGCCTCTTGAGCGGCAAGCCGGGCCTTGTGCTTTTGAGCGACAAGACGCGCGAACCGCTCATCAACTAAAGACTCCAGGTCCGAACAGCAGAGACGGCGCCATTCCTCTACATCCTTCTCAAATTCATCCACCAGGAGTTCCAAAGCAGTAGCCTGGTGATACCCCTCAAAATCCCGAATACTTTTGATGCCACGGGAGAGGACCACCTTTAACTTTGAGAACGGCATAGTCGAGCCCTTCAAAACCAGGTCGATAGTTCGCCCTAAGCCTTTATAAAAGCTATCGACGAGGTCACCTATATAGTCGTTCTCAACCTCAGCCACTTCTGGTAGAGAGGTAACCTCAGAGAAATCCACCAGCCTGGTCGACACTATCGTGGAAGGAGCAATGGGAACATTAACAGCAGGGCAGATTGTCAGTGATCTCTGCGGAGTCTTCATGGAAATCAGTGCGCTAGCCACCGCTGAGGTAGGGCTGACAACCATCTCCTGAACAGCAGGCTCAACTACCAGAGTTGGGGAAGTAGGGCTTGTAATCACCCTCAGCTCCGCACTTGGCAAAATTGTCGGCACTTCGCTCGTTGATATAGTTGGGAGTGAGGACACCTCTGGAACTGCCGTTTCTTCAGCCCCTGGTCCTTCGGCTGGCTGGGGCCGATAAGAGGGCAGGTCTCCATATAGCGCATCCAACACAGCAGCATCCGTCACGGTCGAAGCTCTCATGACACCCCTTGACCCTTCGGGGAAATCTTCTGGCTCTCTTAAAGCTGATGCATCTTGAGGCCGAACACCTGTAACAAGACTGCGGTTAGTCGGGACACTACATGCAAAAGAAGCCAAGAGGTTAGGACAATACCAAAGGATGATGTCGCCTCAAACATCTCGTCAGCCACATCAGTCTCCAGGGGCTCCATCGAAAAATTCTTGGCCGAATCAGCACGAATAGCTGGCCCGCTTTCGCTTGCCGAGTATCCTGTGGACCACCCAATAGAGCTCGATGCCACCGGACTTCCTTTAGAAGTCCCAGTGCCCGAGGGACCAATGTCGGCCACATCACCTCCGGACTCCTCCGGACAGGCAAAAGAACCAGCTTCAGTTCCATAAGTAAATAGGGGATCATAATGTTCCCCTTGCTCTCCAGCTGCCTCAGCTCCTACAATCAAGAAGAATTGATATTAAGTCAATGGGAACATACAAAAAGGCGTATTATATGGACGGGGTTAATCTTACCCAGACCCAGAGCAAATTCACCGCTAGTCGGTTCAGCAACCGACGGTTCAGCCGCTAATGGGGCAGCAGGAAGAATCGCTGTAGAGGGATGACCCTCTACGACAATCGTAGGAGCTTGGCGGCGGGGCTTCTTCGCCAACGATTTCCTACGAGAGCTACCTTCCCGCTTTCTTTTGAAGTGGACTTCAGAATCCTCTTCCTCCACTTCTTCTACACAACGACGGGGAGCCGTCCTCATCACACCAGAGCCAGTTGCAGGAGTCTCAGCCCCCGCTCCCACCTCGAAGCGAGGACTCTCGGCATCTGAGGCCTCGCTGCCTTCCACAGCAACAAACTCCTCTATACCTGGGATGCGAACCCTTTTGCCTTCCCTTTTCTCAGAAGCCTTCCGTCTCAGCCGCTGAGAAATTAACTTCACACCAGAACTGTTGACCTTGAATTCGAGAGGTGTGGAGTTGGAAGTGGCATACCACTGACAGAAGCACAGGGTCATTAGAAGATTGGGACTCTTCAACGGCGTACGCAGCCGCGCCCCAGTACCGCCTGCAGTAAAAAATTGCCAAGCACGGGCTCCATCAATAAGGCTCCCCATGAAAGCCAGATTGAGATTCGGGTTGCCCACGTACAGTTGGTCATATCCAAACTGTCGAGCAAACTGACTTGGGACGTAAGGCTCCAAATAGCAGCTATCTCCGCTCCGGTATAATAGATGTGAAGGCCGGATGCTGACCAGCCACTCAAAAACTCCCAGACTCAGGGACGACTGTCCCTCCCCCGCATCTTTGAACTCTTCCCCATAGCCTGCACCCCGAATACGGGGAAAACAGTGGAAGAGACTATAGACGTCATAGCGACGTACTAATTTACGGGCCTCAGCCACGTAAGTCTTCTGCCATGAGCATCCTTCGAATCGGCGGACGAGCGCCATTCGAACATCTTGCGGGGGGTCCTCTCCAGCTTCAATTAAAGAAGGACAACACAGGGCGAACCACGCCATCAAGTAAGTATACGGCAGACCTATTCTGGGGTTAGGTCCGTCGCGGGGCGAAATGGTCCCCTTTCCACGCTTCGTCGTTGGTGGCCTGCAAAAAGCCTCCGTCAAAGCACGAAGGCCTCTTTGGATGCAGCACACCATGGCCGGGAGAAGACCCAGACGGCGACCATGAACCAAACGAACAGCGAGCAGCAAAACATTCGGATGAACGATGTCACCCGAAGAAGATGGCACTACGCATTTCTTCAGCCAGACAGTTAAGAAACCGGCCAGCAGTACCTCCCGGGACATCGGCCTGCGAGCCTGATGATGGAAGCTTCGAAGGACATCACCCTGCTCATAGGGACCATCGTCTTCCTTCACAACTAGATCCCCTTGGAAGTGCTTTTGCATCCGGTCAAAGATGTCTTCATCAGCAACTCCACAGTGAGCCGCTTCAGGAGTGTTCTCCATATCTGGGAACAAATAATCTCCCCAGCTCTTCAAGCTACAGGAGGTTCCCTTACTGCCCCCATGCATACTGGAGCAAATGTACAAGTGGCACATTAACTCCCGGTAAGTCTCGAACAAGGCAGGCTCCTGCTTCTCCAGAAGAGCCAACTCCACCTCGCACGGAAAGTATTCTTCATATGGGAGAGACCCAAAAGGTAGAGCAGAGACTTCCCACATCTCATGCAAGGTCATACCCAACTCACCGACAGGGTGAAGAAAGTCCCTGAAGCTGGGCAATACAATTCAAAGATGGCGTAGAAGCACGCCACGTTCATCTCAATACCATAGCAGGTCGCCCTGACGGCCTCATAGAGGTTCAGCCTCTCCAAATCCTCCTCGAGATGAGCAAGGATTTAGGTAGTCAAATCCGCCCACCACGTCTTCGGAGGGTGAATCCAACCTGGAGCCCTGAAATCAGTGGCCGGGTAGTTCCCATTAACCTTGAAGAATTGGTTGCCAAAGGTCAACGCCACTGCAGGATTTTCTCCCACTGGGATGTCTCGCGACACATTCCCAGGATGTAGACCCATTATGCATCGAGGAGGCCCCGCTCTTGCATAACCAGGAGACTGAACCATCAATCTCCCTATGTGGACGGAGTCGGTATTTCGGCTCACATCCCATGCCATCTTCCGAGCCTGTGTCACACACTGGAAGGAAGATAGAGAGAAATGCTGCTTGTTGGATGGAAGGTAAAACTTCTCATTGTCCAACTGGAAGATCCATTGCCCTTCTCCTGCATGTAGTTGGTGATCAGGATCTGGCGCGGCGTCCCCAAACATGAAGTCAGGCTTCCTATAAGTCTGACGGTCAATGTCTTCAAGAGGAGCTGTGGTCAGGATACTCCTCGTGGTATATTGATCACCACTATGAATGAGCGTGTCCCGAACGATGGAGCTTCGCTCGCTAAACAGAGAAGCTTGCCCTTGAAATTGCAAGCTGATGTTGCCATCCGCTCCTCTGGTCATCCCGAATAGGTTGTTTGAAGGACCAGGAGTATAGTGCACTGCAAGAACAAGACGAACTTTGATTAGTTCACCAGCCAAGCGAACATGAAGACATAAATTTTACCAAGGCATAGTCTCGCCCGGTGAGCAAAGCCAGCAAGGCGATAGCTTCAACAAAGCTTAATCTCGCAGACAAGTCTGCATTTTGTAGAAAATGCCCAAGCATTAACTTCGCTTAAGCAGAAAATGGTATAGCCCTAAGGGCTAACTTCGTCAAAAGGGCATTATGGTCATTAATCCTTTACGGCCACGATTGAAGGGACAGATCCGTATCCTGTTGTTCAACAGGATGAAAACAGCCCAAGTGATAGCTTCGCACAGAAGCTTAAAGAAGAACTGTTCAGTTCTTAGATCCCCGTCCAAGAGAATAAGGGAAATTTAGGGAAATGGATTCCCTAACAATAACAGATCATGCTCGATCGTTCTGGATTCATCCAAAGATAGCCAAATATCGGCTCTAATCAAAAGGGGAAGTCCCTTACCGGCGACTGGTCGCTCGATGACCGGAGGAGGAGAAGGACCCTCCGCTGCAGAAGTTGCTACTTCTTTCCCCGCTCGTCTCTTAGGCGCCATTGAAGAGCTGCGGAAGCTTTCAAACCTCTGAATAAAGAAGAAAGAGGAAGAAGAAGAGTCAAAAGTTCTCTGAAAGAAGAGATCTGCTCTTTCTCAGCCCGATCGGGCTTTTATAGGCCAATCAGTGCCTGAAACGACGCCTCGAAAAGAGTACAGGCTGTCGTTTCAAATTAATTCGAAACGCCGCCTAAAGCGCCTTCCCGAGAAGCGCTAATTCAGCACTAAGGCTTAACTTCGCCAATGAGCCAAAGTGCGGACTTCTCACAAGTTCATCAAGAACTTCGCCAAAAAGATTGCCTTAGCCCACTAAAGGCACAGTTCGCCGACATGCCAGTTTCGCGCGAAGCTCATTCAAAAAAAAAAGGACCCTGTCCTTAACTCTGCACAGAGTTTAGCCCCGCTATGGCCAAATTCTCAATGAAGACAGGCAAAAATCAAATGAGCAGAAAAATGAACTTTCATTGATTTAAGAGAAAAGGTACATTGATACTACATCAAGGTTGTGTTTCGTACAACAGATTCAGTTGCTCAGCAAGATCATTTGCGCAAAAGGCATACAAGTGATTTTATCTGCTTCCAAACCAGACCAACTGGACACGAAAGGCCTTCCTCCTGCACAAGGCCGTAACCAGTTGTGCCACGAGGATACGGCCATAATTCTCCACAAAAATGGTACATTTTGCCACCAGAAAGCTGGATCATCTTTGATGAAGATTGGCAATAAAACTTACCGCCACCAACCGACCAGATCACCAAAGTTGAAAGTTGGCAATGATGTCAGTGATCTCACAGGTGACGTCCACTTTCCCGAAGTGGATCATCTCAGATAAGCGGCCACCAGCCTCACCTCAGAACGAATCATCTCGGATAAAAGGCTGCCAATAGCCTCTGGGACACACACCAGCTGCCCCAAGTTGTTCCTCCTGCTTAAAAGTAAAGCTTCAACCGGGGAAGCATAAGGCAACTTTTCGGTCTCTTTCATCAAGACACAAGATCGGCGAACATAGCTTACTGCAATGCAAATCGGAGCAAGTTAGCAGTTAAGCACAGAAGAAGCTGTAAAAATACTAAGTCAGATTCTTTGGGGACGAAGTAATCCGATTTCAGTTAAAGCAGAGGATAAGCCTCGCTCGCACAGCAGTGATGGGCTAGCTCAGCAAACGCCAAGTCCTAGCCTCTCCTATATGGCTAAGCCAGACTGATCCTATGGGGCACAGTCTTAGCCTCACCTATATGGCAAGACTGGCTCAACCTTGAAGATACCAGGTCCCAAGTTCTGCCTGTGCAGCGGACTTAACATGCAGTGATCTTTCTGTGATCAAGTCAAAATGATAGCTTCGTTGGGAAAGCTATGCTGAAATCCTTCTCTGCAGACCAGTCAATTGCAAGATGAAGAGTAAGGAAAACTAATCCCTGAAGTAGCTGTTAAAGCTGAATTAAGGCAGATGAATTCCCTAAAATCGGTGAAGTCGTTGAATGATCAAGACTTACCTGTCCTTGGCCGGATAATGACCAGAGTGGGCATTCCCACTATTTCAGAGATCTGAGTATCTCTCTCAAACCAAGAGAAGAGGAGAAGAGCAGATCACTTCTCTTCAGAGGACCTCAAGTGTCCTATTTATAGGCCCCATGGCCTGAGCGCTGCCGCCTCAAGTGTGGAAGCACGAGCGCATTTAAGGCATTTACTGCGCCTTGAGAAAAGGGACGGTTTCCCTTGGAACCGTGCAAAGGGAGAAACGTCTCCCTCATAAAGGCACTTATTGCGCCTTGAAGAAAGGGAATATCCTCCCTTGGAAACGCGCGAAGAGAGAATATCTCCCTCGATCAGCACGAAGAAAGGAGTAATCCTCCTCGTAACTGGCCCACGGCAGTTGGCCTCGGGAAAAGCGACAAACGCTCCAGGGCGAACGTATCTCCAGAAGCCCAGATGCGAACCTACCTAGCCGCGAAGCTACCCAGACGCGAGTCTACATGATTCCTCGGCGAATCTACATCCCAAAGCAGGATTCAAAGCGAAGCTGAACTCAACCATCATGGCGACGTTCATACTCCACACACCACCAATCAAAGTATTTCAAAGTCTGAGCCATTGCAGACTTCTGAAAACTTTGAAGGGGGTCTTGTTGACACTTAAAAAAGACAAGATTCTTATTGGTCCGAACAATGTCTAAACTTGTTGACATTTACAAAAGACAAGTGACAGACAAACTGAAGACCAGTTTTCACCCATGTCCAAGGGACAAGGAAGCAACTTGGACTCCACTGATCCAGCAAGCAGACAGTGAACCCGGATTGTTTCTAAACAGACCTCAGCAGGTCTAAAAGGTGCTAGCACTTAGCATCACACGAGCCCAAAGGGATAGCCTCGCTTGAGTGGCTAATATCACTCGACTTCGCCTCGAAGCCATCCAAAGCCTCGCCAGGAAGCTAACTCGCAACTTTGCCACAGAGGACTTCCAGCTCCGCCAAAGGGTTTCTTTCGGACTTCGCCAGAAGCCGCCTCTAGCTCCGCTATGAGCTCAATGCGGGCAGCTCCGCCATTGCTCTGCTATGGTCAACCTTTGACCAATCAAATCTCCAGATGAGATCGGATCCAATCAGAACAAATCCAATTAAGATCAAATCAGAGATCAAATTTGGCAGTTGATTGCCACAATCTCTTGACTCTCCTAAAACGAGTAAGAAGATCAGGGGAAATCCTCCAACGATATGGAAAGGATCAAGAAGATCAACCGACCTGCCAATTCTAGCTTCGCAGAAGCTGATCTTAGCCTCGCAACAAGGCTACTTTCCGGATTCAAACAGATTCGATTCAATCTGTTTCTATATTTTCAAGGGACGATTATACCCTTGCTCTCCCTATAAATAGCCCGCCAGGGGCACAAGAGAGGAGATCGGTTCCAGAGGCCGATTTTCTGAGACATACGCAAGAGAGAGGACTCCGCAAGCAGAGGCTTCTTCACAACGCACCGTGCACTCTCGAATTCAGAGATCTTTTAGAGAATCGCTTTCTCTATCCAGGGTGTTGATACCCTAACATCGTCCTTCTTCTCAAGGAATCTCCGGAACCAGGCGAGAAGGAATTCCTAATTGAAGGCGATTTTGAGAAGCAGCAAGAGGGTTCTACCAACCTTCTATTCTCTGATTCCCGGAACTAGGCGAGAAGGGAATCTCATCGCTCGCATCGTCAAAGGGACAAAGTGGTCGCGCGCTGACCAGACTCCTATCGGCACACTTCTCCAGAATCTCTGAGGAGATCTACTTGTAATCTTTTAAGAATACTTGTAATTTAGCTCCTCAAACTTTTTATTGTAAGTTTTCCCCCTTTGCAAACATAATGGAAAACACTCTCTGATTTCTTTTTCTTTTCCACTTACACACAAGAGCTTCAATCCTCTCATTGTTCTACAAGGATCTTTTGTAAGGGAAGAGAATTTTTCAAAAGAGAGTTTGTGGTCTTTTGATCACCAAGAGAGAACTTGTACTTGAGATTGTGGAGTTGGGTACTCCGGTGTATTTGTAACATCTTTGTGAAGTTATAGTGGTTAGAAATACTTCTGGGGAAGGCGGGGACGTAGAGCTGGGTGCTCGAAACTCGGAAAAATTCTCGGTGTTTGTGTTTGGTTTACTTGCTCTTGCTTCTTGCTTTATTTTCATTGCTCTTATTACTTGCTCTCTATTTTCATTGCAATATTCACTTGTTTTCATTCATCTTGTCAATCAAAGTCCCATACAACAAGATTGCATTGTGCACCTCCAACTCATATCCAGAGGAATCACGAGGAAGGAGTTCAGAGCCCTTCACGGGGAATCCGGCTTCTAGTCTTGTTTTGGGAGATTGTTGCATCATAATTTTTATTTGTGCATTGATTAGCATTATCACCTATTCACCCCCCCTCTAGGTGATTTTCATAAGAGTCCTTGTTCACGATCACATACAGTCTCAAGGCTTATAGGATTGATTGTAGTTACTCAAAAAGACAGATTGTACAAAAGCGTCTTCGGGTTGAAGAGAAGTTGTACAAGATGTTGTTGTCTTCTTGGTATAAGAAGAGTTGTATACATGTGGCAAAAGGGATTTGTCAAGTGGTATACAAGGTGTTGGTTTTGGGTGTCAAAATTAAGCTTAAAGGAAAATCTCAAGCGAGTTGCTTGGGGACTGGATGTAGGTCACGAGGACTGAACCAGGATAAAATCTCTTGTGTTTGCGTTTGCATCTTTTCTGATATTTATTTCCTTTTTGTATGTTATTTTATTTAACGCTAATTATCTTTGTTTGAGTGTTGTGTTGACATAATATTTTAGATCCTACAATTGGTAACAAAGCCTGGCCCGGCATACTCTATCAAAGCCCTGCATACCCAGTCAACAACCTACAAGGATGGCAACAGAGTTTCCTTCATCACAATTCAGAGAAGGACATTCTACACAACGTTCACCACTATTTGATGGATTGAACTACAACTACTGGAAGTGTAGAATGAAGATTTACTTAAAATCGCTCAATTACGAACTATGGAATATAGTAGAAGTAGCATACACTAAACCGACTACCAATTATAGCGCCTGGAGTGAAGAACAAAAGAAGTTAGCAAATCTTGATGCCAAAGCAATGAACGCGCTTTTCTGTGCCTTGAACAAAGAAGAATTCAATCGCATGTCAACAGCTAGATCTGCAAATCAAATATGGCAAACTCTACAGGTAACACATGAAGGCACAAATAAGGTTAAAGAATTTAAAATTTCTGTTCTTCTTCACAGGTTCGAACTCTTCAAAATGATGGAGAACGAAACAATTTCAGAAATGATAACAAAGTTCACCGACATAACAAATTCCTTAACATCCCTTGGAAAGGAATACACTCAAGTCGAAAAAGTTCGCATGATTCTTCGTGCACTCACACCAGATTGGGAGAAGAAGACTATTGCAATTGTATAAGCAAATGATCTCTCAACTATGTCATTAGAAAACCTTATTGGTAATTTAATGGCATATGAAGTACAACTTGAAGATCGAAAGAAGGATGAACAACAACCTTTCTTGTAACACCCCGTTACCGGAATACGTACTTAGTTACGTATTTATATTTTCTGATCGTATTTTTTTATTTACTTCTTGTATTTTTATAATTATTTATATGATCATTTTGCCTTGGAGCTGAATTCGTGGATTCGGAGTCGGCCCTAGTCTGAACTGGAGACCTGATCCTAGAGTATTGCTCATTTGGTCTTTCTGGTAGTCAGATTTGACCAATTTTATTTTCAAACATAATTTTCTAATATTTTAGATTTTTTATGATTTTCTAGAATTTTTATGAATTAAATTGCAAATCTTCAAAACCAGTGTCGACAAGTACCGCTGACCGATTCTCAGATTTTTTATTTACAAATGGAGTTAAAATTTTAGAAACGGCTTTCACATTATTTCTTAAAATCATATTTTCTATCTAAATGTATTTTCTGAAATTTTTCAGAATTTATCAAAATCCGGCCGACCCAGTGTAGACCGGTATCAATGGTGAATTTTAGGATTTTTATTTTGAAATTGGGATTGAATTTTTGAAAACTAATTTCATTAACATATTAAAATAATATTTATTATTTTTGAGAATTTTTGAAAATCTTTCCGAGTTACTTCATTTTTCAGGCTTTTCCAGAGTTTTTGGTGTTTTCCCAGATACCAGAATCTTATCATGATACTTTATTTTTCTCTTTTCCCATTATCTCTCTCCTTTCTAGGACGCGAGGATCACTAGACACGAATCTGGTTTTTAATATAAAGATTCGCTTTCTTTCTGCATTTAATGCACTTCAAATCAACTCCAATCAAGTCATTATGAGTTTTTGTCTTTTCTGTCTAACACGACTCTCGTGTTTTCCTCCTGGACGTGGATCGCAGCTCTGCGTCTGGCTCTCTTTTGCCCAGACGTGGATCTCATTTCTTTTGGACTCAATGGCAAACTTGTAATAATCAACTTCCTTTATATATATAAACAACCCCCTTTCTTCTTCTCTCTCTTTCATTTTTTGCTTTCCTTCTTCATTTCCAGCCAACGAACAACAGCCCAACCAGCCACCGTGCCTCCTTGGCCGGCCTCCCTCTCCACCCTCCATCTCCACCCCATCTCCACAACTCCACCATTCTCTCCTCCATCTCCTCCTCCATTCCAATAACATCAACACCACCACACCACCATCTTCTTCCTTCTTTTCCACCAAAACAACTCATTTTCACCACCATCTTCTTCACCATTCCCACCACCACCTACACCATCATGGCCACCAGCAACCACGCCATCTTCCTCCCCTCAGAATACTCTTTCCAACGAGCTATAGCTTCATTCTCTGAAGCCTCATTTCCAAAACTCTAAATTTTCCATTTGAACTATACTTGCACCCCTTGGCTTTTGGGTTTGGGGCTGCCCCTATAGGCTGCCGCCGGCCACCCCTGGCAGCCGGCCACCTCTGGCCGCCACCGGCGAGGCCCGGGTGGCCATCCCCCCTTTCCCTTTTCTTTCTTTCCTTCCTTTCTTTTCCTTCTTCCTTTCTTCTTTCTTTCCTTCCTTCTTTCTTTTCCGCCCTGTTTCTTTTCTTTCCCTTCACTGTTCTCACTCCTGCGTCTCACCCTCACCCCTTTTGCGTCTCTCTCATCTCATTGTCTCTCTCTTTCTCTGATAATTGATAGACACGGAGCTTACCCGAGCGTCCAAGCAATTCCTTAACGCGGTCTTCGTGTTCTTGACATCGGTATAATGCGATATTCGCATTCTTGTATTAACGTGACGCGGAGCTCATGCCCACATCTGCGTTCTTCTCATGTTATGGCTTAAACATGGGTCTCGAACCTTGCGTTTTTGGCATCTATGCGACGCGACTCCCGCGTCTGCGACTCCCGCGTCTCCATTCTTTCTCCTTCTGGTTCTTTCTCTCTCCTCCTCCACATAATATAATATTTATTATATTTGAACGCATATTCGCATTGGTTACCTGGAATCCAAAGATCGGGAATTTCATAGTATTTTTCGTTTTTAGGCGAGTGTTCTCGCTTTTCCTTTGGACTTTCCCACTTCGTCGGGTCGACTTGTATTTGCATCATGTATTTGTATCTGGAACTAACACCTTCTCTGTAGGTACCCTTTCCTTCAGGCCTAACCTCTAAGTGTAACCTTTGAGGTTTAAAGTCCTCTGGACTTTCTCTATGCTACGCCCGGTAGGCGGACCTAGCGTCAACACTTTACCGCTTACTCCGTTTGAGTGTAGTTACCCTGTGAGCAAGGCTTCCCCGTGAGTGGTAGTATGGCATTCATATGCTTACTGCGATACGTGTGTCTAGCTACGCTATGAGCGGTAACCTCGCTGAGCGTGATAGCAGTTAGTGTTGCACATTAGCTTTGCTCCAGCCTCGCTTAGCTCCGCTTAGATGTTCTCTTGCTTACTGAATTTCCTGTCTGCCAGTTTATCGATTCTTCTAATTATGGTTGTGAAGAGTTTGAAACCTTACTTATACTATTTTTTCTGAAACTGCATGGTTTTTCGGTATTCGTACCAGTCTTATATCGTACTATTTTTCTGTATCGCCTGGCATGCTTTCACTTGATATGCTAACATATACTATGTTATCCCTTGTCACCCGCCTGACATCACCTCATGTCATGTTAACACCTGACACCCGACATGCTACTACTTGGCTCTTACTCCTTATTATAACATGACTTATTACCCGCCTCCTGTTATATTAATATTTGACCTGTGACTATCACATTTACGGGAATACTATACTTGTTATCCTGTATTATATATACAGTGACCTGAATCTACAGTACTCATGTACTCCTGAATTCCTGATCATGTCTTGCACCTGCTATTCCCGTAAATTGATAATTATATAATAAATCATAAAAAGGAAAAACTTACATCAGGTCAGGGGAAACTTGCGGCTATCAATATATGTTCGTGTTTACAGTGGTACTAAGTATGTTGTGCAACTAAAACTTTCGGTCTGACTGTGGGCCTCCAGGCGACCGAGGGGAGTGCTGGCTCCCTCCTTCCTTGTACCATCTTGATAAGGGCATCCTATAAGACCCTCCTGTACGCCTTGCGGCAGGTTCCAGCCTCCAGCAACGGAACAATCCTAGTCCGTGGTCCCGGGTATGCACGGGACCCACTGTAAACATTATTCGTTAATACTCCCGTTGGTTACCAATAACAACCTTACTTTACTCAGATGTGGATATATGTGTGCTGGGACGCTAGTCACATATATAGACATCTGGGTAAGACGAGTAATAATAATAATAAAAGATGCCAACTATGTATCTGTTGTATGCTTGCCGAGTTTGCTTTCATCAGATTTTACATCAGATTTTTAGTTTATGATCATTACTATATTATACCTACTTACATCTTGCATTACCACTTGTGTTCTATTCCACAAGTCTACTGCTCTTATCTTATCATACCATGAGTATTCCCTGCTTGATATCATTTACTGTATATCTACTTACTCCTGCATGCTTGTGTCCATGACACGATTTTCAATGAATGTTTATGATTCAGATTTATCGATACACGTGTGCTTATCTATGCTCGCCACTTGGCATTCACATCACCACTCGTTGGGGAGTTCTGACTCCCCTGGATCCTCATGTCGAGGTCATGGAGCTTGGAGTGTATGGATTCTCCCAGATGCTGATCAGAGATGCGTAGCTGAAGCGTGGATCCCTAGCAGACCGTCCAGAGCCCTATCCTTTCAGGCCCCTGCTCGGCTCTAGAGTTTTCCTGTTATGACTGAGTGTCCTTTTGTACTGTTCATTATTGTAAATCCTTTGTATTCTCGTATTTGCGCTATATCGGTGATGTAATATTCATGTAATATTGTGTCACATATGGTGATAACTTTATAATTGTACTCATATGTTGGAATGTATAAAGCACCATGTACTTCCGTACTCTGATTCTTGCATGTACTGATATTTAGCGTATATACGTGAGGGTATTTCTGACCGCGTATATACGTCGCAGTCACATCTCCGTACCCGCCGGATCAGGGCATTACAGGGTGGTATTAGAGCCTAGGCTCTCACATCCTCAGTACATCCAGATGGCAAACTAATGGTAAAGAAATTTGCAGCTGGAATGCATGAGTCGTAGTTATACAATCCAACTACAAGTACAAAGTTATCCATTCTCTCTTGATAATCTTACCCTTGAATCCTGAAGTTCTCCCATCCTTTCATACTTTAATTTTTCGTTATTCTTGGACCAACTCGAACATGAAAAGAAAGAAAATCATAATGGTTCCGGTTCTTCTTATGGTGGCCCTAATAGGAAAAGTGTTTATTTGAGACGATTTCGGCAAAATATGTTAAAAAACTAACAAGAACAGACGAAGATCCTACACCAAAGGCTATTGGCTGCACTCCGAGAACAGAAACCAGACAACATGTCAGATTTCAGGAAATTACAACCGGCAATTGATCGGCTAAAAGCAAGCACAAGAATAAGTAAAAAGAGTATTGGTTGATGTTACTGCTTTTGCGATTCTTCTGTAGTAGCGAAGTGGCTATACGGGTCGTATCCATAAGGAGGGAGAGCGATGGAAGCTTGATGCGGCTTCAAAGTTCAAGAAGAAAGAAAATTCTTTGTTTCCAAATAAAGAATTGAAAAGTGAAAACAAGTTGTTTTAAGAATTGTTGGGAAATGTTTTGGAGCTTTGTAAAAGTGGATTTTTTTCTTAGTTGTAAAAACGCATGGCTAACTTTCTACTAAGTGCTCCCACTAATTTCTAATTTTTGGAAGATAGCCTCACGATGGATTATAGGCGAACATAACCCTTGTGCATTAGAACTATTCACGTGGAAATCGAGTGAAAGTTCATCCTAAAACTTAGCTTTACACGGCAAAAACTCGGACATTCCCTTATCAAGATCCAATAGAAGGCAAGAATAAGGGAAGACACCAGTGTACTAACGGTATCGGCAAAGTTAAAAGGAAAAATTTCTAACTTACAATAACAAGTAAAGTACACAACCCATAGATCATCAAAAACTCATTAAGCATGAAGTATAAGAAAGTAAATACTTGTAGGTAAATTAGAGTTAGAACCCTCGTCTTAAGATGCCATAGCTCTTGTTTGCACAAGGCTTGTTTGACACTATTGACTCATTTGAGTTATCAATCAAGTGTTAGAAATTAGTAGGTTAGTAGTTAGTTAGCCATGCTAAGGAAAAGTTAGTTAGCCATAAAAGTAAAAGAAACAACAAAGGAAAAGAAGTTGAGAGGAAGGGAGTTACACTACAACAAGAAACAACAAAAGGAAGAAGTAAAGAGAAATGAGTTTACACTATAACAAGAAAGTAAAAGCAAATGAAAGCACAAGTAAATTGAAAGAAGGAAGAGAAGTAGTACTTGCATTAGCTTGTCACCCTTCAAATACAACACTTACACACTCTCTCTCTTTCACTCTAATGGCTAAAACTAAAACTAGAAGAAGAAGAACAACAACAACAACAACAACTACAAACTAAAAACAAGACTATACAAACTTTCTCTAACTCTGGATCTGCCTCAACTGAAGACCCCTGGGGGGTATTTATAGGTACCATGGGAAAGGGGGCCACGTGGTGACCCGTGGCCCGAAGCGCAGGCGCGCGCGCTCCCAAAGGGCCGCGGAAACGAGGCCAGGGCCGCGTTTCTGCGGCCCTGCTAGGGCGGCGCGCGCCTGGCATCGGGCAGCGCGTCGCCCAGTCTGTCTTCTGACGCCTTGATCTTCTGGATTTGCGATTTGATGCTCTGGGCTGACAAAATTTTCACTCTAAAGTCAATGGCTACTTGGTAGGCTTTTAATCACCAATTAAATGGTGATTTAGGTTTTCTTCTTCATTTGCACACCATGGACCTAGGATCAAGCAAGCAAGATTTTATTAGCAAAATTTTACATGAAATAAATATGAGAATGTGATGAAAATTATGCAAAATTAGAGACTAATCACACCCCCACACTTATCTTTTTGCTCGTCCCGAGCAAAACAAAAATAAGAAAATTATTATACCACTTTCGCAGGTGACACGATTGCACTGAGCAGGTGCAATAAGCCTTTAAACCTCTAGGTTTCCCCTAGAGGAGGAGTGTTGTCTCCTGAGGGTTTTCAGCGGATTGCACCCACAAAATCCAGTAAGTAAAGAAAAGTAGTTTGTTGTTAGAAAAAATTTTGTCATGAAAAGAATTTTCAATCATCTAAGTAAAAATGATCGAATGATGTAAGAATTAGGTTTAACCCTCATAAGTCCTCTTATACTTTAGCCTTCATAAAGGAAGAAACTATGGTTTTTCTTTAAATTTAGAAAGGATCTTGTACATCTAACTCATTCTTTTATTTTACTTTAGATAGATATGCATAATGTGTAAGTGTGATGTGCTTGGGATTTTTCAACTCAACTTTAAATATAATTTAATTTTATTAATATTTACTTATTATTCTTCGTTCCATTAGGCTTTCTACTTCACTTATGTAACACATATCAAACCGATGACTCCCAAATCAGATGGTCTTAGGGCACCAGGTGGAAAAACACCCTTCAGGTCAAATATGCAAGTGGAGTAGGCCACGAAATCAAGATTTATTTATACATTATTGTATATAGAATTTTTTTGTGGCGTGAGTAATCATGCTTCTTGAGGCACAATTATCCAGCTTTTTTTTTTCAGAGTTGTGTCTCTAAATCCCAAGCATGTGTGTGTGGGTTATGCATATTCTACTAAGACTAAATAAAAGCTATGAGTTATTTTCCTTATCCCTTCTAACTTTTTAGTCAAACCAATCTTTCTTGTTTATTTAGGCAAAAATAAAGATTCATTAATAAGGTTCCCGTAATTCCTACAATCTTTTGGTATTTTTATAAAGAGTATGAAATTTCTTTTCAATCTGGAGATTTTTTATTTTTTTTGAAAGAAAAAGAAAGAATAAAAGGAAAAAGAAAAAGTGTTAGCACCCCCCCCACATCTATCTAATGCATTATCCTCAATGAATGCATATATAAATGCAAATGCAATAAACAGGGTGAAGAAATGATGTCACCGTATTCATGGACTCAGGCCGGCCAAGCGCGAATAGGCTAAAGAAATGTCAAAAAGAATGTAGAAGGGGTAAGCATATAAACAAAAAAAAAAATTTACTTTTTATTTTTATTTTTATTTATTTATTTGTTTTTTAGTTGTTGTGGGTAAGTATATGATGGGGCAAAAAGAGTTAGCACACTCTCTTCCAGAGTCATAGGCTCAGTGGTCAAGAAGGGCTTCAGTCTTTGCCCGTTCACTTTGAATTCCGTGTTGTTTTTAGGATCTACAATAAGCACAGCACTGTGTGAAAAAATGGTGCGCACGATGAACGGTCCAGACCAATGAGTCTTCAGCTTCCCCGCAAAAATATGAAGCCTAGAGTTATACAGCAGAACCTTGTCTCCAAGAAAAAAGTGTTTCTGGGTTATGATCTGGTCATGAAAAAATTTAGTCCTGCTTTTGATGATCCGAGCATTCTCATAGGCTTCATTCTGTATCTCCTCTAATTCTGAAATTCGCAGTCTCCTTAGCTCACCGACCTTACTCAAATCAAAATTGAGCTGCTTAATGGCCCAGAGGGCCCGATGTTCTAACTCTACTGGCAGATGACAGGCTTTTTCAAACACGATTCTATAAGGAGACATCCCCAGAACTGTCTTAAAAGCAGTGCAGTAAGCCCACAATGCATCATTGAGTTTGACCGATCCTTTCGGTTCTGTCCGACAGTCTTTTTCAGAATGAGCTTGAGTTGTCGATTTTTGACTTCTACCTGCCCATTTGTCTGGGGATGGTACGGAGTGAATAACTTGTGATTGATGGAATATTTTCACATCAGAGCTTCAAAAACTCTGTTGCAGAAATATGATCCATTATCACTAATTATCGCTCTGGGGGTGCCAAATCGGGAGAAGATGTTATCTTTAAGAAATTTGACAACCACTTTGTTGTCATTCGTCTTTGTTGGCACAGCTTTTACCCATTTAGAGACATAGTCTACAGCAACCAAAATGAACTGGTTGCCAAAGGAATTAGGGAATGGTCCCATGAAATCGATACCCCAAACATCAAAAATTTCAACTTTCAGGGATCGGGTTCGGGGGCATCATGTCTCTTCTTGAAATTTTCCCAATTTTCTGACAATTTGTGCATGACTTGCAAAAATGGTATGAGTCTTTAAACAAAGTGGGCCAATAAAACCCACTTTGAAGAACCTTCTCTGCAGTCTTGCGG
This sequence comes from Agave tequilana, assembly GCA_038442645.1. Lineage (NCBI taxonomy): Eukaryota > Viridiplantae > Streptophyta > Magnoliopsida > Asparagales > Asparagaceae > Agave > Agave tequilana. The sequence continues at coordinate 357,177 of JAVJIF010029665.1, read as the reverse complement.
GGACCGAAGTGTCCTCCGCATGCAAGGTCATGGCAAAAGCTGAGCACACTCCTCTGTTCCTCCTCTGGTATGCATCGTCTAATAATTTGTCGGGACAATACTTAAAAAGATACGGTTCTTCCCAGAAGAAGTACCATACTTGGGCAAAGAAGCGGTATTGGTCTTGCTTTGTCCAGTCAGCGGGTAATTGTCCAGTGGCGAGGTAATTAACAATGTCCGCATACCAGGGTTCCTTAAGAATGGCCAGGATGTGCTCGTCTAGGAAATCCTCGTTGATCGGAGCTTGGATGATCGGTGCGTTCGGAATTCGTGAGAGATGATCAACGACCACATTTTCTATACCTCGTTTATCCCGGATTTCTAAGTCAAATTCTTGAAGCAAAAGGATCCACCGAATCAGTCGGGCTTTTGCTTCCTCCTTGGTCATGAGGTATTTCAGAGCCGAGTGATCCGTAAAAATCACCGTCTTTGAACCTAACAAGTAGGGCCGGAACTTTTCTAACGCAAAGACAACGGCCAAGAATTCCTTCTCAGTCGTTGTATAATTCTGTTGGGCGTAATTCAAGGTCCTACTCGAATAGTAAATCACGTGCTGCCTATTATCGATGCGCTATCCTAGAATAGCGCCAATAGCAAAATCAGATGCATCACACATGATTTCAAATGGCTGGGCCCAATTAGGAACAGAAATAATAGGCGCAGAAATAAGTTCTTGCTTAAGCTTCCCCCATGACTTGAAACATTCATCGTTGAAATCAAAGGGCACGTCCATAGCGAGCAGGTTGGTTAAGGCCTCGCGATTTTGCTAAAGTCCTTAATGAACCGTCGGTAGAACCCAGCATGCCCTAAAAAGGATCTAATATCCTTGATGCTTTTAGGTGGTGGAAGCTTAGAAATCACTTCTACTTTAGCCTTATCCATTTCCATGCCTCTCCTCGAAATCTCATGGCCCAAGACAATCCCCTGTCTCACCATGAAGTGACATTTTTCCCAGTTTAGAGTTAGGTTCTTCTCCTTGCATCTCTGTAGCACTAACTCTAGGTGATGAAGACACTGATCAAATGAATCTCCGTAGATGGAGAAGTCATCCATGAAAATCTCAAGAAAACGTTCTACCATGTCGGAGAAAAGACTAAGCATGCACCGTTGGAATGTTGCGGGAGCATTGCACAATCCAAAGGGCATGCGTCAGTAAGCGAAGGTTCCGAATGGGCAGGTGAACGTCATTTTTTCCTGGTCTTTTGCAGCATTGGGGATTTGATTGTATCCCGAGCACCCATTTAGGAAGCAGTAGTTCTCATGTCCAGTCAAACGCTCAAGCATTTGGTCGATGAAGGGTAGCGGGAAGTGGTCTTTACGGAGCTGCATTCAACTTCCTGTAGTCGATACAAACATGAACCTTGGTAGGCAGTCTTGTTTGTACCAACTCTTTTTCCTCATTTTCTACCACCGTAAAGCCAGCCTTCTTTGGGACCGCATGAACAGGGCTAACCCATTGGCTATCAGAAATAGGATAAATGATCCCATTATCTAATAGTTTCAGAATTTCAGCCTTAACTGCCTCTTGCATGAGAGGGTTAAGCTTGCGTTGTGGGTCCCTCCTAGGGTTGCTTCATCGACTAAATGGATTCTAGTTGCACTATGGTTGGACTTATTCCCTTGATGTCCTTCATTGTCCATCCAATGGCTTCCCTATGTCTTTTCAGAATAGACATTAAGCTATCCTCTTGTTGCTCAGTCAGGTGGGATGCTATGATGACTGGCAAGGTGTCCTTTCCGCACAGGTAGGTGTACTTGAGATGTTCAGGCAAGACTTTTAGCTCTAGGGAAGGTGTTGCTTCATTGGAGGCAATCTCTGGGTTTTCAATCCTATGATGAGGTACACTTGGGCTTGATGCCCAATCCACTGCTGAATCTACGATCTGGTCTAGATTAAAATCCTCAGCCTCCAGATCAAACTCTTCCTCAGTTTTTGTCTCCATGCTTTCCTCATGCTCACTGGTCAGGTTTTCAATAGAATTGACCTCAAACGTCTGATCATTGACATCCCTAGGTTGTCTTCCAAGATTGAAGACATTGACTTCCTTAGTCATGTCTCTAAAAGTCAATCGCATTGACCCGTTCCTACAGTTGATAATGGCATTGGCTATAGCAAGGAATGGGTGCCCTAAGATGACAGGAGTTTGAGACCTTGGATTGGACACAGGTTGGGTCTCAAGCATAATAAAGTCAACGGGGTAGATGAAATCCTCGACCCAGATAAGGACGTCTGTGATTTCCCCCTTCGGGATCTTCACAGATCGGTCAGCTAGCTGAATGGTGACTCGAGTTGGGCTTAGCTCGCCCAACCTAAGTTGCTGGTATACTGAGAGAGGTAGCAAGTTGATACTTGCTCCCAGGTCTAGAAGTGCTCTACTGATTTCTATCTGTCCTATGGTGCAGGAAATGGTGGGACATCCGGGATCCTTGTATTTCACCGGAATGGGACCAGACAGAATTTCGCTTATATTGGTTGCCAAGAACACTTTCTTGGGCACATTGGTCTTTCTCTTCTTCGTACACATATCCTTAAGAAATTTGGCATAAGCCGGGAGTTGTTGGATAGCGTCAAGAAGTGGCACATTCAATTTGACCTGATTGAACATCTCTAGCATTTTCTCCATGTGCACATTCTTATTGTTGTTCCTAAGCCTATTGGGAAAGGGTGCTATAGGTTTATGAACTTGTTCAGCAGCTTTGTCCTCGTCAGATGTTTGAGGGGCAGTTTGGGAGGAACTAGCAGAGGTGGAGGCTGAGTGGGATCAGGATGGACTGGACTTTTCTATTGATAGACCTGGTTATCTACTTTCTTTCCAGATCGAAGTGTATGAACAGTATTACACTGGTTGATTGATGGATCCTGAATTTCATATGCTTGATTGGAGGTTTTTAGGTTAACTAGCGGTTGACTAGGCAAAGACCTTTTGGTCTTTCACTTAGGGAACTAGCTAATTGGCTTATCTGCATTTTCAATCTCGATATGGCCTGTTAATGATTGTTCAGAGTTTGTCCCTGATTTTGCATAAAAGCGGTTTGGGACTTCATGAAAGCCTCTATGTTCTCCTCCAATTTACTGATTTTCTTTTCCATTGGAGAGCTTTGGGAGGAGGAAGATGGGGCTTGGCTGGGAAAAGGTGGTGGAGGAGTAGGATGGTGAAAATTGCTGGAGAAATTAGGCCTGGGAGGATTGTTCGGGGCCCAGGAGAAATTTGAGTGATTCCTCCAACCTGGATTGTATATCTGTGAGTAGGGATTATGCAGCGGCCGTGAATAGGCCGCGTTCAGGTGTTCCAGTGGCACTTGCTGGGTATGGAAAATGGGGCACTCTTCAAAGACATGATTTGGTGCCTGACAGTATGAACAACCCGGATTGTGAATTGGTGGTGGGTTGATCTGGTTGACATTGGCAGGCTCTTTTGTTTCCAGAGCCTCTATCCTTCTCATTAGGGTAGCAATCTTAGCCTCGGCAGTTATGGATGATTCTAGAGATAGGAGCCTCCTCTTGAAGCTATAGATTGTGAATTCCTAGGTTTCTCCGAGGCTGGCTCCTATTGCAGGGTTTTCTCAGCTAAATCCTCAAATAAATCCCAACCCTGATTCTCATCCTTCTGCAAGAACCCTCCCTGACACATTGTTTCAACAGGGTCTTTGTCTGATAGTCTAGACTATCGTAGAGAATCTGGTACTGACGCCATTTCTCCACGCCATGATGAGGGCACTGAGCTAGGAGATCTTTGAATCGCTCAAAGTATCTCCAAAATGGTTCGCTCGGTTCTTGCCTAAACTGTATGATGTTCTTCCTAATGAGGGCAGTTTTGTGAATTGGGTAGAATTTCTTCAAGAAGGCCTTGACGAAATCATCCCAAGTCGTGACTGAATCTGCTGCCAAGCTGTACAACCATTTCTTAGCTAGGTCCTTTAGCGAAAAAGGGATGAAACGTAACCTAACAACATCGTCTCCTAGCTGAGGTATACGCATTATGAGGCATACTTCTTCAAATTTCCGAACAAAGAAGTATGCGTCCTCTGATTCTAAACCATGAAATTTGGGAAGAGTGTTAATGAATTGAGGTTTTAACTCGAAGTTATTTCCGTTTGCTTCAGGAAGTTTTATGCAAGATGGAAGTGAAGTTCTGATCGGGTAAAATCTATCCTGAAGTGACGCCATTACCGGTTCTGGATGTAAGGGTAGAGAAGTGTTTCTTGTTAATCTGGAAGTTGACGGATCTCTGACCCACTTTTGCATGCAGCACACCACAAACAACGTGAAAACAACAAACAATCAAAAAAAATAAAAAATAAACAAAAGAAAGAAAAACAACCACAAGCCTTAGTCTAAGGTACCTGGACCTAGACGACTCCTAACTAGTCGATTCTTCGAGGAAGGTTGTTGCAGGAACTCGACTACAAGCTAATCGGCCAGGAAAGGACAAAGCTCGGGGGGAGGTATCCGGGCGGAGCCACGGGCCTAATTATGCCAAACCACGGAGCTTTCGAGGCTTTGTTTCTCAATCCACTTTCCTTAGACACCGATTTTGCAGGAGTATAGTTCTTGCAATTTCCAACCTCGGTTAATCTCTTAGTGAGTCCGAGATGTCCCTACGACCAACGTCTATTGATTTTTAGTTAAGGCTTGGAAAAGTGTGAGTGCACTTGGAGATGGTTTTTGGGCTAAGAAAGGGTGATGAAATCCCCACCTTATCTTGTTTATTTGGGTTATGCCCTTAATGTCAATTGTGCAAGTGTGCAGTTTATTCACAACAAGTTAACATTCAAAGCGGTAAATCACTTCAAAATGTTGGTCCTATTCTATATGAATGCACACGTACCATTTCTCCAGCACTCTTCAATAGAAATTGAAATGAATTGAAATAGACACGTGCCCTAAATGCAAAAGTCTAATCCAAATTTCAATTAAGCAACAAGTGAATTTCTGTTGAGTTTATTATACATGCATAAGGGTGAAGCATCCAAGGAAACTAAAAATTTAGAAAGCAATTTTTTTAGCGGCTTTCGGCAACCCTACAAACGAGTTTGTTAGTACTTCAATCGGAAAAACTCGCTTTTACACGAATTTTTCCGAGGGCAAATGAATCCTCGCGCAATGTCCTTGACCACCTCTTTTGTTTCCCGTGATAGTGAGCTCCTTGGTACTTCTCCTACACATAAAAACAAAGAACAATCTTTAGTATTGAACAATAAAGCTGTTCCCTCCCCGGCAACGGCGCCAAAATTTGATCAGCTAAAAGCAAGCACAAGAATATGTAAAAAGAGTATGGGTTAATGTTACTACTTTTGCGATTCTTCCGTAGTAGCGAAGTGGCTATACGGGTCGTATCCACAAGGAGGGAGAGCGATGGAAGCTTGATGCGGCTTCAAAGTTCAAGAAGAAAGAAAATTCTTTGTTTCCAAATAAAGAATTGAAAAGTGAAAACAAGTTGCTTTAAGAATTGTTGGAAAATGTTTTGGAGGTTTGTAAAAGTGAATTTTTTTCTTAGTTGTAAAAATGCATGGCTAACTTTCTACTAAGTGCTCCCACTAATTTCTAACTTTTGGAAGATAGCCTCACGATGGATCATAGGCGAACATAACCCTTGTGCATTGGAACTATTCACGTGGAAATCGAGTGAAAGTTCATCCTAAAACTTAGCTTTACATGGCAAAAACTCGGACATTCCCTTATCAAGATCCAATAGAAGGCGAGAATAAGGGAAGACACGAGTGCACTAACGGTATCGGCAAAGTTAAAAGGAAAAGTCTCTAACTTATAATAACAAGTAAAGTACACAACCCATAGATCATCAAAAACTCATTAAGCATGAAGTATAAGAAAGTAAATACTTGTAGGTAAATTAGAGTTAGAACCCTCGTCTTAAGATGCCATAACTCTTGTTTGCACAAGGCTTGTTTGACACTATTGACTCATTTGGGTTATCAATCAAGTATTAGAAATTAGTGGGTTAGTAGTTAGTTAGCCATACTAAGGAAAAGTTAGTTAGCCATAAAAGTAAAAGAAACAACAAAGGAAAAGAAGTTGAGAGGAAGGGAGTTACACTACAACAAGAAACAACAAAAGGAAGAAGTAAAGAGAAATGAGTTTACACTATAACAAGGAAGTAAAAGAAAATGAAAGCACAAGTAAATTAAAAGAAGGAAAAGAAGTAGTACTTGTATTAGCTTGTCACCCTTCAAATATAACACTTACACACTCTCTCTCTTTCACTCTAATGGCTAAAACTAAAACTAGAAGAAGAACAACAGCAACAACTACAAACTAAAAACCAGACTACACAAACTTGCTCTAACTCTGGATCTGCCTCAACTGAAGACCCTTGGGGGGTATTTATAGGCACCAGGGGAAGGGGGCCATGTGGGTGACCCGTGGCCCGAAGAGCAGGCGCGCGTGCGCCCAAAGGGTTGTGGAAACGTAGCCAACCGCGGCCTGCCAGGGCGGCGCGCGCCTGGTTTCGGGCAGCACGTCGCCCAGTCTGTCTTCTGACGCCTTGATCTTCTGGATTTGCGATTTGATGCCCTGGGCTAACAAAATCTTCACTCTAAAGTCAATGGCTACTTGGTAGGCTTTTAATCACCAATTAAATGGTGATTTAGGTCTTCTTCTTCATTTGCACACCATGGACTAGGATCAAGCAAGCAAGGTTTTATTAGCAAAATTTTACATGAAATAAATATGAGAATGTGATGAAAATTATGCAAAATTAGATACTAATCAGCAATTTTTTTTCGCATGGAGAAACCCTGGATGCATAGCAGTGGATGGTAAACACGATAGATCTTCTAAAGGCAACTCGGATCCCTGACGAGAACCAAGTGAAAGTGACCAAGATTCAGTTAAAAGATGTGGCCAGGACGTGATGGTTGGCGAGACTAGAAAAGCCCAACACTTGGGACCAGTTTTTGAAGGATTTCTATGAGAATATTCTTCTCTGTAATAGCTCAGAAAGAGATAAAAGAACGAATTATCAAATTGCAGTAAGAAGATTGAAGTGTAGATAAGTACACTGCAAAATTCCTAAGGCATAGTCAGTTTGCGCCGTACATGGTGGCTGACAAGGAGAACCGAGCAAGTAATATTTTAGTGAGACCTGAAGATGAGGATCAAGATGTTTCTTATTCCCAAGCTGTCCAAGAAATATTCTCAAGTTTTTTTGCCATCGCTCGGGAAGTAGAACGGACCCAGAGAAGAGAGATCAGGATGAGATGCAGATGAAGTTGGCGAAGAGACCTTCTCAGTTGATGGAAGTCGAAGACTTGGACAGGCCCCTAGATGCCCCACTAACTAAGCCATCCCTCCAACCTTGCCCTCAGCATATGACATGTGGGTACTCTCTGAAGCCGGGCACCTACAACACAAACACCAAAAAGGTTATAAGTTATGTCGTATACGGGTCTGGAGATCAGTTGAAAAGTGGTTCGTTCCAGGAGGCAAGAACATCGCACCGATCAGATCAACTCATCCAGTATCACCATTGGGAGGGAATCTAGGACCTACTGGCAGAATAACCTCGCTTCATCCCCTGCATCAAGCATGGAGTTAGACACAAAAGAGACCAAGAGCTAGGGCAAATGGTAGAAGGAGGTAAACATATAATCTGACTAATGAGGAAGTCAAGATACGGGTGGAGTGAGAACAGGAAGGGACGCTCAATATTTGGAACAGGAATCCGGAGGGTACCGATAGTAACCATTATCCCAATTTTATCATGTCCAGGAGTTGGTAAGTTCTCTATATCATATCCTTCTCATTGCACTATCATCACCAATCTTAGTCCGTCCGTGTCTACCTCCCTATTTCATGGTTCCTATCTCTTCTATTTTTTTTACTATTCTGATTTTCATAATCCTTAAGCCAACTTAAGATATGCGTAAACTAGTAAGGTAACAGCAGGGCAGATGTGGTTTGCTCTCATTATGTTTTGGCATTCCTTGACTCTGGTACATCACATTGTCTTATATTGGATAAATCTTTGGCCTCGCATTCTATTCCTGTATTTATGGATACATCAGGGGAGACCAGTACAGTAAGTAGAGTAGTCATCACTTATATAATCAGATAGACTGTATCATTACATGAGGAGTGCTAGTATAAAACAGTATTCCAGATTCAGGACTTCTGTTAGACAGAGTTATGGTATTTTCTATTTTATTGCTCCAATAGCAATCATAATTTCTTCGACCATGTTCATGGAACTTGGGTATTATCAGAACTGATCTGTAGTCAGGTTATTATTCAGAAGACACCATTCGGGACTCATTTCGGTTATTATGATTTATTGATCGTGTTCTCAGAGCCAGCAACTCCTGGCAGCCCTTATTGATTTGGTGGACCATAGGCCTCGCCTAGCCTCGCCAAGCGAGGGTCGTGTTCTAGTCACCCGTGGACCTAACCGGGTGTGGGCTTCGCTGCACCCAGGTGCTCAGCATTTAGCATTGTGATACGTGCTGGCTTCGTCGCGTGAGCTCCGCCTAGTGCGAACCTCGCAGAGCGTTAGCTCCGCTGCACCCTAGTGTTTGACGCCTGATGTTGTGTTACGCAATGGCCCCACCTAGGTTTTGCTTCACTTGTGGCTAGTGCCGGCAATGTTTAACACTCTAGCTTTGTTCCCCGGATTTCTCCCGCCTAACTGTTCTAGTGGATTTAATGAATCGGGTTTTCTTGCTGTGTCTGGACAAGCTTGTCATAATTTTCTTGATGATCTATTTAGCTAACATTGCAGGGGTTGGGTATTCTTTAATATTTCATTTATGGTTAAGTTATCATTCAGAGAACGATTGTTCTATATTCTTGGTTATGACTTATAGAGTTATCAGATCCTAATATTCAGAACTTATTATCATCAGTTGTTCTTTTATGTATCTGTGATCAGTTATCAGATTTTCTTTATCTATAATTTTATAATCTATTTTCAAAGTGGCAAAGAACAGGCAGGACATCTATAATTTTTCGGGGATGATTTCATGCCTAGCAGAGTATGTATACATTCTGAACAAGTAAGTATCGTGTTTTGAGGTTTCGTCTTATTGAGAGAAGTAATCTCTGTCGATTCTAGTAGAATCCTAGCAGTGAAAGTTTAGCCCAATCTTAAATCAGCTCATTTCATATTACCCAGAGTAAGTCGGTCTATAGAAATTCTGGCAGATAATTATATGATAAGAATTGTTCAGTTACATGGTATTCCAGTTATATTGTACTGGGAAGATCCACGGAATTCAGATCACTATCTTGTTGAAGTCTTGAGAGAGATTTAGGGGCTTTGCTTATATGCAACTTATCTTATCACACTCAGAAAGTCAGAGTAATCCAATCGGACCATACAGAATCTTAAATTATCTTCTTCTAACAGAATTCTCTTATTAACAGTTATTAGATATGTATCGTCATGGCACCGTCCGGAGTTTTATATGGTAGAAAGTACAGAGGATGCCTAGGCCCAGAATTATTGAGCAGGAAGTTGTGAGATCACCCTTAGTTAGTCATATCTTGATTGGTATAATCTTCGTTCTTGTCTTTCCTGTGTTCATCTTCCCCCTTATCAAAATTTTGATGACGCAATTTTTGTAAGGTGGATGGAATGTGACACCCCGCTCTCGAAATACGTACTTAGTTGCGTATTCATATTTTTTTAATTTACTTCCTGTATTTTTGTATTATGAATTATTTATATGATCATTTTGCCTTGGAGCTGAATACGTGGATTCGGAGTCGGTCCTAGTCTGAACCGGAGACCTGATCCTAGAGTATTACTCGATTTGGTCTAGTAGTCAGGTTTGATCGACTTTAGTTTCAAACATCATTTTCTAATATTTTAAATTTTTTATGATTTTCTGAAATTTTTGTGAATTAAATTGCAAATCTTTAAAACTGGTGTCGACAAGTGCCGCTGACCGATTCTCATATTTTTAATTTATAAATGGAGTTGAAATTCTAAAAATAACTTTCATATTATTTCTTAAAATCATATTTTCTATCTAAATATATTTTCTGATATTTTTCAGAATTTATCAAAATCCGGCCGACCCGATGTAGACGGTATCAATGGTGAATTTTAGGATTTTATTTTGAAAACGGGATTGAATTTCTAAAAACTGATTTCATCAAACATCTTAAATAATATTTATTATTTTTGAGAATTTTTGAAAACCTTTCTGAGTTACTTCATTTTTTAGGCTTTTTCGGAGTTTTCGGTGTTTTCCCAGATATTGGAATCTTATCATGATACTTTATTTTTCTCTTTTCCAATTTTCTCTCTCCTTTTTGAGATGCGAGGATCACCAGATGTGGATCTGGTCTTTAATGCAAATATTCGCTTTCTTTTTGCATATAATGCACTTCAAATCAACTCCAATCAAGTCATTATGAGTTTTTGTCTTTCTGTCTAACACGACTCTCGTGATCAAGTCATTATGAGTTTTTATCTTTTCTGTCTAACACGACTCTTGTGTTTTCCTCCTGGACGCGGATCTTATCTCCGTGTTTGGCTCTCTTTTGCGCAGACACGGATCTCATTTAAATGAGACGCGGATCTCATTTCTTTTGGACTAAATGGCAAACTTGTAATAATCAACTCCCTTTATATATATAAACACCTGATTGGGAAAGAATAGTGTGGTAGATTGCACAGATATTATGTAAAAGAGATAAGGTTTAGAATCAACCTTAGTGCTTGATCATTCCACAAATGTATTTCAAATGGTTAATGTATCCTTTCCAATCTCCGTTATAGCAAAGGCTATACCGGGTCGATTCTCCGGGAGCGATTGGGATTTGATTATATCCTGAATATCCATCCAGGAAACAATAGTATTCATGTCCTGCCAATCTTTCAAGCATTTGATCAATGAATGGAAGAGGAAAGTGGTCTTTACGTGTGGCAGTGTTCAACTTTCTGTAATCAATACAAACTCGAATCTTCGTTGGAAGACGTGTTTGTATCAATTCTTTATTCTCATTTTCCACCACAGTAAATTAAGCTTTCTTAGGCACGGCGTGAACTTGACTAACCCACTGACTATCGGATATGGGATATATAATCCCATTGTCTAATAGCTTCAAGATCTCGTCTCTAACAGCTTCCTGCATTATTGGGTTCAGTCTACGCTGTGGGTCTCGTTTTGGCTTGGCATCTTCCGTCAGATGAATCCTATGTTGAACTATGGAAGGACTAATCCCCTTAATATCAGCCATGGTCCAACCAATGGCTTCTCTATTTTCCTTTAACACAGTAAGAAGGTCCTCTTCTTGTTGCTTAGTGAGATTGGATGCAATTATTACAGGAAAGGATTCCTTCTCATCCAAGTACTTGTACTTGAGATGGTCGGGAAGAACCTTAAGCTCAGAAGAAGGGATAGGATCTATCACTGGTTGTTCATGGTGCAAAGGAAGAAGAGGGGTGGAATTAGTGGCCCGTTCAACATTTGATTCAACAATCTGATCAAGGTTGAAGTCATCAGACTCCAACTCAAATTCCGCTTCAGACTCATACTCAACCTCCTCAACATGTTCACTAGTTAAACCCTCGATCAAGTTTACTTCGAAAGAATCATTGTCCAGATCCCTAGGCTGCTTCCCCAGATGGAAGACATTCACCTCCTTTGTCATATCTCCGAAAGTTAGCCGCATTGATCCATTTCTACAGTTGATGATCGCATTCGCGGTGGCTAAGAAAGGACGTCCGAGAATGACAGGTGTTTGTGCTCTGTGATTTTGTACGGGTTGTGTTTCTAGAACGACAAAATCTACAGGGTAAATGAATTCCCCGACCCGTATTAAAACATCTGTAATCTCCCCCTTGGGAATCTTTACAGAGCGGTCAGCCAACTGTATCGTCATTTGGGTCGGGCGAAGGTTGCCTAACCCTAATTGCTGATACACGGAAAAGGGGAGAAGATTGATGCTCGCGCCCAAGTCAAGCAAAGCCCTATTTATGGTGGTCTGCCCTATGATGCAAGAAATGGTTGGGCTCCCTGGATCTTTGTATTTCACAGGGATCGGACCATTGAGCAGTTCACTAATGTTGGAAGCCAAGAAGACTTTTTTAGGGACATTTGCTTTTCTCTTTTTGGTACACATTTCTTTTAGAAATTTGGCGTAGGATGGGACTTGTTGTATGGCATCAAGGAGAGGGACATTGATTTGAACTTGGTTGAATATCTCTCTTATCTTCTCCATGTGAGCATTCATCTTATGATTTGTAAGCCTATTTGGGAAGGGAACAACAGGCTTGTATGTTTGCTCATCAACTTTTTCTTTTCCTTTGGACTGAGAAGTGGATGGTGTGTGCTTGATGAAGGATTGTCTTGAATTGGTTGGATTGGAACAGAAGGTGGTGGTCTTGACACAGATTTGGGAGGCTGATTTGAAACCTTATTATCTACATGCTTCGCAGATCTGAGGATTTGAATAGCTTGACATTGGCTGGGGCCCAAGTCTTCAACTTCGTGCAGAGGAAAATGGGTTTTGGGATTTGGCACTGGTTGGCTAGGTAGCATTCCTTTTTGTCTTTCAGTCAGAGAATTAGCCAACTGCCCTATCTGGATTTGCAATTTGTTCATGTCCTGCTGCTGATTGTTCATCATTGAAGCTTGGGTCTTAGATAAGGTCTCTATCATTTTCTCCAAATCAGAAATTCTCTTGTCTGAAGGGTTTGGTGGTGGATGATGCTGATACTGGGGCTGAAAATTTGCTTGGTAAGGCACAGGATTTTGATATGACTAGAATCTTGGTGGACTTTGGTATGAATGGACATTTGGTGGGTTCTGGTGGTAAGTCGGTGGATGAGACTGAGCAGGGTATTGTTGTGGAAATGGTTGCCTCGGCTGCTCAGGACCAGACTGACTCCAAGAAAAGTTTGGATGGTTTCTCCACCCCGGATTATATGTCTTGGAGTAAGGATTGTAAGTGGGTCTGGTGTATGCGGCATTCGTACTCTCCTGAAACATTTGAGTTTGATATACTGGACACTCCTCAAACAGATCATTCAGATCATGGCAATAGGTACAACCCGGATTAGCCACAGGTGATGGGTTGACCTGATTAACAGCAGAATTTTCCCTAGACTCTAGCAATTCAATCCTCTTCATCAATTTTGTTATTTTAGCTTCTGCAGCTATCGAGGATCCTATGGAGTGTAAACCAGTTCTGGAAGTTGTGGGTGTGGGTTTCTCAGTACATGACTCCCACTGGACTGTCTTTTCAGCTAAAGCCTCAAAAAGATCCCAACCCTGATCTTCATCTTTCTTTAAGAATTCTCCTTGGCACATGGTTTCAAGGAGTGTCTTAGTCTGATAATCGAGTCCATCATAGATAATCTGGCACTGGCGCCATTTTTCTATACCGTGATGGGGATACAGGGCTACTAGGTCTTTAAAGCACTCAAAGTACTTCCAGAAAGGTTCATTGGCTTCTTGTTTGAATTGCATTATATTCTTCCTCATAATGGCTGTCTTATGGATAGGATAAAACTTTTTAAGAAAGACCTTAACGAAATCATCCCATGAAGAAATTGAGCTGACAGGGAGATTATAAAGCCACTTCTTAGCGATATCCTTAAGTGCGAAAGGTATAAACCTAAGTCTGACAGCATCCTCGGTTAACTGAGAAATTCTCATCATAAGGCATACTTCTTCAAACTCTCAGATGAAGAAGTACGCATCCTCAGATTCTAGGCCATGGAATCATGGAAGAGTGTTTATGAACTGCGGCTTTAACTCAAAGTTATTTCCATTTGTGGTTGGGAGGAGAATGCACGATGGAAGTGATGTGCGGATCGGGTAGAACTTGTCTTGCAACGACACGTTGTTGGTCATGACTGGGATTGGGATTGTGTCAAGTGGTGGTGTATGTGCTAGTGTAGAAATTCTCACAAGCCTAGCAGAATTCAGATCTCGATACCACTCTTGCATACAAAATTACACAATCAACGTGCACCGATCACACAGCGAAAAATGAAAAATAACAAACAAGAAAAAAGAAAAATCAATCCAAGCTATCTAGGGTTCCTGGACCTAGACGACTCCTAACTGATTAAATTGTCCACAGGAGGTTTAGTGTAGACTCTGACTATAAGCAAATCAGCCAGGGAAGGGCAAGGTTGGTGGGAGGTTTTCCGTCAGAGACGTTCCTTAATTAAGTAACCAGCAACCTTCGGGCTTTCGGCCCTCAATCCCTTTCCTAGACACTGATTTTACAAAAGTCAATTTCCAACACTTTCCCCCTTAGGATAATCTCCTAAGTGAGTCCGGATGTCCCTAGGGCCAATGTCTAGCAATTGTTATGTAGAAGCTTAGGATTGTGAGTGCTTGGGATGGTGGTTTCGGGCTAAGGAAGGGGTGATAAAATCCCCACCTTATCTTTTTATGGGTAATGCCCTTAGAATCGATTTGTGCAAGTGTACGATGTAAACAAACAAGGTTCACTCAAAGCGTAATTAAATCAAACAAAGAGTGAGTCCTAGTCAATATGCGATGCGTACGTACCTTGCCTCCAGCACTCTTCAACAGTAAAAGTAAAGGAATTGAAAGACACGTGCCTAGAGATGCAAATGTCTAAACAATTTTTAACTTTGCAACAAATTTTTTACTGTTGATTATTAGCAGATATAAGGTGAAGCATACAAGATTAATTATTGCAGCAGCTGTATTTTGCAGAGCAAGCAACCCTGCAGAAATTAGGTCAGTAGTTAACTCCTCCTTGTCGCAATTCTGCGGCAAATGCCGTGAATCTGCGGCCATTCAGAGGACTTCTGGTTTCTGCTTTCGAGAGCAGAAGCCCAGAGCCACTTATATGTCACTGCAATGCAAATTTTGCTGTTTTCTTCACCTGTAACCTGCAACAGAGAAGAGAATTCCTTTAGTTCTTCACTTTAAACCAAAAACCGTTGCTCTCCCCGGCAACGGCGCCAAAAATTTGATTGGGAAAGAATAGTGTGGTAGATTGCACAGATATTATGTAAAAGAGATAAGGTTTAGAATCAACCTTAGTGCTTGATCATTCCACAAATGTATTTCAAATTGTTAATGTATCCTTTCCAATCTCCGTTATAGCAAAGGCTATACCGGGTCGATTCTCCGGGAGAGCTTGCGATGGAAGCGTTACGGTTCGTAGTGAAGCAAGAAAACGAAGTATCTTCTTTGTATTTACACAAATGCAAGAAGCATGGAAAAGGAAATGGAAGAAGTTGTGGATTTGTGCATGATGGAAAAAGAATCAAAAGAACTTAAGAAAATTGTATTGCTAAGAAAGAAAGCTATTGAAGAAATCTTGGAAGAAAACTTTGGATGAGAAAAGCCATGGCTAGCTAACTTTACCACTTCGCTAACTTACTAAGCTCAATGGTGATACTTGATTGCCTCATGTTGATTCATTGGCAATAGAGATCACTTTGCTTGTTTGTTCAAGTACTTTACCGTTTGGAAGATGAGTGTTCCTTTAGGTCTTAGCTTGTAGCCTCATGTTGATTCATTGGCTCCCAAGATAGATTATCAATGATGAACTCTAGGAGTGACACTCAATGGATGCTAAGGAAGAAGATACAACATTCAATTAACATTCAAGACATAACAACAAATTAGCTTGAAGTAAAGAAGTCGTTCTACAAGTAGCATATATTTGGTGATCCATCTCCATGTTCCATCAAGGCTCTTGTTCTAGACAAGGCTCTAAATGAGGCACACATGAGTCATATGGAGTTTGAACAAGCATTTACCAAGTGAAAGCAACTCTACTTCCTTGGAAAGCAAAAGAGATTCTAACAATGCAAGTATAGAAAGTAGCAATCACCCAAAGAGATAGAAGTTAGCTAGGTAAGTTGTTAGCTAGCCATGTAAAAGAGATTTAGCTATCCATTGCACAAGAAACAAAACAACAATTCATGATGTAAAGCAATAGAAGTAAAGCAATAGAAATGCACTAGAAGTAAAACAAGAAAGTAAAGCAAAGTAAAGCAACGTATTAGAGATTGTAAAGAGAAGAATGAAGCTTTGATTAATCCTTGCTTACAAGTAATGTCACCTCCTTGCTTATAAGCTTTCAACAGCACTCTCTTTTCTCTCTTTGACAAAATCTCTAGGAGGAAGAAGAGGGAGACTAAAACCTAGAGAAAACAAAATACAAGACTTTCCCCTAATTTCTCCTCTCTCTTCTCTGTTCGCTCGTGCAAGCCCTGGTCCTGTATTTATAGGCCTCAGAGAGAAGCATCTAGAGCCCAGGTTGTTGGAGAGAAATCTGGGCCCTAACCACCCTGTAACTGCCGCAGATACGCGGGAAAGCGCGGCAAAATCTTGGCCGTTCAGGCCAATCTTTCTGTTACAGGTCTGTTACAGGTAGTTATCCACGTGTATCTTCTAGAAATCTGATCTGGCGCGTGGATCTCTCTTGATTCTGGATTCAAATTTGGGCTCTCTTTTGGGCTTTGAATTAATTCCCTTTAATTATTGCTAATTAAAGAGAATTTGGGCCTTTTCTTATTTAATATATGGACCTGCAAAAAATAGAGAGAAAAGGATTAAAGATCATATTTTTATTTACAATATGCATGGTATGGAAGCGGTAAAATATGCAAATATGTATAACAATCAACACCCTCTTTTCTTCTTCTCTCTCCTTCATTTTTTTCCTTTCCTTCTTCATTTCCAGCCAACGAACAGCAGCCAAACCAGCCACCGCTCCTTGACCGGCCACCCTCTCCACCCTCC
Source organism: Agave tequilana (assembly GCA_038442645.1). NCBI lineage: Eukaryota > Viridiplantae > Streptophyta > Magnoliopsida > Asparagales > Asparagaceae > Agave > Agave tequilana. The sequence goes on along the minus strand of JAVJIF010029665.1, from coordinate 340,428 downwards.
ATCCCACCACCATCTCCACAACTCCTCCACCATTCTCTCCTCCATCTCCTCCTCCATTCCAACAACATCAACACCACCACACCACCATCTTCTTCCTTCTTTTTTAACCAAAACAACCCATTTTCACCACCATCTTCTCCACCATTTCCACCACCACTTACACCATCATGGCCACTAACAACCACGCCATCTTCCTCCGCTCGGAATACTCTTTCCAACGAGCTATAGCTTCATTCTCCAAAGCCTTGTTTCCAAAACTCCAATTTTTCCATTTGAACTATACTTGCACCCCTTGGCTTTTGGGTTTGGGGCTGCCCCCATAGGCTGTCGCCGGCCACCCTGGCCGCCGGCCGCCACCGGCGAGACCTGGCCGGCCATCCCCCTTTCCTTTTTCTTTCTTTCCTTACTTTTTTCCTTCTTTCTTTCTTCTTTCTTTCCTTCCTTCTTTCTTTTCCTCCGTGTTTCTTTTCTTTCCCTTCACTGTTCTCACTCCTGTGTCTCACCTTCACCCCTGTGCATCTCTCTCATCTCCTTGTCTCTCTCTTTCTTTGATAATTGAAAGACGCGGAGCTCACCCCCGCGTCCAAACAATTCCTTAACGCGATATTCATGTTCTTGACCGATGTATAACGTGATATTCACACTCTTGTGTTAATGTGACGCGGAGCTCATGCCCGCTTCTGCGTTCTTCTAATGTTATGGCTTAAATATGGGTCTCGAACCTCGCATTTATGGCATCTACACGACGCGACTCCCGCGTCTGTGACTCTCGCGTCTCCATTCTCTCTCCTTCTGGTTCTTTCTCTCTCCTCCTCCACATAATATAATATTTATTATATTTGAACGCATATTCGCGTTGGTTACCTGGAATCTGGAGATCAGAGATTTCACAGTATTTTTCGTATTTAGGTGAGTGTTCTCGCTTTTCCTTTGGACTTCCCCGCTTCTTCGGGTCGACTTGTATTTGAATTATGTATTTGTATCTGGAACTAACACCTTCTCTGCAGGTACCCTTGCCTTCGGGCCTAACCTCTGGGTACAACCTTTGAGGTTTAAAGTCCTCTGGACTTTCTCTATGCTACGCCTGGTAGGCAGACCTAGCGTCAACACTTTACCGCATACTCTATTCGAGTGTAGTTCCCCGTGAGCATGGGTTCCCCGTAAGCGGTAGTATGGTGTTCATACGCTTGCTGCGACTTGTGTGTCTAACTACGCTGCGAGCAGTAACCTCGCTGAGCGTAATAGCAGTTAGTGTTGCACATTAGCATCACTCCAGCCCCGCTTAGCTCCGCTTGGATGTTCGCTTGCTTACTGAATTTCCTGTCTGCCAGATTATCGATTCTTCTAATTATGGTTGTGAAGAGTTTGAAATCTTACTTATATTATTTTTTTCTGAAACTGTATAGTTTTCTGATATTCGTACCAGTCTTGTATATCTTACTATTTTCCTGTATCGCCTGGTATGCTTTCAGTTGATGTGCTAACTTATACTATGTTGCCCCTTGTCACCTGCCTGACATCATCTCATGTCATGTTAACACCTGACACTGGACATGCTACTACTTGGCTCTTGCTCCTTATTATAACATGACTTATTACCCGCCTCCTGTTATATTAATATTTGACCTATGACTATCACATTTACGGGAATACTATACTTGATATCCTTTATTATATATACAGTGACCTGAATCTGCAGTACTCATGTACTCCTGAATTCCTGATCATGTCTTGCACCTGCTATTCCCGTAAATTGATAATTACATAATAAATCATAAAAAGGAACAACTTATATCGGGTCAGGGAAAACTTGCGGCTATCAATATATGTTCGTGTTTACAGTGGTACTAGGTATATTGTGCAACTAAAACTTTCGGTCTGACCTGTGGGCCTCCAGACGACCGAGGGGAGTGCTGGCTCCCTCCTTCCTGGTACCATCTAAGGGCATCCTATAAGATCCTCCTGTACGCCTTGCGACAGGTTCCGTCCTCGAGCAACGGAACAATCCTGGGTCATGGTCCCGGGTATGCACGGGACCCACTGTAAACATTGTTCGTTGATACCCCGTTGGTTACCAATGTAAACATTGTTCGTTGATACCCCGTTGGTTACCAATAACAACCTTGCTTTACTCAGATGTCGATATATGTGTGCTGGGATGCTATTTCACATATCTAGACATCTGGGTAAGGCAAGTAATAATAATAATAATAAAAGATGCCAACTATGTATCCGTTGTATGCTTGCCGAGTTTGCTTTCATCAGATTTTACATCGAATTTCCAGTTTATGATCATTACTATATTATACCTGCTTAGATCCTGCTTTACCACTTATGTTCTATTCCACAAGTCTCCTGCTCTTACCTTATCATACCATGAGTATTCCCTGCTTGATTTCATTTACTGTATGTCTACTTGCTCATGCATGCTTGTGACCACGACACGGTTTTCAATGCATGTTTATGATTCAGATTTATCGATACACGTGTGCTTATCTATGCTCGCCACTTGGCATTCACATCACCACTCGCTGGGGAGTTCTGACTCCCCTGGATCCTCATGTCCAGGTCATGGAGCTTGGAGCGTGTGAATTCTCTCAGATGCTGATCAGAGATGCGTAGCTGAAGCATGGATCCCCAGCAGACCTTCCAGAGCTCTATCCTTCCAGGCCCCCTGCTCGGCTCTAGAGTTTTCCTGTTATGACTCTGAGTCTCCTTTTGTACTGTTCATTATTGTAAATCTTTTGTATTATCACATTTACGCTATATTGGTGATGTAATTTCATGTAATATTGTGTCACATCTGGTGATAATTTTGTAATTGTACTCATATGTTGGAATGTATAAAGCATCACGTACTTCCGTACTCTGATTCTTGCCTGTACTGATGCTTAGCGTATATACGTGAGGATATTTCTGACCTGCATATATACATCGCGGTAACGTCTCCATACCCGCCAGATCGGGGCGTTACATTTCTCAAAGAAGAAAGAACTTGCCTTCCATGCATCCTCAGATATAGACAATTCAGATGATGATGAAGATGAGATGGCAATGCTCTCAAGAAAATTCAGAACGTTCCTGAAGTAAGGTAAGTTTAAATGTTTTAATTGTAATAAAACAGGTCATATGATAAAGGATTGCCCATTGCTCAAAAACAAAGAAAATTTAAGAGCAAAAAGTTCAAAAAGAAGAAAGATTACCAAGCATCATGGGAGAATAGTGATTCATCTTCCTCAGACGAAGAAGAAGCCACTGAACATCAAATATTTGTTACATGGCATAAGAAGAAGATGAGGTACAATATACTGAACTCTTAGATGAATTTCATGAATTATACAATGATCTTAAAGATGAAAAGATAAAGAATAAAGTTTTATCAAAGGAAAATGAAAAACTTATCAAAGAAAATTCATGTTATTTTTTCAAATTTCTTCTATAAATTCTCAAAAAGATGATTTTGAAAAAGTTATATCATTATTGAAAAAGGATAATGAGAATTTTATAAAAGAAAATGTTTTGCTTCAAAAGGAAACTTTGTCTTTAAATGAAAGAATTACTGTTTTAGATAAAGACAGATCAAGTTTCAGAATGAAGTATGAAAAGATTTTGAAAAATGTGATTAAATTTAATCAAGGAAAAGAAAAATTAAATAATTTGCTATCATATCAAAAGATGTCACATAATCATTATGGTCTTGGATTCTTAAATCAAAGTGAAAAATCTACACATGTTAGTAAAAAGAATTATAAACCATATAATTCTTTTGTGAAAAGAAATATTGATATTATTTCAAAAAGAATTAAGAACAAGTACATATGGATTACTAAAAACTTAAGCATTTTTGATAAAAAATACTTATATTACATCATATGTACATGACATATGTAATTCATGCAATTATGTTTATACTAACAGATGGAAATCAAATTCAAATTGGGTTTGGATTCCTAAAGGTTAATATTTTGATCATGTTACGATTGGTGGCATTAATAATGTTTTATCTTATAGGTACCTGATTAGTCTCTAAAACCGCATATTTCATACCACATCTTCACATTTATTTAATATTAAATTCTACTAATAATACCTCTCTTGCATGTTTCTAGGTCCATGGCATGAAATGAAGATGAAGACCAAAAATCACCATTTAATTGGTGATTAAAGGCCTACAAAGATAGCCATTGACTTTGGAGGTGATTCTGTCAAAATCAGGGACCCAAAACCGAGAGATCCAGCCGATAGGGGGACAGGAGAGGACAGCGCAGCAGGCGGCGCCGTGCAGGCAGCTACCCTATGGCCGCAGAAACACGACCATAGCCGCGTTTTCATGGCTCCCTTGTGGAGCCGCGCGCCAAGATTTGACGTACAGCTCTGTATAGTACCTTGGTTCCCTCTTTTGCCTATACATATCTTGGGGTTTTTCCAGAATCGGGGAGAGGAGTTTTGAGTAGTTTTTAGGTTAGTTTTAGGGTTTTCTTTCCATGTTGTAGTTTAGGGTAGTTTAGTTTAGTTCTTCTTCTTCTTCTTCTTCGTCCCTTGTATTTTTTATTTCTTGTAGATCTTGTAATAGGAGACGTACATGGTGAGGAAGCAAAAGTGCTTGTAATAGAAGGTGACAATCTATGAAAGGTGCTCTCTTAACTTATCTTTGTTTTCTTCTCTAACAACTTTTACATGTTTAGCTAATCTTTTCTCTCATGGCAACTAACTACTAACCACTAACTAGTTTAACTTCTTATTTGATAATTCACATGAATCTAATAGCCTCTACTTGGCCTTGATCTTGCAAGAGCCATTGATGGCTCATGATGATGGATTCTAATACTCGAACATCTAACTATCTAATAAGCTAACATTACTTTATTCCATAGTTGCTCTTGTCAGGTTTTGATGGTTTAAGGGTAGCTTGAACTTGTTTGTTGAGTTTGGATGTGATGAGTTATATATGGGTTATGCTTCGAAACGCTCTTGAACCAAGGACTGGTGATGGCCAATGATACATGTGAGGCAACTATCACTAAGAGGTTAGCATGTTGGTAGAGCCATTAGTAGTTAGTAGCTATGAGTTTTCTTTATCGTTTTACTTTATTTTAGAAATACTTTCAAAAATCACAAACATTTTATCTTCTATGTTTTCACTTCTTTGTGTTTCACCGTACTTCTCTTTTTCATTCGTTGTTTTCTTTTCTTTTCATTCTTTCAAACATTGAATAACCATTAACATACACGTGAACATACCGTGTAAAGCTCCTATCGCCTCCCGTCCCTATGGATTCGACTCCTTTTAGCCACTATGCTATAACGGAAGTATCGAGGAAGCCAAAGCATACGCACTTTAACTCTTTCAAAACATATACTTTTTGTGTGCGGTTTTCTCACGATCAAATTTTAGCACCGTTGCCGGGGATGGGAACATTTGATTTCACATTTTTGTTAATTTTTCTTCTTTGTTTTTGGTGTGCAGGTTAAAGCTTTAGCATTGCAGAAGTCCACACTTTCTCTTTTTTGTTGGATAAATTCTTGTATTTTCTTATACTCTGCTGCTAATTTTTATTTATATTACCTGTACACTATAAATAATTTTAAGATCTAAAATACGAAAATTGGATGCCTTAAAACGGTTTAGACATTTGCATCTAGGCACATGTCAATTTTCATTCCAATATACTGTATTTTGTTCTTGTGTTGTTGTGATCTTGACGGAGGTGTACATATTGCATTACATATAGTTAGGACAAACACTTCAGTGATTTACTCGCTTTTTTGTGTTCATTCTTATCTATATTGCACACTTGCACAAATTAAACTTAAGGGCAAAACCCAGGACAACATAAGGTGGGGAAGTCATTACCCTTCCTTAGCCCAAAAATCACCTCCCCACTCACACAACCCAAGCCTAATAAAAATTGCTAGACGTTGGCCCTTAGGGGCATCTCAGACTCATTTAAGAGATTGACCTAAGGGGAAAGTTGTTAGAAGTTGACTCTTGTCAAATCGGTATCTAAGGTTGGGGATTGAGAGGCGAAACCTCAAAGAACAATGATTTGGCATAATTAAGCCCGTTGCTCCGGCATGGATACCTCCCACTGATCTTGCCCCTACCTGACCGATTAACTCGTGGTCAGATTCCGACAACGTACCCCCCGTGGACAGTCTAACCAGTTAGGAGTCGTCTAGGTCTAAGTCAACCCTAGAATAGGCTTGTTTTCTTTTTCTTTTTCTTTATTTGTTTGTTTGTTTGTTTGTTTGTTTGTTTTTCTTTCTTGTAAATTGTGATATGAATTTTAACAACAATAATTCTTTCAATACTAACATGAATCCATATTTCACCCCGACCTCATTTGACTCGGATAAATCCAACCTGGCTGTGTATAACATGAACCAACCATATATGCCGAGTTGGGATTATCCGACTCAATATGACCCATATCCCCAAACCTATGACTATAATTTTCAAAATAATTTCAATTCTTCACAGAGTCAATAGGGATTCACCTCCCTTGAGTCAAATTTTCAACCATCTTGTCCACAATTTTCACAATATTCATTCCCCAATTCTGCTTCATATCCTCCTTTTCCTGTTCCACCAACTGAGGAAAAATCCAATTTGGAAAGGAGTATGGAAGCCATGCTTGAGTCCCAAAACCAAAATCAAAATTTGCTCAATTCATAATCCTTCCCAAATCAAACTCCATATACTCCTTTGCTAGAACATCCAATTGAAGAAGAATCTGAGCTAGAAAAGCGTTTGGAAGCTTTTTGTGAAAGAGCGCAACGATTTCAAAATATGTTGGACTCATCATCTCAACCAAATTTTCAAGAGTCCTACTCATCTTTTCCAGTCTCATGATTCCAAATGAACAACCATCAATACTGGACTTGAGTATGTAACCCTTGCGTGAGTCCGTGCAGCAATCGCAAAACCCGATGGACTCACAATTTCACCACAATTTCCTAAATCAACTTCCATATTCACCTTTTCAAGAAGAACCAATTGCAAAAAAATATGGAAGACATGATTCTGACTCCAAATTCTGTTACCCGGCCTATCAGTAGGCTAGACTCACTAATGAGCGAATTGATCAATGAGAGCGAAGAAAGTCTTTCTTGTTGACCTTTGACTGATCCTTATATCCCTAGCTCTACTGATTGGACCCACGAATCATGTCATTTTGGAAATCCAGTTTTAATTTCATCATACCAACCTAAACTTGACCAACATCAACCTCTTGACATTTTGGCAAGTTATCCTTTTTCTGAAATTGAACTTGAGCTTGAAAGTGATCCTGAACCTCATGTTGGTGATTCTATTTCACTTTTTGATTCAATAATGACTCTGGTATCTTTACCAGATTTTTTTCTCTACTCCGGAGTCAACATTGAATCCTGTACCAGTACACTGTGAAATTGAATCACCAATATTTTATGATCACACTTCATTAATGGGAAAAGTGTATGAACATCAATTCTTTAGTTTAGACCCTATTTTTGAACCAATTTTGACTCTCATTGTTGACTCTCGACTCGATCTTAGTCAAATTCCCGAGTCGGTATCGATTTTTGTTCCTGATCCATTTGAGTCCAAATCCATCATCTCCCAAAATCACACTTCATTGTTGGACAAGGCGGTTGAAGAAAATGACTCAGTAATTATTTTTGAAAATTAGAAATTAGATTGGGATAAGTTTTTAAATAAGACCATTCAGTCCATCATTCTTTTACTGGGTCGTATTAGAGAGGTCACTGTTAGGTTTCTACAAGATCCACGATATCTTGATTGGGCAGCAACGCTTGGCCCAGTCAGACCACCACCAGAGCCACTACCATGAGGTAAGTTTCCTTCCCTTCCTATTTGTTTTCATGTATATACACATTCACGATGCATTAAGGACAATGCATGAGATCAGTGTGGGGGAGGGTTTACTAACATAGGTTGTTTTAAATTTTCTTTCTTTCACACTTCTTTTTAGGAACTTTTTAAAATTTTCTTTTATATAAAAACTCTTTTCTTTTCTTTTTACAAAACTTTTTAACATAAGAGAAATAGTTTTGATTTATTTTTAAGAAAATTAAGATTATCTTAGGAATTAAGAAGACCTAAAATTATGAATTTTTAAACGAAGTCAAAATAATAGATTTTGTTTAAATTTTAGGATAAGAAAGTAAGATGGGAAAGATAATTTGATCTTGAATTTTTTGCCTTAGATTTATGCACTTCACACTTACACAATTTTTGGGATTGAAACAAAGACTGAAAATGTCATAAAAAATATATTAAAAAAATAATATGATAATAAAAATCACTTATTGTAGTTGGGTAATTATGCCTCAAGAAGCATGATTATTCACACCTAAAATGGTGGACAAAAATAAAAAAATAATCCCCTTTAGTTTTGTGGCCTTGTTTACTCGAGTCCTTAAGTTCGAGGGATTTTTTCTCATCTGGTGCCTAAGATCGTCTGGTTTGGGAGTCACCGGCTAAAGGCTCACTACACGGGTAAATAAGAAAGCCTAAGAAAACTAAGGGAAGAAAAAAAGAAAAAAGAGAAAAAAAAGAGAGAGAAAAAATACAAAAATCAATGGCATGAAAGTTTGAGTCGATATCCCAAAAACCTTCACTGTTCACAAAGTGCATATTTTTCTAAGAGTTTTATGAAAGATCAAAGAGTCAATTCAATTTTAAATTCATTCAATTTATAATAAGATTTTGCATTTCGACTTAGTTTAAGGAAGAATAATTTTTGGTTAACTTATGACCTTAGATCACTTATATTTTTACAAAAATACTTCAACACTTTTTCTCTATTTCAAAAATGTGTTTTCAAAATTCAAACATTTGATTTCTTTCTTTATGGATTTTGTGGGTGTAATCTGTTGGAAACCCTCATGAGACAAAATTCCTCCTCTAGGGGAAACCTAGAGGTTTAACGGCTTGTTGTACATGCTCAGTGCAATCGCGTCACCTGCCAAAGTGGTGTAATAATCATCTTAGTTAGCTTTTTGTTTTGCTCGGGATGAGCAAAAGATAAGTATGGGGGTGTGATTAGTCTCTAAAACTGCATATCTCATACCACATTTTCACATTTATTTAATATTAAATTCTGCTAATAAACCTCTCTTGCATGTTTCTAGGTCCATGGCATGAAATGAAGATGAAGACCCACAATCAACATTTAATTGGTGATTAAAAGCCTACAATGATAGCCATTGACTTTGGAGGTGATTCTATCAAAATCAGGGACCCAAAACCTAAAACCGGGACATCCAGCCGACAGAGGGATAGGAGAGGACAGCGCAGCAGGCGGCCCCGCGCAGGCAGCCGCCCTATGGCAGTAGAAACGCGGCCATAGCCGTGTTTTCGCGGTTCCCTTGTGGAGCCGAGCACCAAGATTTGACGCGCGGCTCCGTACAGTACCCTGCTCCCCCTTTTGTCTATAAATACCCTGGGGTTTTTCTAAAATCGGGGGGAGGAGTTTTTGAGTCATTTTTAGGTTAGTTTTAGGGTTTTCTTTCCATGTTGTAGTTTAGGGTAGTTTAGTTTAGCTCTTCTTCTTCTTCCTCCCTTGCATTTTTTATTTCTTGTAGATCTTATAATAGGAGAGAGAGTGGTACATGGTGAGGAAGCAAGAATGCTTGTAATAGAAGGTGACAATCTATGAAAGGTGCTCTCTTAAATTATCTTTATTTTCTTCTCTAACTCCTTTTATATGTTTAGCTAATCTTTTCTCTCATGGCAACTAACTACTAACCACTAACTAGTCTAACTTCTTATTTGATAATCCACATGAATCTAATAGCCTCTACTTGGCCTTGCTCTTGCAAGAGCCATTGATGGATCATGGTGATGGATTCTAATACTCTAACATCTAACTCTCTAACAAGCTAACATTACTTTATTCCATGCTTGCTCTTGTTGGGTTTTGATGGTTTAAGGGTAGCTTGAACTTGTTTGTTGAGTTTGGATGTGATGAGTTACATATGTGTTATGCTTTGAAACGCTTTTGAACCAAGGACTGGTGATGGCCAATTATACATGTGAGGCAACTATCACTAAGAGGTTAGCATGTTGGTGGAGCCATTAATAGTTAGTAGCCATGAGTTTTCTTTATCTTTTTACTTTGTTTTAAAAATACTTTCAAAAACCACAAACATTTTATCTTCTATGTTCCCACTGCTTCGTGTTTCACCGCACTTCTCTTTTCCATTCTTTGTTTTCTTTTCTTTTCATTCTTTCAAACATTGAAGAACCGTTACATACACGTGAACATACCGCGTAAAGTTTCTATCGTCTCCCGTCCCTGTGGATTCGACTCGTTTTAGCCTCTATGCTATACCGGAAGTATCGAGGAAGCCAAAGCACACACACTTTAAATCTTGATTTCAAAACATACACTTTTTGTGCGCGATTTCCCACGATCAGTACCATACAAAGAAAAGAGAATATCTGATTATATAAGTTATTTCTAACATTCGAAAATATATCATATGTATGCTATGATGCAGGGGTAGAACATTTGTTATATATATTTGTTATAACCTTTTTTCTGCAGGGGAAGTTTCTCTAAGGGGAGCTTGTGCATACACATATTGTCATCATCAAAAAGGGGGAGAATGTTGGAACTTATTTCGATTATAACAAATATAATTTGGACTATTTTTGTGTATTTTTTAGATATTTATTAAAAGCCTTGATCACACACAAAATAGTCCTATTAATAGACTTGACCCTTCCTATTAGTAGACCTGACCCTTGCTATTAGTAGACTTGACCCTTCCTATTAGTAGACTAATAGGATTGTTAGTCGACTTATCAACTTTATTTGTCGACTTATACATGTTGTAGTCGACTAATAGTTCTCTGCTGGTCGACTAATAGCAGTTTCCAGAGACTTGTATATCTGTATCATATTCTTATAGTCGACTTACTTCTTTGTTTAGTCGACTAACCCAGTCAAATATGCCTATACTAGTCGACTAATCCCCAACCCCTAGTCGACTTATAGCAGTTTGTAACTATTGTTTGAATTTTGGTGCTTTATCCAACGTTTTCATATTCAAATTTGTCTTGATAACTACCCTAACTGGCCATAGATTTCACCTATAAATAGGGATGTTGTCCTAGGCTCACCAATTCAAATCAATAGTTTTCTGCCCAAAAACTCTGTTCAAAAAATCTGTTTTTCAGAAAACTGTTTCTACTTTCTATTCTTCACTCAAATTCCAATCCTTTGGTGAAGAATTCTAAGAGTCCACCTATAAGAGTCCTTGTTTACTATCACATACAGTCTCAAGGCTTATAGGATTGATTGTAATTACTCAAAGAGAAAGATTGTACAAGAGCGTCTTCGGGTTGAAGAGAAGTTGCGCAAGGTGTTGTTATCTTCTTGGTGTAAGAAGAGTTGTATACATTTGGCAAAGGGGATTTGTCAAGTGGTGTACAAGGTGTTGGTTTTAGGTGTACAAAATCAAGGTTAAAGGAAAATCTCAAGTGGGTTGTTTAGGGACTGGATGTTTCACGAGGACCGAACTAGGATAAAATCTCTTGTGTTTGCGTTTGCATCTTTTCTGAGATTTATTTTCTTTCTTGCAAGTTATTTTATTTAACGCTAATTATCTTTGTTTGAGTGTTGTATTGACATAATATTTTAGATCCTACAGCTTCTTCTCTTCCATTTTTCTTTGAATTTTGATGATATTATATCATCCTATATACCCGATCTTCAGATAAGTTTTCTTCTAGAACCTCTAAATTTTAATCGATCCCTATTGATTTGAACTTTTGGATTTAATTGGATAAGATTTGTGCTTATCTTCTCTCTATCACATCCTGCATGATTTAAACATTAAGACAAGTGAGTTGTAGAAATTATTACAGAATAAATATAAGAATGCAGTAACAATTATGCAATATATGTGTCCAAACACACCCCCACATCTATCTTTTTCTCGTCCTCGAGCAAAACATAGAGGAAAAAAAGAACTAAACTGATCTTAACCTAACTCACTTTCATAGGAATCACGGTTACACTTAGCACGTGCAACATGAAAGTGCACCTAGAGGAGGGTGAATAGGTGTACTTGCTAATCTAGGACAAAAGATGCGAAATTTAAAACTTTATTGCAAACACACTATGTGTAACCAAGAGTGAGCCTGAATTCCCCGTGAAGGGCTCTGAAACTACTCCTCTAGATTCCTCTAGATTAAGAGCTGAGGTGCTTTGATAAGCTCTCTTGGTTGAACACAAGTGTGGGTACGCACAAACAAATCTAGGATATGAATATGAACAATGTAAAAGCAATGCAAGATATAAGAGAGAGTTGAGAGACAGTGGATCAAACGCAAACATTAAGATATGTTTCGAGGTTCGAGCCATTGCTCTACGTCCCCGCCTTCACACAGAATGATTTATGCTATGTCCACACAGGACCTTCCACAAAGGGACCTCCACCGAGGAATTACAACTCAACGTCGGGAGTACACAAAACCTCTCTCTAACACAAAACCCTACATAAGAGGTGGGCACTAAACCAAGCACAAAGCAAAGAAAAATACACTTAGTGATCACAAAGATCATAAACTCTCTCTTAGTGATCTCTATTGGCCCAGAGGCCTTCCACTCTAGTTTTGATGATGATTAACTCATGTAGTTATAGCTTACTAATAATCTTGTGATATTTAGTTTCAGATATTTGATCAAGATATTAGTAGGTGATTAGCTTCAACAAAGGTGTTTTGGAGCTTTCATATGCTGATTCAAGAGCTCGAGCGTCAAGTTCATATCTAGCACTCGGATGGAGTCTAGCTCGTTGGATCGCGTTTGGATTGATTCGACTTGGAGACGGCGTTCTACAAGAAGACCTCGGTTTGTTTAGGTTAAGATTTTGTTTAGATCCATTATAAAGATTAGATAGTGTGATATGCTCAAGTTCACAACAAACACACTTGTTTAAGTTTCATGTTTTGGTTTTCGGTTTTTCGGTTTAACCGATCTTGGTTTTCATGAATAGAAAGTTTACATAGTTTAATGTATATTAGATTTGATCTATATACATCTATGCTTCATCTATTTAGAAAAACTTATTTTGATACACTATTCATGTGTTTGGAGTTTTGTATTTAGATAAAACTTATTTTTGGATTTAATGTCAAAAACATAGATATAATACCTTTCATGTATATTGGATTCTATCCATATACTATATGCTTCAAAGTTGTTTAAATATCATGTTTTTGTATTTACATGAGTTTTGGAAAAATCGGATTTCCATTTCAAAAATTCAAGTTTTGAAAAATACAGAATTTGGTTTAAGGCAAATTTTCCAAGTCACAAAAATGGTTCAAAATGTTTGTAACATGATTTGATTTTTACTCAAACATGTTTGTATTTCAAAGATATAACATGAACTGATTTTTGTGGAATTTATGTGATTTTATGGGATTTTATAAAAGATAAAAACCTAAGTTTTTAAGTCCCAAAATTTGCTGACTGGCTTACTGCCGGTCGACCGAACCGGTCGACCGCAGCAGTAGTCGGTCGACCGGTGCGGTTGACCGACGTGCACAAGCGTGCACGCCAGCTTTGGGCTGGTGGCCGGTCGACCGGGACGGTCGACCGTCTAGAGAGCTCTGCTCTCTGGAAATGGCCCCGGTCGGCCGGGTCGGTCGACCGGACAGAGAGTCTGCTCTCTGTATCCAGCTCCGGTCGACCGGGCGGTCGACCGGCCAGAGAGTCGTTGCTCTCTGGATCTGGGGACGGTCGATCGGGCGGTCGACCGCTGGGCTCAACGGTCAAAAATGTGACCGTTGGCCGGTCGACCGGCCGGTCGACCGGAAGGGTAATCTGGCCCTTTTCAGCTGCCAACGGGCAGATTTCCAAATGGCCTATAAAAACCCCATTTGAAGTATTGTTTTAACAAGATTTCCAAGAGCAAAAATTCTCTCATTTACAAGTGTTTTAACACTAGTTTTCAAAAGAGTTTTTAAGCCAAAAAGGATTCATTTTTATTTGTTTTCAAGGGTTGGAAAAATCAAAGAAAAATAGAGATTTGGGATATTTGTGTTGTTCTTCATTTCTATCAAATTCAAGTTGTTTTCCCAAGTATTTTTCTTTGTCATTTGATTTCCAAACACCTTAATTTTCTCACACTTGAGCTTATCATTCTATCCTATCTATAGGATCTTTGTTTTACTGAGAAAATTGGTTTGTGGTTGTTAGACCACCAAGTTGTAAACCTTCCATCTTTGTGATATCCCTCTAGTGAGAGGTGATTGAGTTGATATCCCTCTAGTGAGAGGTGATTGTGGAAGTGGTATTTGGCTCCCTCTAGTGAGAGGTGGAGATTGTGTTGGAATCCCTCAAGTGTGTGGTGATTGTTGTTTGAGTGGCTTTGTGCCTATCCCTCTAAGTGTAGAGGTGATTTGTTTTGTGTCTTGCCTCTAAGTGTAGAGGTTGTATTTGTTGGAGAGAGGAGTTGTGTACTCCCAATTGTAATTGCCCCAAATCCTCAATGGAGTTTCCCTATGTGGGAAGTCCTGTGTGGACGAGTTAGTGAAAATCCTTCTGTGTGAAGGCGGGGACGTAGAGCTGTGTGCTCGAATCTCGAAACATATCTCGGTGTTTGCGTCTGATTCACTTTCTCTAACTCTCTCTTACATTGTGCATTGCATCATATTGCCATATCATATATATGCTTGTGTTTGATTGTGTGTGCCATACTTGAGTTAACCAAGAGAGCTTCATATAGCACCTCAACTCTTATTCAGAGGAATCAAGAGGAGTTAGTCCAAAGCCCTTCACCGGGAATTCGGCTACACTCTTTGGTTACGCTAAGTGTGTTGCAATCAAGTTTTAATTTTCGTATTATTTGTCTTAGATTAGCCGTACACCTATTCATCCCCCTCTAAGTGTACTTTCAATTGGTATCAGATCCTACGCTCCTGATATTAGGTTTAACCACCTAGGAGTGTGATCTTAGTTTGCTAATCTATCATTTGCATTTGCACATATAGTTTGCACTCATGGATGTCCCTCCCATGTTTGATATCTCTAAAATTGACACATGGAAGGTTTTGATGAGTTGGCATTTAAAAGCCATAGGTTATAAAGTTTACCTTATCATTACCAAGGAATCCTACCTTAGTGATAGTAAGCATATAGAGGCCAATGCACTAGCCCTAGAGGCACTTAGAAAATCACTTAACAAAGAATATCTTTCTATAGTTTCTAACCGTGATTCCGCCTTTGCAGTGTGGAACATCTTGACCTCTCAAAAGCTTCAATTGCCAATCCAAATGGAGAAGGAATCTAGTGGAGAAGAGTCCGACCAACGTTGCTTCATGGTCCAAGGGAATGACTCCCTTGAGGTACATTCGGACACTCAACTAGATAGTGTTAGTTCTTCTTGTGATGATTATGTTGATCCCGATGCTTTGAATGAAGAACTATCTATTGTTTGTGAGAACCTCCTTGAAAAATATAAGGCTTTGAAAAAGAAATGTTTTGGACTTAACAAAGAAAATGAAAACTTGTGTTTAAAACATGATTTGGCTTTGCAAGAGAGGGATAAGATTTCAAGTGAATGTGACTTACTTAAATCCCAACTTGAACTTGCTTTAAATGAAAACAAGATTTTGAAAAATAAAAATGATTACAATGAGGTTTTGAAGAAAAATGAGATTTTAACTTCAAAACTTGATTTTGTTGTAAAACAAAATGAATCTTTAAAAATGAAAATTGTTTCTATTTCAAAAGAATTGGATTTGATTTTTAAGAAGAACATTTCTTTGAAAAATGATTTTGATTCACATGTTTGCCATGCTAGTGTAGCTTCATCATCTAGCTTACCTATTGCTTGCACCTCTTCTATAATTGAAAATGATATTTGCTTGTTAAAAAAGAGTGTTAATTGTTTGGGCTCCACTTTGAGCCATTGTGCCATGAACCACTCACGGTTGGAATCTTTGTTTCGAAAGAAACAGGTTCCTCCTATGCATGCACACAAACCACGGCATATACATGCTCCTCACGGCCACACTCACCATACTTTGTATGCTCATGTGTACACATGTACACATTGTGGACGTAAGGGCCACCTTGCTAAATTTTGTTATGATAAGATACATGATTCAAATTTAGCAAATAAATTTGTTTGGGATAGAAAAGGAGCTAACCCCCATGGACCCAAGAGAGTATGGGTACCAAAGACCACTCTTATTTTATTTGATGTAGGTGTGGGCTCTCACATGACGTGAGAGTGATGGTGCCTTGAGGTGGATGCGTTCCGAGCCTAAAGATGACAATTTGGATGCATCACTTTCAAGGGGAGTTTGGTGGGAGGACCACCTTGGTTTGGAGACATGGAGATGTGCCCTTTTGGTTTTGGTAACGATCTCTTACTCCTCATTATGTTTACATGCTTTTCATATCATTGATTTTAGCATGTTTTAATGTTTCTTGATTATTATGATTAAATGCCATGATATTTAGATTAGTGATATACATAATTAGTATTTGAGACACCCATGTTTATATGGACCCATATTTTGTGTTCTCACATTTGTTTTAACTATTGTGTATATCATAGATCTAATGCATGTTTATTTACTATAATGACCATATAAGTTTTGTTTTGATTTCTATGCTTCATGTTTTGATTACATGTTTAGATGTTAGTTTTCATTAAAACTTAGATATATACTTGTACAACTAGTGAGCCACAAATAGATTATTTTATGTTTGAGCTTGAATGCTCATTTGTACCCATTAGATGTACTAGTATAGCCTAGTTTTGATGATTCATGCATTTTGACTTGTATTCCCATTTTGTACATGTTTTTCATGTTTATGGTTAAACTTCATGTATATGTCTATTTTGTCTAAACTAATAGTTATATATATACATCTTTGAGTCACTTGCCTTCATGCATATACCTTTGTGGACTCGTTTATGTTTGGATATGTATGTATAGTTTAGTTTGTACAAAATATACATATACCTTGAAGGATTCTAGTTTTGATGATATTTCATGTTTTGTTTATAAAGGAATTTCACATTAAGCTTATTGTCTATTTCCATGACTTTGTCTTTCACATTATACTTATACACTCGCATCATTCTTGTTTAATCATGATTTATTTTCATAAGACAATATGTGCTTATAGACATTTGAGTGTTTGATGATCATGTGATTTTCATGTTTATGGAATATATTCTTGTTTTATTCCTTACTTGAAGGATTTCGTACTAGTTTACAAATTTTATCATATAAACTAGTTGCGGTATTCTTCATTTGGTAGAGTTTTTCAAACATGTTAAACTTATTTTCAAAATTATTTTTGAAAACCCCTACCATTTTAAGGGCGGTTGGTTGGGCGACCATGCCTTGTATGCTAAAATTAAAATCTTTTTAACATGTGCATGAATGGGTGGTAGGGAGTATGAGTTATACACTTGTTCATTATTGTGTTTTCAATTGGTATCACAATTGACATCTATCTTATATACTCATATTTGTTTCTATATATGTATGCTTTAACTTCAAATAATATCAATTTTTATTGATATTTACTTTTTTCATACATATATATGTAATTTGTTTTGATTTTGCTTATTATATCTCTATATCTTTAAGCACAAATTTAATTATTCTAAGCTTGATTTTATCCTTAATGAAAATTATTTTAAATTGGTATCCTATACAACCTTATGCATCGTTTTCAGTGGTATTTCATAAAGGAGGAGAAACTTGATGTTTTACCTTTCACTCGATTTTGTTTACAATTGGTATTGATTTTTACTCCCACACTTTATGATGAAAAATGATTGAAAAATGATATTTTATTTGGTATCATAGGCTCCTAATGAAAATTATTTTCAATTGATATATGTTTCATTTTCAATATTGGTATCAAAAATATTAAATTGACATTATTCTCTATTTGGTATCTTTATTGCAAAATGAGTTTAGTGTTTAACCAAAAAGGTTAGTTTATGTTTTTCAAATTGGTATCAAAAGTGTAAAATATATTCAATTGGTACTAATTTTTTTTTGGTATCAAGATTGCCTATATATATTTATATTTTTCAATTGATATCAAAATTTTTGTTGGTTATCTTCAAAATGTTTTGTTTACTTTCAATTGGTTATCTTCAAAATGTTCATGTTTATGTTTTGTTTATTTTCAATTGGTATCATAAATTGATATCATGATGTTTCTATGTATACCTTCATGCTAAATTGATATATCTTTCAATTGGGTATCATAATGTTATTGATGTTTGTACCCTTTGTTGATTTTTGTTTCGGACAAAAAGGGGGAGAACATTATTTTCTTGTTGCTTACTTTAACCACTTTGTTGATGATTGACAAAAAGGGGAGAAGTATTTTAGTATATATATGCATGTTTATTTGTGCATAGTTATTTAAGTTTATATCAAAAGCATTTGTTTTGTGTTTTGTTAATATTGATATCAAGAGCATATTGTTTGTTGTTTTTATTGGTATCAAGAGCATATTTTGATATTGTTTTTGTTGTTGGTATCAATAGTTTTTATTGGAATTTTTATTGGTATCAAGAGCAACATTTCTTATTTGTGTTTATTTTAAAATTTGGTATCAAGAGCATGTTTACTTTTATAGCATTCATTGCATATCTTGTTGTTTATTGCTATGCATGAGTTAAAGGGGAGCTTCTTTGAAGCTTAACTTTAATCCATGCATATATAACTCCATGAGTTTTATCATCATCAAAAAGGGGGAGATTGTTGGCCCAGAGGCCTCCACTCTAGTTTTGATGATGATTAACTCATGTAGTTACAGTTTACTAATAATCTTGTGATATTTAGTTTCAGATATTTTATCAAGATATTAGTAGGTGATTAGCTTCAATAAAGGTGTTTTGGAGCTTTCATATGGTGATTCAAGAGCTCGAGCGTCAAGTTCATATGTAGCACTCAGATGAAGTCTAGCTCGTTGGATCGCGTTTGGATCGAGTCGACTTAGAGATGACGTTCTACAAGAAGACCTCAGTTTGTTTAGGCTAAGATTTTCTTTAGATCCATTGTAAAGATTAGATAGTGTGATATGCTCAAGTTCACAACACACACACTTGTTTAAGTTTCATGTTTTGGTTTTCGATTTTTCGGTTTAACTGATCTTGGTTTTCATGAATAGAAAGTTTACATGGTTTAATGTATATTAGATTTGATCTATATACATCTATACTTCATCTATTTAGAAAAACTTATTTTGATACACTATTCATGTGTTTGGAGTTTTGTATTTAGACAAAACTTATTTTTGGATTTAATGTCAAAAACATAGATCTAATGCCTTTCATGTATATTAGATTCTTTCCATATACTATATGCTTCAAAGTTGTTTAAATATCATGTTTTTGTATTTACGTGAGTTTTGGAAAAATCGGATTTCCATTTCAAAAATCCAAGTTTGGGAAAATACAGAATTTGGTTTAAGGCAAAATTTTCAAGTCACAAAAATGGTTCAAAATGTTTGTAACATGATTTGATTTTTACTCAAACATGTTTGTAGTTCAAAGATATAACATGAACTGATTTTTGTGGAATTTATGTGATTTTATGGGATTTTATAAAAGATAAAAATCTAAGTTTTTAAGTCCCAAAATTTGCTGACTGGCTTACTGCCGGTCGACCGGACCGGTCGACCGCAGCAGTAGTCGATCGACCGGTGTGGTCGACCGACGTGCACAAGCGTGCACGCCAGCTTTGGGCTGGTGGCCGTCGACCGGGACGGTCGACCGTCCAGAGAGCTCTGCTCTCTGGAAATGGCCCCGGTCGACCGGGTCGGTCGACCGGACAGAAAGTCTGCTCTCTGTATCCAGCTCCGGTCGACCGGGCGGTCGACTGGCCAGAGAGCCGTTGCTCTCTGGATCTGGGGACGGTCGACCGCTGGGCTCAACGGTCAAAAATGTGACCGTTGGCCGGTCGACCGGAAGGGCAATCTGGCGCTTTTCAGCTGCCAACGGGCAGATTTCCAAATGGCCTATAAATACCCCATTTGAAGTATTATTTTAACAAGATTTTCAAGAGCAAAAATTCTCTCATTTACAAGTATTTTAACACTAGTTTTCAAAAGAGTTTTTAAGCCAAAAAGGATTCATCTTTATTTATTTTTAAGGGTTGAAAAATCAAAGAAAAATAGAGATTTGGGATATTTGTGTTGTTCATCATTTCTACAAATTCAAGTTGTTTTCCCAAGTATTTTCCTTTGTCATTTGATTTCCAAACACCTTGATTTTCTCACACTTGAGCTTATCATTCTATCCTATCTATAGGATCTTTGTTTTAGTGAGAAAATTGGTTTGTGGTTGTTAAACCACCAAGTTGTAAACCTTCCATCTTTGTGATATCCCTCAAGTGAGAGGTGATTGAGTTAATATCCCTCTAGTGAGAGGTGATTGTGGAAGTGGTATTTGGCTCCCTCTAGTGAGAGGTGGAGATTGTGTTGGAATCCCTCAAGTGTGAGGTGATTGTTATTTGAGTGGCTTTGTGCCTATCCCTCTAAGTGTAGAGGTGATTTGTTTTGTGCCTTGCCTCTAAGTGTAGAGGTTATATTTGTTGGAGAGAGGAGTTGTGTACTCCCAATTGTAATTGCCCCAAATCCTCAGTAGAGATTCCCTGTGTGGGAAGTCCTGTGTGAACGAGTTAGTGGAAATCCTTCTGTGTGAAGGCGGGGACGTAGAGCTTTGTGCTCGAACCTCGAAACATATCTCAGTGTTTGTGTAACACCCCGCTCCCGGAATACGTACTTAGTTGCGTATTCAGATTTCTCGATCGTATTTTTTTGATTTACTTCCTATATTTATTTTGTATTATGAGTTATTTATATGATCGCTTTGCCTTGGATCTGGATTCGTGAACTCGGAATCAGCCCTACTCTGAACCCGGGGACCGATCCTAGAGTATTGCTCGATTTGGACTTTCTGGTATTCTGATTTGACCGATTTCAGTTTCAAATATCATTTTCTAATATTCTAGATTTTTTGTGATTTTCGGGAATTTTCCTGAATTAAGTTGAAAATCTTCAAAACCGGGGTCGACAATACCGCGGACCGATTCTCAGATTTTTAATTTACAAACGGAGTTGAAATTCTAAAAATGGCTTTCCTGTAACTTCTTAAAATTACATTTTCTATCTAAATACTTTTTTTGAGAATTTTCTAGATTTATCGAAATTCCACTGGATTTGGTGTCGGCCAGTATTACTGGTTGATTCCAGGATTTTAGTTTACGATTGGAATCAAATTTCTAGATTCCGCTTTCTTATTACTTCTTAGAATTATATTTTCTCCTTTCAGGCATTTTCTGAGATTTTTCAGATTTTATCAAAATCCGGCCGACCCGGCGTAGACCGGTGTCAACGGTTGACTTTAGGATTTTTATTATGAAACTGGGATTGAATTTCTGAAAGCCGATTTTACCAAAAATCTTTGAATAATATTTATTATTTTTGAGAATTTTTGGGAAGCTTTCCAAGCTACTTAATTTTTTGGACTTTTCCAGAGTTTTCGGTGTTTTCCCAGATACCGGAATTTCATCCAGATATTTTACTATTCTCTCCTTCTATTTTTCTCTCTCCTCGCTAGACGCGAGTTTCACCAACCTGGATTCATCATTAAATGCAGAGATCCTCTCCATACTGCATTTAATGCACTGCTAATCAATTCCAATCAAGTCAAATCTGACTTTTGTCCTTTCTGTTAAACGCAGTATTCTTGTTTTTCCCAAACGCGAGTTTTCATCCTCGCGTCTGGGCAATTGCCAGACGCGAGTCTTTGTTGGATGGGGACGCAGCCCATTTCCTTTGAATGAAACGCATGTTTCATTTAATATGAATGTCAATGGCATCATGTAAATATCTTAAACTTTCCCTTTATATAACCACCCCTTTTTCCTTCTCTTTCATTCATTCTTTTTCCTTTCCTTCTCTTTCCAGGGAACGAAATGGGAGCCGCCTTGCTCCCATGGCCAGCCATCTCTCCCATCTTTTCTACCCTCTATCACCACCTCCATCTCCACCAACTACTCCACCTTTCTCTCCTCCATCTCCTCCACCATTCCAACAACAACAACACCAACTCCAACCACCACTCCACCTTCTTCTTCCTCTCTTTCCACCAAACAACCCATTCTCACCACCAACTTCACCATCATCTCCACCACCATATACTCCATTGGCCACCAACGACCATGTCATCTTCTTCTCCTCGTCGTGCTCTTTCCGATGAACCATTGCTTCGCTCCCCGAAATCCCTTTTGCAAAACTCTAAATTTTCCAAATGAGCTAGACTTGCACCCCCATGATTGCTTGGGCTTGGGCTTGGGCTTGGGCTACCGGATTCCGGCCGTCTCCGGCCACCTCCGGCCACCTCCGGTGACCGCCGGCCACCAACCCCCTTCCCTTCTTTTCTTTCCTTTCCTTCTTTCTTTCTTTTCCTTCTTTCTTTCTTTCTTTCCTTTCTTTTTCCTTTCCTTTTCCTTTTCCTTCTCTTCTCTGTTTTTCTCCCAACCTGCGTCTTCCCCTTTCCTGCGTTTCCCTCATCCTTGCGTCTCTCTCTCTTTTTCCCTGGACTCTCACTTTCTCATCTCCCTCTCTCTCTCTCTTTCACTCTATTGCTAGACGCGGCTCACCCCCGCGTTCAAGCAATTCTTTAACGCGATCCTCGCGTTCTTATATCAACACGATGCGGAGTTCATGCTCGCGTCTGCGTTCTCCTCGTGTCCTTGCCAGAACGTGGTTCTCGAACCTCGCGTTTGTGAAAATCTACGCGACGCGACTCCCGCGTCTGCGACTCCCGCGTCTTCATTCTCTCTTCTCCTTTTTATTTGAACGCGTTTACGCGTTTGGTTCCTGGATTCCGGAGATTAGGGATTTCATAGTATTTTCCGTATTTAGGCGAGTGTCCTCGCCTCCATTCGATTTTCCTTTTTATCGGATCAACTTATATTTGCATTATGTATCACTTGACAACCGATGTGTTATCATTTACCATGCTGCTACTGGACACCTGCTCCCGTTATGTTATCTCTTATCACTTGCTTCTTATTATGACATGACTTATCACCTGCCTCCTGACATATTAATACTTGACCTATGGCTATCACATTCACGGAAATCCCACCGTGCTATCCTGTGTTACATACAGTGACTTGAATTATGTACTTGTTATTCTGTATTCTATATGCAGTGACCTGAATCTTCAATACTTATGTACTCCTAAATTCCTAATCCTTTTATTCCCGTAAGTTGCTAGCTATATATTAAATTATTATAAGACAACTTGTACCCGGTTTGGGGGAAATTGATGGGCCCTGATTAATCATGTTAATGGTGGTCTTATCGAGTCACGCGTGGCCACATACTTGAGGGATCACCTGGCGGCCACCAGGGATTCCGTGGGGTGTGCTGGCACCCCTACTCCTGTTTATTTCTGCCGGGTATGCATGCGCCCTAGGCCTATTTCTATGGGATCTGCGATACTCTATTCCTGTTCGGGCGTAAATAAGTCCTGGTTCCTAGCGGTACGTTCCGGCTCAGCACCGGATACTCCTGAACTGTTGTCCCGGGCATGTACGGGGCCCATCCGAAACATGATTCATCGAACTTTATCAGTTTTCAAATAACTTGCTCTATAAGTTGTAAGTGGAAGTATGTGGAATGGGACGCATACTGAAACCTGCAACTTAGATGGCTCCAATTATAATAAGATGTTAAGATACCATTGTTGTGTTGTTTTGTAACTCGGGTTGTATGCGTTTGGATTACGGTGACATGGGATAAAGGTATATAAATGAGAGTTTCCTTGTTTGGATTATTCCTTCGATGTACTAGTCTCATGATGCCGTGACTTAAGCTTATGCAATCAGTTTTACTCGTAATCGGATTTATTCGACTTTATTCGGTTTTATCGGTTTTATGCTAGTTTAGGAGATATCTGGTATTGCCTTGTCTACTTTATTCATCTCCTTGTTACCTGCTCTTATCACATTATATCATACATGTTCCCAGCTTGATATCAATTGATGTATATCTACTTGCTCCTGCATGCTTGTGCCTACGACACGGTTTTCATGTTTATGATCCAGATTTATCGATACACATGTGCTTATCCATGCTCGCCATCTGGCTTTCGCATCACCACTCGTCGGGGAGTTCTGACTCCTCTGGATCCTCATGTCCAGGTTTTGGAGCTTGGAGCGTGTGGATTCCCCCAGTTGCTTATCAGAGTGGCGCAGCGGTAGCGTGGATCTCCAGCAGACCGTCCAGAGCCTCATCCTTCCAGGCCCCTTGCTCGGCTCTAGAGTTCTTCTGCTATGACTCTGAGCCATCTTTTGTACTGTTCATACATGTACATCTCCTTGTATTCTCGCATTTGCGCCTGTTGGTGATGTAATATTCTTATAATATTTATCACTTCCTGTGATAACTTTGTAACTGTACTCATGTGTTAGAATGTATAATGCACCACGTGCTTCCGTACTCTGATTCTTGCCTGTACTGATGCTTAGCGTATATACGTGAGGGTATTTCTGACCTGCGTATATACGTCGCAGTAACGTCTCTGTACCCACCGGATCGGGGCGTTACAGTTTGCGTTTGATCCACTTTCTCTAACTCTCTCTCTTACATTGTGCATTGCATCATATTGCCATATCATATATATGCTTGTGTTTGATTGTGTGTGCCATACTTGTGTTATAACCAAGAGAGCTTCATATATCACCTCAACTCTTATTCAGAGGAATCAAGAGGAGTTAGTCTAGAGCCTTTCACCGGGAATTCGGCTACACTCTTTGGTTACACTAAGTGTGTTGCAATCAAATTTTAATTTCCGCATTATTTGTCTTAGATTAGCATACACCTATTCACTCCCCCTCTAGGTGTACTTTCAATCTCAAGGATCACAAACAATTTTCTCACAAAAATATGATTCTAAAGATTGGATTAGAATGGATTAGCTTAAGTATGTGAGAAATCAAAGTGTTTGGAAATAAAACAAGAAAGAAAATACTTGAGAAAAACTTCTTGATGGATATATAAAATGAAGAACAAAATAGAATTCCCAAAGACTTGATTTTCTTTGATTTTTCAAAACTTTGAAAACAAATAAAGATAAGATAATTTTGGCACAAAAACTTCTTTTTAAAACTTGCTGAAAGCACTTAAGAAGATGAGAAAAATTGCTCTTGAAATTCTTAATGAAAACAGCCCTCAAAGTCTCATATTTATAGGGCTTTCAAAATATAGCCGTTGGGGTCAAAACAGGTCCAGAATGACCTGTCGGTCGACAGCCCGATCGACCAGCTAACGGTCAGATTTCTGACTGTTGGGGCTGTCAGTCGATCGCCCGGTCGACTGCCCCAAGGCAATCTGCCTGTCGATTGACTGCCTAGTCGAACAGGGCTAGAACTAGAAAGTGAACTCTCTGGTCGGTCGACCGGTTGGTCGATCGGGGCCGATCCAGAGAGCAAGCTTTCTAGATCGGTCGACCGCATGGTAGAGCGGCACAATGGCCAGAGCTGTAGGATCTAAAAATTACGTCAACACTCAAACAAAGATATTAGCGTTAAATAAAAACTTGCATAAAAGGAAATAAATCCCAGAAAGTAAATCAAACGCAAACACAAATGATTTATCCTGGTTCGATCCTCTTGACCTACATCCAGTCCCCAAGCCACCCGCTTGAGATTTTCCTGTAATCTTTAATTTTGTACACCCAAAATCAACACCTTGTATACCACTTGACAAATCTCCTTTGCCAAATGTATACAACTCTTCTTACAACCAAGAAGACAATAACACCTTGTACAACTTCTCTTCAACCCGAAGACTCTCTTGTACAACACTTTCTCTTTGAGTAATTACAATCAATCCTATAAGCCTTGAATCTGTATGTAATCGTGAATAAGGACTCCTTATAGGTGGACTCTCAGATATCTTCACTAAGGGATAGGAATTTGAGTGAAGAATAGAAAGTAGAAACAGTTTTCTAAAAAATAGAATTTTGAACAGAGTTTTTGGGCAGAAACTATTGATGTGAATTGGTGTTTTTAGCTTAGGATAACATCCCTATTTATAACTAAAATTTATGGTCAGTTAGGGTAGTTATCAGGACAAATTTGAATATTGAAACGTTGGATAAAACACCAGTCAGAAACTGTCTAACAATCAGAAGCTTCCATTAGTCAACTTTAGGTTGGGGGTTAATCGACTAGGGTATTGATTTTAGCCTAGAGTAGCCGACTTATAAAGGGGGCAAGTCGACTAGGGAATGACTGATACAAAAGACATATTTCTGAAAACTGAACTTAGTCGACCAGCAGAGTATATTAGTCGACTAGGACATATATTAGTCGACTAGGAAAAGTATAAGTCGACTACACATTGTATGCAGAATAGAAATAGAGAGTTGGTATGTATCTTAGGCAAAACTAAGTCGACTATAGTATGGGGTAAGTCGACTATAGGTGCAATTAGTTGGCTAATCAAAAGTCTAAGTCGACTATATAGCTTATTGTGTGTGTATGTGTTCAAGACTTTTAACATTCTAATAAACATAACAATACACACCCATAGCCATTATCCTTGGGAAGTCTTGAGCATGTAGAACGCTGTATAAGCTTGTGAGATAGAGCTCTAATGAAATGGCTTCACAAATGTATCATCAGAATCAAGTTTCAATATTCTTCCCCTTTTTGATGATGACACTTTGTGTGCATGAAAACTCCCCTGCAGAGAATATGTTATATGTTCTTCCCCTGCATAGAACAGGTTATAACAAATATAGAAAAAAACGTGTTCTCCCCGTGCAAAAAATAAATGTTTGAAATATTTTTCTTATCAAACTTTTTATATGGTACCTGAAAGATAAACATTGGAATGGTACCAATTATTTATAAGATCAAAGAATTAACCTTTAGGAATCCAAACCCAACTTGAATTTGGTTTTCATCTGTTAGTATACATATAATTGCATGAATTACATATAGAATGTATGTATGATGCAATATAAGTATTTTTATCAACAATGATTAAGTTTTTAGGAATGCATATGAACTTGTTCATAATTCTTTTTGATATAATATCAGTATTTCTTTTCACAAATGGATTATGATTCTTTTTACTATCATGTGTAGATTTTTCACTTTGACTTAAGAATCCAAGACCATAATGATTATGTGACATCTTTTGATATGATAACAAATCATTTAACTTTTCTTTTCCTTGATTAAATTTAGTTACATTTTTTAAAATCTCTTCATACTTCATTTTGAAAATTGACATGTCTTTATCTAAAATAGAAATTCTTTCATTTAAAGACATAGTTTCTTTTTAAGCATTACATTTTCTTTTATAAAATTCTCATGATCCTTTTTCAATGATGATATTATTTTTTCAAAATCATCTTTTTTAGAATTTATAAAAGAAATTTGAGAAACATAACATGAATTTTCTATGATAAGTTTTTCATTTTCCTTTGACAAAACTTTATTATTTATCTTTTCATTCTTAAGATCATTGTATAATTCATGAAATGCATCTAAGTCCAGTATATTGTACCTCATCTTCTTCTTGAACCATGAAACAAATGTTGGCATGATTAGTGGCTTCTTCTTCGTCAGAGGAAGAGGAATCACTATTCTCCTATGATGCTTGATAATCTTTCTTCTTTTTGAACTTTTTGCTCTTGAATTTACCTTTGTTTTTTAGCAATGGGCAATCCTTCTTCATATGACCTATTTTATTACAATTAAAACATTTAAACTTACCTTACTTCAAGAACTTTCTGAACTTTCTGAAAATCACCTAGAGGGGGGTGAATAGGTGATAATGCTAATCAATGCACAAATAAAAATTATGATGCAACAATCTCCCAAAACAAGACTAGAAGCCGGATTCCCCGTGAAGGGCTCTGAACTCCTTCCTCGTGATTCCTCTGGATATGAGTTGGAGGTGCATAATGCAATCTTGTTGTATGGGACTTTGATTGACAAGATGAATGAAAACAAGTGAATATTGCAATGAAAATAGAGAGCAAGTAATAAGAGCAACGAAAGTAAAGAAAGAAGCAAGAGCAAGTAAACCAAACGCAAACACCGAGAATTTTTCTGAGGTTCGAGCACCCAACTCTACGTCCCCGCCTCCCCAGAAGGATTTCTAACCACTATAACTTCACAAAGATGTTACAAATACACCGGAGTACCCAACTCACAATCTCAAGTATAAGTTCTCTCTTGGTGATCAAAAGACCACAAACTCTCTTTTGAAAATGTCTCTTCCCTTACAAAAATCCTTGTAGAACAATGAGAGGATTGAAGCTCTTGTGTGTAAGTGGAAAAGAAAAAGAAATCAGAGAGTCTTTGGAAAACACTTCAGAAAATGAGAGAAATATTCAGCACAAAAACTAAAAAACAAAGCTCTTTTGAATGCCTTAAACTTTTGAAACTTTTGCAAATCTTTCTTGTAATCAACTTCTCCCTAAACACCCCTATTTATAGTAGAGGGCTAGGGTTTAAAGATAAAACTCACTTAACGCCAATTAGAAAGTATTAGGATCAGTAAATATCATTTAAACCCTTTTTAGAGAGAAAAAGACAAAAATAAAACAGCTCAGAAAAGTAGCCGTTACTGTTCAAACGGCTCTCTCGGTCGACCGGTCGGTCGACGACCGGTCGACCGAAGTACAAAAAAGAAGAGCCGTCGACCGCTCTCGGTCGACCGAAAAATACAGAGAGCAAACGACTTACAGTCAGGCAGGTTTCGGTCAGTCGCACGGTCGACCGTGAAACGTGCACACGGATACGTACCTGCTGCCAGAACCTCAGTCGACTGGGACGGTCGACCGACTTGACCTGACACAGGGTCGGTCGGCCGGTCGGTCGACCGGCTCAGGTCAAAATTCAAAACTGAAACAGATTTTTGAAGGGAATTTAAAAATAAACAAAGTAATTTTTAATAGAGATATATATAAAACATAAAAATGAGTTTGTAGGCAGAAGATTGTATACAAAAATATTTTGTACATATTATAGGAAATAAGATGTGTGCAAAAACGTGTGTGATAGAGCTTCAACCCTATTCACTATTCTTTAACAAAACTATAAAACTAGAAACAAATCTAATGAATTATCTTGAGCAATCTTGAAGTCTTGAGCCATGCAATGCCTTGCTAGAGCCTTCTCTTCTATGTTCCTTCCTTGATGTGCAAAACGCCTTCTTTGCTTCATGAACCTAGAAGTTCTTGCAATAGCTAAGCAATTGCCTCCAAATATGGTACTAACCTGAAACTTATCTTAAACAAACTAATTAGTACCAAATAGCTCTTATTTGTTTTGTTATCATCAAAACTATAAACAAATGGAGAGTGTAACCTTTTGGGCCAACAATCTCCCCCTTTTTGATGATGACAAAACAAATAGGCTATGAACAAAAATATAGGGGAGGAGAAAGCTCCCCCTCAAATTATGCTATATAAAACAAGGAAAAACAATGTAAGTTGCAAGTAAAAATCCATGAAACTAAAAACCATAAACACAATGGGATATAAAATACTTGCAAGACACTTAAACTCAAATATAAGAATTCATTGAAAACTTTGAAAACACATCAAAAACCAAAAACATATATAAACTCATATGGAACCAAAACCATATATAAACTCATATGGAACCAAAACCATATGAACTCATATTTCCATACATAAACTCATTCTCCCCCTTTTCGTCATAAATCAAAAAGGGTTAAGAAAACATTTTTATTCAATAACACAAACATTAAGTTCACCACAAATGAATGAAAATCTAGCAAAATCAAGTGGTTTAGTGAAAATATCGGCAAGTTGCAAATCCGTAGAAACATAATCAATATCTATATCTCCTTTCTCAAAATGATCTCTAAGAAAGTGATATCTAATCTCAATGTGCTTGGTCTTACTATGTTGATTTGCATTCTTAGTCATGTGTATAGTACTAGTATTATCACAAAATATTTTTATATGGTTATAATGCAAATCATAATCAAGGAGAGTATGTTTCATCCAAAGGACTTGTGCACAACAAGCCCCCGCGGCAACATACTCCGCCTCGGCGGTTGAGAGAGCTACGGAATTTTGTTTCCTAGAGGACCATGAAACAAGACAATTACCAAGAAATTGACATGTCCCACTAGTACTCTTTCTATCTACTCTACAACCCGCATAGTCGGCATCCGAATAACTCGTCATTGAGAAATCTCCGGTTTTCGGATACCAAAAACCAATTCCAATTGTGCCCTTAATATAACGAATAATGCGTTTTACCGCAATAAGATGGGACTCTTTGGGACACGATTGAAATCTAGCACAAAGACACACACTAAACATAATGTCCGGCCTACTTGCCGTCAAATACAAAAGACTACCTATCATGCTTCTATACAATTTAATATCAACATTTTTACCTTGGTCATCCTTATCAAGCTTGGTTGTAGTTGCCATGGGAGTGTTGCAAACTTTAGAGTCTTCAAGTCCGAACTTCTTTACGAGTTCCTTTGCGTACTTGGCTTGACATATGAAATTCCCATCTTGCAATTGCTTGATTTGGAGTCCAAGAAAGAAATTTAATTCACCCATGGAAGACATTTCAAATTCACATTGTATAACCTTTTCAAACTCCTTGCATAAAAACTCATTAGTAGAACCAAAAATTATATCATCAACATAAATTTGCACAATTAAAATGTCATTATCAACATGCTTAGTAAAAAGAGTTGTGTCTACTTTGCCTTTAACAAAATCATTTGAAATGAGAAAACTAGAAAGCCTTTCATACCAAGCTCTTGGAGCTTGTTTCAATCCATACAAAGCTTTATCAAGTTTAAAAACAAAATTAGGATAAACATGATCAACAAAACCGGGAGGTTGTTCAACATAAACTTCTTCATTTATAAAACCATTCAAAAATGCACTTTTCACATCCATTTGAAAAAGTTTAAAATTTTTAAAAGATGCAAAAGCTAGTGTCATCCGTATGGCTTCAAGCCGTGCTACGGGTGCAAAGTCTCCTCAAAGTCAATTCCCTCAACTTGAGTGTAACCTTAGGCCACTAACTTAGCTTTATTCCTAATGACATTACCGGACTCATCCATCTTGTTTCTAAAGATCCACTTAGTACCAATTATTGGTCTATCGTGAGGCCTAGGAACAAGGTGCCAAACTTGGTTGCGCTCAAATTGATTGAGTTCCTCTTGCATGGCTAGCAACCAATATGAGTCCGCCTCGGCTTCGAGGATGCTTTTGGGTTCAAAATGAGAAATGAAAGCAAAGCTACCACATAAGTCATGGAGCTTGGAGCGAGTTGTTACCCCTTTAGAGACATCACCTAAGATGAGTTCCTTGGGGTGATTTGTAGCGTATCTCCAATCTTTAGGAAGCGGTTGAGAGCTTTCCTCTTTATCCTCTTGAACATCACCAATTGGTTCTTGCTTTTCTTCTTGAGCGGGTGAGTCTTTCAAGGATAGTCTCTCCATGTCTTCACCTAATGGGTCAATCTCTACAACATTCTCAACAACCACATTAGATTCTTCAAATTTAACATGCATGGATTCTTCAATGGTAAGTGAAGATCTATTGAATACTCTATAAGCTTTGCTAGTAGTAGAATATCCAACAAAGATTGCTTCATAAGCCTTAGTATCAAATTTACCCAAGTTATCTTTAGTATTCAAAACAAAACACTTGCATCCAAAAACTTTGAAATATGCAACATTAGGTTTTCTAGAATGATACATTTCAAAAGATGTTTTGGAAGAATTTTACACAAATAAATACGATTTGAAATATAGCATGCGTGTTTACGGTCTCGGCCCATAAATATTGAGGGAGGTCATATTCACTTATCATGGTCCTAGCCATCTCTTGAAGTGTTCTATTTTTCCTTTCTACAACTCCATTTTGTTGTGGAGTCCTAGGACATGACATTTCATGCTTGATTCCCTTTTCATCACAATAAGTCATGAAGAGTTGGTTAACAAACTCACCACCTCTATCACTCCTTATTTTCAAAATCGAAAAACCTTTTTCTTTTTCAACCCTTTTTCGAAAAATTTTGAAATGAGAAAAAGTTTGATCTTTGTGTTCCAAAAAGAAAACCCAAGTGAAACGGGAGAAATCATCAACTAAAACAAATACAAATCTACTACCATTTAAACTCTTAGTTTTAGTTGGTCCAAAAAGATCCATATGAATTAATTCTAATGGTCTAGTTGACATGATATCCTTGATTGGTTTGAAGGAAGACTTGGTTTGTTTCCAAGTTGGCCTGCACCACAAATGCGGTCTTTCTCAAACTTCAAGTAAGGTATACCCTTCACCAATTCCTTAGAATTAATCCTAGAAAGATGGTCAAAAGATGCATGTCCTAATCTTCTATGCCAAAGCCAAGAATTTTCATCAAAAGCATTCAAGCATTTAGTAGAACAATCTAAATTAAGCATGTCAATGATATAAACATTATTGTCACGAAAATCGGTGAGAATACAATCATTGGTTTTAACATCAAAAATCTTACAAGAAGAATCATCAAAAACAACTTTAAGTAAACGGTCACAAAGTTGACTAATACTAAGCAAGTTATGCTTCAAACCATCAACAAGAGCTACATTTTCTATAATAGGAGATGCACCAATTTGAATGTTACCTATACCGATGATAGTTCCCTTGGAGTCATCCCCGAAGGTGCCACCTTCCATGTACCTTGATAGGGTTGTAAAGTTATTGATGTCCCATGTCATGTGTCTTGAACAACCACTATCAAGGTACCACCGCTCCTTACGTCTTGGAGCCTTGGTGTGTACCTACATCAAATAATTTAGGACTTGATTTTGGTACCCACATTTTCTTGGGTCCTAAAGAGTTAGTGCCATGAACCCAAACAAGATTATTTGATCTATTTACTTGGTCATAATAAAACTTAGCCAAATGTCCATTCTTACCACAATAAGTGCATCTATACACTCTACTATATTTAAAAGCATAGTGAGTGTGAGACTTGTGAGCATGTGTGGATTTAGCATGAGTGTTGTGTGAAGTGTGAGCATGAGGAATCTTAACATGAGAATCTTTAGCATGAGAGGTGTGCTTTTTAGAAAACATTTCTTCAAGTTTCTTAGTGTTAAAAGCACAATCCTTCAAGACTTTTTCAAAATCAACAATTCTAGTTTTTAATGAAGAAATTTCTTTTTCATCAATCTTAGGAAATTTTGCTTTACATGCAACTTTGTAAGCACTAAATTCATTTTGAGTAGAAATGAGATTGGAAGAAATTTCATCTTTTTCTCTAGAAACAATAGCAAGTTGATTTTTAAGAAAAGCAACTTCCTTTTTCAATTTAGAGCATTCAATTTTTATTATCATAGGTTTCCGAGAGTTCAACAAAAGCATGTACAATAACTTCTTTGCTTAATTCATCATCTTCATCAAGAGGTTGTGGGGTTACCTTTGGTGTGTTTGCCATGAAACACATGTTCGCCGTGTCCACCTCGTCTTCGGATTCGCTTTCCGAATCCCATGTGGCTTTGTAGGCTTTCTTTTCGACCGACTTCTTTGGCTTGAAGGAGGAAGTCATCTTCTTCTTGAACTCCGGGCAATCCGCCATGATGTGTCCGGGCTTTCGGCAATTGTAGCAAATGATTCTTCTCTCCTCTTTTCCTTCAAACTTCCTTCTAAAGTTGAGCTTGTTCTTCCGGTACATTCTCTTCACATTTCGCACAAGAAGGGAGAGCTCCTCATCTTCTTCTTCATCTTCTTCATCGTCATCAAGAGTGGATGAAGACTTGAAAGCAATAGATTTCTTCTTTTGAGGAGCGGCATCTTCTCTTACCTTCTTTTCCATCTCATGAGTCTTCAAGTTACCGATGAGACTTATGAGATCCATTTCATCCTTGTCGTTCAATTCTTTTAAGGTGGTGGCCTTTATCTCCCATGATGAAGGAAGAGCCCGAATCACTTTCCGCACCTTTTGGTCATTGGAAATATCATCACCTAAAGAAGAAAGAGCATTGGTGATTTTAGTAAACCTTGTAATCATGCATTCAATGGATTCATCATCAATCATTTTAAAAGATTCATATTGGGACCTCAAGAGATCTATCTTAGCTCTCTTTACTTGTGATGTCCTCTCGTGTGTGACCAACAAATGTTGCCAAATCTCATAGGCGGATTGGCAATGAATTACCCGTGTAAGGTCATCCTCATTCAAGGCGGTTAGGAGGGAGTTTTGGGCCTTTGAGTTAGCCTCATATTCTCTGAAGGAAAATTCAGTCCAAGTGCTTTCATCACTATCAGGTACAACATAGGGTTTGGTCAAGGATTTAGCAACTAAGCTACCTAAAGATTGTAAGAAAATAGTCATCCTAACCTTCCAAGTAGGGAAATTAAGTCCATCAAATTTAGGAGGGGTTTTGATGTTATCGGCCATGCTTACTAGTGAATGAATGGATGAATGCAAATGTTGATTAGCAAATTTTAAGGATCTCTCTAAGGATGTTAAGCCAAACCTAGAGTCCAAGCTCTGATACCAATTGAAAATCACCTAGAGGGAGGGTGAATAGGTGATAATGCTAATCAATGCACAAATAAAAATTATGATGCAACAATCTCCCAAAACAAGACTAGAAGCCGGATTCCCCGTGAAGGGCTCTGAACTCCTTCCTCGTGATTCCTCTGGATATGAGTTGGAGGTACACAATGCAATCTTGTTGTATGGGACTTTGATTGACAAGATGAATGAAAACAAGTGAATATTGCAATGAAAATAGAGAGCAAGTAATAAGAGCAATGAAAGTAAAGCAAGAAGCAAGAGCAAGTAAACCAAACGCAAACACCGAGAATTTTTCCGAGGTTCGAGCACCCAGCTCTACGTCCCCGCCTTCCCCAGAAGGATTTCTAACCACTATAACTTCACAAAGATGTTACAAGTACACCGAAGTACCCAACTCACAATCTCAAGTACAAGTTCTCTCTTGGTGATCAAAAGACCACAAACTCTCTTTTGAAAATGTCTCTTCCCTTACAAAAATCCTTGTAGAACAATGAGAGGATTGAAGCTCTTGTGTGTAAGTGGAAAAGAAAAAGAAATCAGAGAGTCTTTGGAAAACACTTCAGAAAATGAGAGAAATATTCAGCACAAAAACCAAGAAACAAAGCTCTTTGAATGCCTTAAACTTTTGAAACTTTTACAAATCTTTCTTGTAATCAACTTCTCCCTAAACACCCCTTTTTATAGTAGTGGGCTAGGGTTTAAAGATAAAACTCACTTAAGGCCAATTAGAAAGTATTTGGATCAGTAAATATCATTTAAACCCTTTTTAGAGAGAAAAAGACAAAAATAAAACAGCTCAGAAAAGTAGCCGTTACTGTTCAAACGGCTCTCTCGGTCGACCGGTCGGTCGACCGAAGTACAAAAAATAAGAGCCGTTGCCGGCTCTCGGTCGACCGCTCGGTCGACCGAAAAATACAGAGAGCAAACGACTTACAGTCAGGCAGGTTTCGGTCGACCGCACGGTCGACCGTGGAACGTGCACACGGATACGCACCTGCTGCCAGAACCTCAGTCGACTGGGACGGTCGACCGACTTGACCTGACACAGGGTCGGTCGACCGGCTCAGGTCAAAAGTCAAAACTGAAACAGATTTTTGAAGGAAATTTAAAAATAAACAAAGTAATTTTTAATAGAGATATATATAAAACATAAAAATGAGTTTGTAGGCAGAAGATTGTATACAAAAATATTTTGTACATATTATAGGAAATAAGATGTGTGCAAAAACGTGTGTGATAGAGCTTCAACCCTATTCACTATTCTTTAACAAAACTATAAAACTAGAAACAAATCTAATGAATTATCTTGAGCAATCTTGAAGTCTTGAGCCATGCAATGCCTTGCTAGAGCCTTCTCTTCTATGTTCCTTCCTTGATGTGCAAAACGCCTTCTTTGCTTCATGAACCTAGAAGTTCTTGCAATAGCTAAGCAATGGCCTCCAAATATGGTACTAACCTGAAACTTATCTTAAACAAACTAATTAGTACCAAATAGCTCTTATTTGTTTTGTTATCATCAAAACTATAAACAAATGGAGAGTGTAACCTTTTGGGCCAACAATCTCCCCCTTTTTGATGATGACAAAACAAATAGGCTATGAACAAAAATATAGGGGAGGAGATAGCTCCCCCTCAAATTATGCTATATAAAACAAGGAAAAACAATGTAAGTTGCAAGTAAAAATCCATGAAACTATAAACCTTAAACACAATGGGATATAAAATACTTGCAAGACACTTAAACTCAAATATAAGAATTCATTGAAAACTTTGAAAACACATCAAAAACCAAAAATATATATAAACTCATATGGAACCAAAGCCATATATAAACTCATATGGAACCAAAACCATATGAACTCATATTTCCATACATAAACTCATTCCCCCTTTTTGTCATACATCAAAAAGGGTTAAGAAAACATTTTTATTCAATAACACAAACATTAAGTTCACCACAAATGAATGAAAATCTAGCAAAATCAAGTGGTTTAGTGAAAATATCGGCAAGTTGCAAATCCGTAGAAACATAATCAATATCTATATCTCCTTTCTCAAAATGATCTTTAAGAAAGTGATATCTAATCTCAATGTGCTTGGTCTTACTATGTTGATTTGCATTCTTAGTCATGTGTATAGTACTAGTATTATCACAAAATATTTTTATATGGTTATAATGCAAATCATAATCAAGGAGAGTATGTTTCATCCAAAGGACTTGTGCACAACAAGCCCCCGCGGCAACATACTCCGCCTCGGCGGTTGAGAGAGCTACGGAATTTTGTTTCCTAGAGGACCATGAAACAAGACAATTACCAAGAAATTGACATGTCCTACTAGTACTCTTTCTATCTACTCTACAACCCGCATAGTCGGCATCCGAATAACTCGTCATTGAGAAATCTCCAGTTTTCGGATACCAAAGACCAATTCCAATTGTGCCCTTAATATAACGAATAATGCGTTTTACCGCAATAAGATGGGACTCTTTGGGACACGATTGAAATCTAGCACAAAGACACACACTAAACATAATGTCTGGCCTACTTACCGTCAAATACAAAAGACTACCTATCATGCTTCTATACAATTTAATATCAACATTTTTACCTTGGTCATCCTTATCAAGCTTGGTTGTAGTTGACATGGGAGTGTTGCAAACTTTAGAGTCTTCAAGTCCGAACTTCTTTACGAGTTCCTTTGCGTACTTGGCTTGACATATGAAATTCCCATCTTGCAATTGCTTGATTTGGAGTCCAAGAAAGAAATTTAATTCAACCATGGAAGACATTTCAAATTCACATTGCATAACCTTTTCAAACTCCTTACATAAAAACTCATTAGTAGAACCAAAAATTATATCATCAATATAAATTTGCACAATTAAAATGTCATTATCAACATACTTAGTAAAAAGAGTTGTGTCTACTTTGCCTTTAACAAAATCATTTGAAATGAGAAAACTAGAAAGCCTTTCATACCAAGCTCTTGGAGCTTGTTTCAATCCATACAAAGCTTTATCAAGTTTAAAAACAAAATTAGGATGAACATGATCAACAAAACCGGGAGGTTGTTCAACATAAACTTCTTCATTTATAAAACCATTCAAAAATGCACTTTTCACATCCATTTGAAAAAGTTTAAAATTTTTAAAAGATGCAAAAGCTAGTGTCATCCGTATGGCTTCAAGCCGTGCTACAGGTGCAAAGGTCTCCTCAAAGTCAATTCCCTCAACTTGAGTGTAACCTTGGGCCACTAACCTAGCTTTATTCCTAATGACATTACCGGACTCATCCATCTTGTTTCTAAAGATCCACTTAGTACCAATTATTGGTCTATCGTGGGGCCTAGGAATAAGGTGCCAAACTTGGTTGCGCTCAAATTGATTGAGTTCCTCTTGCATGGCTAGCAACTAATATGAGTCCGCCTCGGCTTCGAGGATGCTTTTGGGTTCAAAATGAGAAATGAAAGCAAAGTTACCACATAAGTCATGGAGCTTGGAGCGAGTTGTTACCCCTTTAGAGACATCACCTAAGATGAGTTCCTTGGGGTGGTTTGTAGCGTATCTCCAATCTTTAGGAAGCGGTTGAGAGCTTTCCTCTTTATCCTCTTGAACATCACCAATTGGTTCTTGCTTTTCTTCTTGAGCGGGTGAGTCTTTCAAGGATAGTCTCTCCATGTCTTCACCTAATGGGTCAATCTCTACAACATTCTCAACAACCACATTAGATTCTTCAAATTTAACATGCATGGATTCTTCAATGGTAAGTGAAGATCTATTGAATACTCTATAAACTTTGCTAGTAGTGGAATATCCAACAAAGATTGCTTCATAAGCCTTAGTATCAAATTTACCCAAGTTATCTTTAGTATTCAAAACAAAACACTTGCATCCAAAAACTTTGAAATATGCAACATTAGGTTTTCTAGAATGATACATTTCAAAAGATGTTTTGGAAGAATTTTACACAAATAAATACGATTTGAAATATAGCATGCGGTGTTTACGGCCTCGGCCCATAAATATTGAGGGAGGTCATATTCACTTATCATGGTCCTAGCCATCTCTTGAAGTGTTCTATTTTTTCTTTCTACAACTCCATTTTGTTGTGGAGTCCTAGGACATGACATTTCATGCTTGATTCCCTTTTCATCACAATAAGTCATGAAGAGTTGGTTAACAAACTCACCACCTCTATCACTCCTTATTTTCAAAATCGAAAAAACCTTTTTCTTTTTCAACCCTTTTTCGAAAAATTTTGAAATGAGAAAAAGTTTGATCTTTGTGTTCCAAAAAGAAAACCAAAGTGAAACGGGAGAAATCATCAACTAAAACCCAAGTAGAGATTACAACACTTAGTGATCACAATAGACCATAAACAATTTTTCTCACATAAACAAAATCCTATAGATAGGATTAGATATGATAGCTCAAGTGTGAGAAAATAAGGTGTTTGAAAATCAAAATCACAAAGAAAAATACTAGAAAAAAATACTAGATAGATATGAAAATAGAGATCAAAACCAATTTTTCAAAGGCTATTTTTCTTTGATTTTTCCAAAACAAAATAAAAAATAAAACTTTAGGCACAAAAACTCCTTTGAAACTCTTTAGAAAATGGGTAAGATGGCACTAGAAAACTGGTAGAAATTCTCTTCTCAAATCTTATGCAAAACAACCAAAGAGAAGGCTTATTTATAGCCTTTCAAAAAAAAACTAGCCATTGGCAACCAGAAAACATCAGAATTGACCTTCCCGTCGAGCGACCGGTCGACCAGCCCAACGGTCATATTTCTGACCGTTGGCGCTTCGGTTGAACGCCCGGTCGACGAGGCACAGCCTGTCGTTCGACCGCCCAGTTGACCGGCGCTACCCGAGAGTTGGGGTAGTTTCAGTCGGTCGACCGCTCGGTCGACCAGGCTTCTAGGCTGGCCTTGTGTACGTCCTCGTGCACATCGGTCGACCGGTCTGGTCGACCGTCCAGGTCGACCACCAGCTGGTTCTGGCAGAAATTAAAGGTAATGAAACTTAGATATTTTAACTCCAATAAAATCCCATAAATTCCACAAAAATAAGTTCTAGTTAAATATTTGAAGAACAAATATGTGCGACCAAAACTCAATACATGTTACAAAATATTTGAACTATTTTTGTGATTAGAAATTAGGCTTAAACACAAAAATCGTATTTTCTAAAACTTGAATTTTGAAATAAAAATCCGTTTTCTCCAAGACTTGTATAAGTACAAAAACATGATATTGAAACATATTTGAAGCATATTGTGTATGGATAGAATCCAATACACAAGTAAAACATATATCGATGTTTTTGACATGAAATCCAAAATAGGCTTTGTTAAATACAAAACTCTAAACACATGAATAGGATCATCAAAATAAGTTTTTCCAAATATGTGAAGCACAGATGTATATAGATGAAATCTAATATACATTAAACCATGTAAACTTATTTTGATTCTATCTATTCATGAAAACCATATATATGTATATTTGAAATCCAAAAACGGTTAAACAGAAAACCAAACATATTGAACTTATGTATGTGTGAACTTGAGCATATCAACACTATTTATCTTTACACAAGATCTAAACACAACTAAACTAAATACAAACTGAGGTCTTCTTGTAGAACTCTTTCTCCAAGCCGACTCGATCCAAACACGATCCAAAGAGCTTGACTCCAACCGAGTGCTAGATGCGATCTTGACGCGCGAGCTCTTGAATCTACTTGTTTTAGCTCCGAAACTCCATCATTGAATCTAAGCACCTACTAAGATCTTCATCAATAACTGAAACTATATAAATACAAGATCATTAGTACTATAACTACATGAGTTAATCATCATCAAAACTAGAGTGATGGACCTTTGGGCCAACATTGTGATCGTGAAAATTTGACTTGGGATTCTGCCTTTTTTATTTATGGCGGTAATATCTCTTAGCTCTATTAGGCTTTCTAATATGCCTACGTAATGAGCCTTAGACGGTGACTCCCAAGCCGGACGGTTTTAGGGTAGTAGGTGAGAAAATACCCCAAGGACTTAGGACTCGAGCAAACAAGGCCACAAAACTAAGAATTTTTATTTATATGAACCACTTTTAGGCGTGAATACTTATGCTTTATGAGGCACAAATACCCAGCTTAATCAGAGGATTTTTGATATATATATATATATATATATATATATATATATATATATATATTTATAAGGTATAAGAAATTCTAATTATGATCCTCTTATTCCTTAAAATTAACTTAATTTCTTACAAAAATAAGTCAAAGTATTATTTTTCTTTTAAAAAAGTATTAAAGAAAGGATTTTTTTGGATTATATATATATATATATATATATATATATATATATATATATATATATATATATATATATATATATATATAGAGAGAGAGAGAGAGAGAGAGAGAGAGAGCGATAGACTTGTGTCCTTCTAAAAGGATTTGGGTCCAGATCCTTCCCACTCAAATTCAACTCTCCAACATTCAAATACAAGATCCACTCTGTTGAAGTTGACCAATATTATTTCAAGTATCTATAAATCAAAAATCAAGTATTTTTAATATTTTTTGCCCATCAATCAAGCGACGCAAAATGGACGGCCGATAATAGTGAGTTGGTTAGATCTATGTCTTTAGACATACAAATTCTCAATCCAGCCATTTCATTATGATCTAAACATTTAAAAACCCCTACAAATCAATTTTTGTTAGGTTTCAAATATTCTACACCGTTAACCAACCAACTCACTATTTAAGCCGTCTGTTTTTTCCCTACTTGATGGATGGGCAAAAAGTATTCAAAACACTTGATTTTTGATTTATAGATACTTGACATAATATAGATCAAATTCAACTGAGTGGATCTTGTATTCGAATTTTGGAGGGTTGAATTTGAGTGGGAAGGCTCCGAGCTCAAATCCTTTTGGAAGGACACAAGTCTATCTCTCTCTCTCTCTCTCTCTCTCTATATATATATATATATATATAATATATATATATATATATATATATATATATATATATATATTAGTAAAACCTAAGTTAGTATGTTAGTAAACCCTCCCCCACACCTAACTCATGCATTGTCCTAAACGTATGAATGAAATGCAAGAATATATGAAAATAGTGAAAGGGAAGGAAAATTGTCACCTCAAGGTAGTGATTC
This sequence comes from Agave tequilana, assembly GCA_038442645.1. Taxonomy (NCBI): domain Eukaryota; kingdom Viridiplantae; phylum Streptophyta; class Magnoliopsida; order Asparagales; family Asparagaceae; genus Agave; species Agave tequilana. The sequence goes on along the minus strand of JAVJIF010029665.1, from coordinate 298,605 downwards.
GGGTGGTGGTCTCATTGGGCCAAGCGTTTCTGTCCAATCTAGGTATTGTGAATTTTCATGAAACCCACCTTTTGTGAATTTTCATGAAACCCACCTTTTATGACCTCTTTCCTATTAACATTTTATACTCTCCAATATGAATAGGATCATGTAAGATCCTAGCATGAAATTTTTCCCAGTTATATGACCAATCTGGGAAATCATCACAGAGTCATATTGATCTAAGCCTTGGTCCATGTTGACACTTTAAAAAGACAAGATTCTTACTGGCCTGAACAATGTCTAAACTTGTTGACATTTACAAAAGACAAGTGACAGACAAGCTGACGACCAGTTCTGTACCCATCTCCAAGGGACAAAGCAGCAACTTGGACTCTACTGATCCAGTGAAGCAGACAGTGAGCCCAGATTGTCTCTGAAGAGACCTAAGCAGGTCTAAGATGCTAGGTTAGCTCAACACTTAGCATCACATGAGCCCAAAGGGATAGCCTCGCCTGAGAGGCTAAGTTTGTCCAACATCGCCTTGAAGCCATTCAAAGCTCCATCAGTAAGCTAACTTACAGTTTCGCCTGAAGTACTCAGTTAACTCCGCAGAGAGTTAGCTTCGCTTGAAGCCACATGCAACCGCGCAGAAGGATGTTCGGTAGCTTCACCACAGATGTTATCTAGCTCTGCTGAAGAGCTTTCTTCTGATTTCGCCGGATGCTTCTTCCAGCTCCGCTGCGAGCTTGACGCAGCAACTCTGCTGCGGGTCTTTCATGGTCAACCTTTGACCAATTAAATCTCCAGATGAGATCAAATCAATTCAGGATCAAGATCAAATCTAATCAAGATCAAATCTGAGATCAAATTTGGCAGTTGTTTGCCATAATCTCTTGACTCTCCTAAAACAAGTAAGAGGATCAAGGGAGATCTTTCCATTATTTGAAAAGAATCAAAACAGATCAGGAGATCGACGCTACCTGCTATTCCTAACTTCGCAGAAGCTGATTTTAGCCTCGCAGCAAGGCTACTTTCAGATTTAAATAGATTGACTCAATCTGTTTTCAAATTTTCAAGGGACGATTATGCCCCTGCTCTGCCTATAAATAGCCCACCAGGGGTACACGGAGACGAAGGACACACAAAAGGAGAGAGGCATAAGGATGGCGCACAAACACACGCATAAGAGACGCGCACAGAGAGAGACGGCTAAACAGAGATCTATTCTCTTGCTTTCAAGAATTCAGAGAACTGCTTTTCTAATCAGGGTGCTGATATCCTAAGATCTTCCTCCCTCTCAAGGAATCTCCGGAACAGGCGAGAAGGAATTCCCAAGTGGAGGTAGTTTGAGAAGTAACAAGAGGGTTCTACCAACCTTCTATTCTCCGATTCCCAGAACCAGGCGAGAAGGAAATCCCATCGATCGCATCGTCAAAGGGACAAAGTGGTCGCGCGCTGACCAGACTCCTATCGGCACACTTCTCCAGAATCTCAGAGGAGATCTACTTGTAATCTTTTGTGTTACTTATAATTTAGCTCCTCGACACTTTTTTGTAAGTTTTCCCCTTTGCAAAATACATGGAAAACAAGATGGCGACTCCGTTGGCGATTGATTTCTCCACTGTTGAGAATCAATAGTCGCAATGCGACGAACAGACCTTCGGGTCTATCTCTGAATTAAAGGAAGCCGGTGTGGCCAGAGCCCCTCTGGCTAAATCTTCAAAGCAAGTCTCTGTGGAGACAGATAAGGCTCTCTGCGAGCCTACCACGGTCTTCTGGCGCAACAAGGAAGCAGGCCCGCAATGCAAGGGTCAGAATCTTCAGCCTTTCACCTTCGAAAACCTAGTCGTTCACTTCGACCAAGGAAAATTCAAAGAACTCTCTGGGGGTGACCCAATGCTCCATGCATGGAAGCATAAAAAGGTCTCCATTGCCAAGGTTTCAGAGCAGAAATCGGAAGTAGAGTCCTTCCAACACCTCTCAGCCTCGCGTGTGGCTAGTCAGGTTCCCTGCGAACATAAGTCTCCTTTTTCAAAGCAGATGTGGAGGCCAAAGCAGAAGGCTCTATATGAAGCCTCAAGTGTAGCTACGCCACAAGTTCATCTCTCTCGCGAAGAAAAAGGCAAGATGCGTGCCTATTTCGACGAGACTGCTAGCCGTGAAGTCACAACGGCGACCATGCCTTTGCCTAATTCAGGAGCAGTAACTCCTCGCGCCAGCCTCGTTCTCATGAGCGAAGCTACCAATGGTGTGCCAAGCACAGTACCTCAGGGTACGCATGGATTTCGCAGCCACGAAGTTGTAACCAAAGCACCCCAGTGTGCTAAACTCGCTCTTTGCAGCGAAGCTAAGGGATTGCCCCTAAGCGCTGATAGCGGTGCTTATGCAGCTTCAGCGCCCATGGACATTTCCAAAGCTTTTAGCCGCAAATTTAGAGCCAAAGCACTATCTAAGGCTAATCACCTCCGCAGCAATATAGCGAATAAAGCACCACAGCGTGCTTCGCTCCCCGGTTCATCAAGCGCTGAGCTCGCCCTTTGTAGCGGAGCTAAGGGTTTGTCCCTAAGTGCTGACAGCGGTGCTTATGCAGCTTCAGCACCCAAGGACATTCCCAAGGTTCTTAGCCGCGAAGTTAGAGCTAAAGCACTATTTAGTGCTAATTACCTCTGCGGTGATGAAAAGAACAGGACATCATTCTATGTGCAATCCAACAGAACCTCTGCGCTGGATCGTTTAGGCCCAACTGGGTCTGACTTGTGGGAATTCTTGACAAGCAAACGGGAGTCAGAATCTTTCCAAACTTCTCCCTCCTGTTGTCAACAAGTGGATGTCAGTTGGTGACAGTCCACTCAGTCCATTATCAGTTAGGACCAATCCCCGCTATTCCTCCAGACCGACGATCAGTTTTCGATTGACTGTCGGTGCAAGCTCCGGTAAAACATCGTAAAAGGGGCAGAATCTCGCTATAATTCTATTGAGAAGGAGTGCTTAGCTCTTGTCTTTGCCGTTCAGAAGACACGACATTATTTGGTCGGCCAAACCATACATGTCATCTCCAGAGTGAATCCTTTGCGACTTCTCATGACGAAGCCAGGATCATTGAATTCAAGATTAGCTAAATGGGCGCTTCTTATGTCTCAGTACGACATGATCTTTATCCCTCAAAAGGTGATTAAAGGTCAGGCACTTGCAGAGTTCTTGGCTGCTCATCCAGTTCCGGAAAACTCAAAACTTCATGAAGACATTCCAGATGAAGTCTTTGAATCTAATATAACTTCAGAAGACGAAGTATGGCAGATGTTCTTCGATGGAGCATCACGAATAGGACCTAAAGGCAGGATCATTGCCGGCGTGGGGGTTGTGTTTATCTCTCCACAGAATTATGTCCTTCCTAGAGCATTTTCTCTGACAGAATCATGCTCCAACAATGTAGCGGAATATAATGCTCTACTTATTGGTCTTCAGCTCACCCGCGGAATGGGGGTACGCTACCTGAAAGCTTATGGCGATTCAAAATTGATTATCAATCAGGTTAAAGGCGAATATGAGGTCCGTCACGAGGATTTGGTGCCTTATTATCACACGTCATCGAAATGGCTAATCTGTTTGATGGCTTGTACATCGGGCACGTATCTCGATCTTAGAATACTAAGGCAGATGCTCTTGCTGCATTTGCAACAACGCTAGCCCTGCCAGTCGATACCGAGTATCACCTTACAGTGGCGACTCGACACCTTGTCTGCTCTAAACATATGTTAAGAACCAGAGAGGTCTATAATATCTCGATGGATCTTGAGCCGAGAGATTGGCGATTTCCTTTCATCGATGAAATCACTTTTTATTGATTCCGAAAGAAGGTTACATGAATGCACAGATTACAAGTTACAACGGCGCTTCATAGGACTTGATCTGTTCTTCAAGAGTGGCCAGCCTTGTCTTCCTCTCTTCAGCAGCCCTGATAAGTGCCTGCGATCTCAACTCGGCCTCATTAAAGCTCGCTGTCTGGGCCAAGCGAGCTTCAATTTCAACCAAGGTTGCCCTCTGTGCTAGCTCCTGCCGCAAGATTTCATCATTTTGGGCCTTAAGCTGCTCAAGCCGAGCAGTCTCTTCAAGACGCACTGGTTCAGCCTTGGACAAAAGGAGATTAGCCTTCCTGATCATTTCCTTGGCCTTTGCAATTTTATCCTCAGCGTCAAGAAGAGCACTGCTAGAAGCGTCTATGGCATCCCCGAGCTCTACTTTCCTTGTCTCTAAGGATTTCAAATCAGAAGAAATGGCCTTAGCAGCTTCTTGAGCGGCGAGATGAGCTTCATGCATCTGAGCAACAAGGTGCGCAAGCTGCTCGTTAACTGAAGACTCCAGATCTGAATGACTAAGACGGCGCCATTCGTCCACATCCCTCTCGAGTCTGTCCACCAGAAGCTCCAATGTGGCGGCCTGATCATCACCTCCAAAGTCCCAGATACTGTCAATGCTTCGGGAGAGGACCACCTTTAAAGTAGAGAATGAGGTAGTCGAGCCCTTCAAAACCAAAGCAATGGATCGCTTTAAGTCCTTATAAAAGCTGTCGACTAACTCAGCCACGAATTCATTTTCGGCCTCAACTACTCGCAGCAAACGAGCAGCCCCTAAAGACAGAGTTTCCACTGGCTTCACCGGTGTAACTATGGAGGAAATAATAGAAGCACTGGCTGCAGCAACATGAGGGGTCGTCGTGATCTCGGAGGAGTCCTCATTGAAACCAGTACACTAGCCACAACCGAGGTAGGACTAGTGACTATTTTCGGGAGAGCTGGCTCAACCACCAATGTTGGAGAAGTAGGGCTGGTAATTACCTTCAGCTCCGCGCTAAGCAAAATAGGCGGCACCGGCAAAACTGATGGCATTTCACTCACCGATATAGTTGGAAATGAGGTTGGTTCTATGATTACCGTCCCCTCAATCCCCTTTCCTCTGGCCGGTTCAGGCTGATAAGAGGGCAAGTCGTGATACAAAGCATCCAACTCAGCAGTATCCGCCGCGGTCGAAGTACTTACTTCACCCCGGTTCCCTCAGGAAGACGGATTGGCTCTCTTAAAGTCGATGCACCCAAAGGCGGAACACCTACAACAAGACTTTGTTTAGGCAAGGCATAATAAATAGCAGGAGTCAAAAGGTCAAAACAGTACCAAAAGATGATGTCGCCTCAATCGTCTTGACGGCTGCATCAGTCCCTACAAGCTCCATTGGAAAATCTTTGGCAAAATCAACACGAATGGCCGGCCCACCTTCACTTGCCGAACCCTTCGTGGTCCACCCAAAAGAGCTAGAAGCTACTGGACTTCCTTTTGAAGTCCCAGCGCCCGAAGGACCTACATCGGCCGCATCATCTCCAGACTCTTCCGAGACGGCGAAATAGCTAGCCTCATCGCCTTCCTTATAAGTGAACAAGGGATCATAATGCTCCCCTTGTTCTCCGGTAGCCTCAGCTCTCGGGCTTCTCACCACCTCAGTCCCTGAATCATAAAGTAAACAATGAGCTATATGGAACACATAAGAAGTATATTATAAGAACGGAGCTGACCTTACCCAGGTCCGGAGCAGCTTTACCAGTAGTCGGCCTAGGAGCCGACAACTTAATGACTAATGGGGCAGGAGGAGGAGGCGCTGCAGATAATTCGCCCTCTGCAACAACCGTAGGAGCGTAGCGACGAGGCTTCTTCACTACCCTCTTCCTACGAGATCCACCTTCCCGCTTTCGCTTGAAGTGGACGTCAACATCTTCTTCCTCCACTTATTCCACATCAACATGTTCTATGGGGGCCGTGCCTACCCCACGAGAAGCAGCTGTTAGAGCTTCAGCACCCGTATCCACTTCAAAGCGAGGACTTCCTGCATCCAAGGCTTCGCTATCATCAACAGTAATGAATTCCCCGAGGCCTGGAACGCGGACCCTTTTACCCTCGCTCTTCTCAGTGACCTTCCGCTTCAGCCGCTAAGAGATTAACTTCACACCAAAAGAATTAATAGAAAATCCAGTGGGTGTGGAGTTTGAAGTTCTATACCGCTGGCAGAATCCCAGGGTCGTCAGAAGGTTCGGAGTCCTTAGTGGCATGCACAGTCGCGCCTCACTACAGCCAGCAATGAAGAATCGTCAGGCACGAGCTCCATCGATGAGACTCCCCATGAAGGCCAGACTGCTGTTTGGATTGCCTACAGACAGTTGGTCATCCCAAACTGGCAGGCAAACCGACTCGGAACATAGGGCTCTAGGTAACAGATGTCCCCACTTCTATACAACAAGTGTGATGGCCGGATGCTTACCAGCCACTCGAAGATTCTCTGACTCAATGACGTCTGCCCTTCTCCCACATCCTTGAATTCTTCACCATAGCCCGTATTGCGAATGTAGGGGAAGCATCAGAAAAGGCTATAGACGTCATGACGGCACAGCAGCTTACGGACCGCAGCCACATAAGTCTTTGACCATGAACACCCCTTGAATCGACAGAGAAGCGCCATTCGAACACCTTCTGGGGGCTCCTCTTTGGCTTGGATGATGGAAGGGCAGTGAAGGGCGAACCATGTCATTAAATAAGTATATGGCAAACCTATTCTGGGGTTTGGTCCGTCGCAAGGCAAGATAGTCCCCTTTCCCCGCTTCGTTGTTGGTGGCCTACAGAAAGCCTCCGTCAATGCACGAAGGCCTCTTTGAATACAGCACACTATGGCTGGAAGAAGTCCAAGAGAACGGCCATGGACTAGACGAATGGTACGCAATAAGACAGTCGGATGAATGACATCGCCAGACGAAGATGGCACCACACATCTCTTCAACCAGACCGTTAAGAAACCAGCTAGAAGTGCCTTCCGGGACGTCGGTCGACGAGCCTGGTGGTGGAAACTCTGAAGAATATCGCCTTTCTCATAGGGTCCGTCATCTTCTTCCAGAATCAAATCCCCTTGAGAGTGCTCTTGCATCCGGCGAAAGATGTCTTCATCTACAACTCCACAATGAACCGCTTCAGGAGTACCTTCCAAGTTAGGGAACAAATAATTTTCCCAGCTCTTCAAACTGCATGAAGCTCCCTTACTGCTCCCATGCATGCTGGAGCAAATGTACAGGTGACACATCAATTCCCGATAGGTCTCAAGCAAAGCGGGCTCCTACTTCTCCAGAAGTGCCAATTCTGCCTCGCACGAGAAATATTCTTCATATGGGAGAGATCCCAAAGGCAGAGCAGAGACTTCCCACATCTCGTGCAGAGCCATACCCAATTCGCCAACAGGGGTGAAGAAGGTCCCTGTAGCCGGGCAGTATAACTCAAAGATGGCGTAGAAGTTCGCTACGCTCATCTGAATGCCATAACAGGTCGCCCTGACGGCCTCATAAAGTCCCAGCCTCTCCAGATCCTCCTCAAAATGAGCAAGGACATATAGAGTCAAGTCCCTCCACCATGCCTTGGGAGGGTGAATCCACCCTGGAGTCCTGAAATCAGTGGCTGGATAATTGTCACAAACTTTAAAGAACTGATTTCCAAAGGTCTGAGCCACTGCGGGGTTTTCTCCCACTGGGATGTCTGGAAGTACATTCCCAGGGTGGAGACCCAATATGCAGCGAGGAGGACCCGCCCTTGTGTAACCGGGAGACGGAATTATCAACTTCCCTACGTGAACGGAGTCAGTAGTTCGAGTTACTTGCCACTGCATCTTTCGAGCCCTCGTCACGTATTGAAAGAAGGACAAGGGAAAATACCGCTTGCTAGATGGGAGATAGTACTTCTCACCATCCAATTTGAAAATTGATTGATGCGAAACCTGCACACAAAATAAAGAATTTCAGATTTAGAATGAAGATGTGCAAGTGCTCAATTCTTACCGCTATAGCAAGTGGCTATGTGGGTCGTGATCCACAAGGAGGGTTTTGCGATAGAAGCATTTACGTTTCTTTATTGAAATCTTAATGAAGATAAAACGAAGATTCTTCTTTGTTTAAAGAAATGAAAAATGAAAACAAGTTATGTTAAAGTTAGAAAGAAAATGAGAGATGAAGAAGGTGGAGAGAAATGGAGAATGACTATTTACAAAGAAAGGGGAAAGAAAGCGACTATGTACAAATGAGTCGAAAAAGAATGATTTGGAAGAGGTGGTGATCTATACTAAAGAAATAAAAGAAAAGAAAGAAAGAAGAGTGAAGAAATACTTACCTAATTTGATTGATGACTTACCTGGAAACCTTTGCATGTTCTACCTTGCATTCGGAGGCGTTCAACGCATAGGTCATAAGATCGAGCTCAGTCCCTGTTCGCATTATATCATCAAGCCTTGCAAGGATGAAGTGATACGGATCTTGAGGAGGAGAACGTCTTCATGAAGTATCGTTGGCACTCACAAAGCATCGTTATACTTATGCTTCTGGCTTCACTTGCAAACTCATCAAAAACAAAGGAGGTAAAGTAGAAAGAGGAAGAAAGAAACAAAAGAAAATACGAACATAAAAATAAGCTTTTACCTTTATTACTTGCAGAAACAATGGAAGAAAGGAGGAGGGTACATCGGTGTCACTCTCAACATCATCCTCTCTCTCTTATTTACATGAATCTTCATCTAGCCTAAGCTTACATACAAATTACATAAAAAGAAAACAAAAACCTAAACTATAAAATGAAAAACTAGTCTAAATCCTATCTCTGCATGGTCGTCACATTTTGCGTGCAAATACTGGCTTTTTATAGGCATAACCCACACGAGGAGGATCCTGGGGAGATCGGGGGAGCAAACGCTCCCCCTAACTCCCCAACCAAGCCGCGAAAACGCGGCTTTGGCCGCGTTTCCGCGGCCAAGGTGTGGCCAGGTGGCCACACCCTGTTGGTGGGTCGCCCTGATTTCGCTTTCTGCTTTTATCTTCAGTTGGTTTTTCAGTTTGAGTCCAGGTTTCTGACGAAATGGCCTTGGATTCTTGGCTTTAACCGATCGATTCTGAGAGGATTCTTCTCAACCGGTTTTCAACCTCTTGATTTTGTCCTGATTTACTGAGTGCGAATTAATTCTGATTTAATTCAGAATTTTGGTGGGCTTTGGGCTCATTTCTCTTCATCTCCTTAAAGAATGGGCCTGCAAATAAATTAAGCAATTAATTAAGACAATGCAAAGTTTTATTCTAGAATAAGTATGAAAATATAATACTAAATATGCAACATTAGCGACCAATCACACCCCCATACCTATCTTTTGCTCGTCCTCGAGCAAAACAACTAAACTATACTAAGGATTATTAGACCACTTTCGCAGGTCACGCGATTGCACTGAGCATGTGCAACAAGCCGTTAAACCTCTAGGTTTCCCCTAGAGGACGAGTTTTGTCTCGTGAGGGTTTTCAGCGGATTGCACCCACAAAATCCATAAAGAAAGGAAAATAAAGAGTTAGTATTTTTGAAAAGCATTTTGAAAGAGAAAAATATTTGAAATATAATTGTAAGATCTAAGCAATCTATAAGTTATAGGAAAACTGAATTTTTTCATTCCTAAACTTAGTCTCTATTCAAAAATTTGTTATCAATCAAAGTAAGGAGTCAAATTGTACTTCTCATCTAGTCTATTACTTTACCCTAAGTCATATGTACCTTGTGACTGTGAAAATTTTGACTAAGGGTTCATTAACTCTAACTCTTATGCCTTATTTATTTATATATATATATATATATTTTGTGGTATTATTCCTTAGTTCTATTAGGCTTTCTAATCTGCCCATGTAACGAGCCTTTAATCGATGACTCCCAAACCAAACGGTCTTAGGGCACCGGGTGAGAAAACACCCCAAGGACTTAAGGACTCGAGCAAATAAGGCCACAAAACTAAGGATTTTATTATATGAACCCCTTTTAGGCGTGAATTCTTATGCTTTATTAGACACAAATACCCAGCTTAATCAGAGAATTTTTATATATATATTTTTTCAAACTTATCTAATCATCTTTCGCATAAATACTAAGGCTTGCTTAGGCCAAAGCACCTAGCTAGTCAATAATTAGATTTGTTTATCTCTTTCTTTTTTTTTATAAGACATAAGAATCTTTGTTTTTGAACCCTAAGTGTGTAAGTGTATGAAGTGTGCATATTTCATTAAGGTAAAGATCAAGACTAAATTACTTTGACAAATTATCTTCCTAGCTCTAAATATCAAACAAATAATCTTATTTTGACCAAGTATAAGAAATCCTAATTTAGATTTTCCTATTCCTTAAAATTAACTTAATTTCTTACAAAAAATATGTCAAAATATTGTTTCTCTTTTCAAAAAGTTTTTAAAAGTAAAGAAAATGTTAAAATGTTTTTTTTTTATTATAAAAACTAAGTTATGTTAGACCCTCCCCCACACCTATCTCATGCATTGTCCTCAATGTATGAATTAATGCATAGATGCATGAAAAAGACGAAAGGGAAGGAAAATGTTACCTTAAGGTGGTGGTTCCGGTGGTGGTCTGATTGGTCCACGAAATGCGGCCCAATCGACTTTTCGTTGGGTTCGGAGGAACCCACCAGAAATTTCACTAATATAACCCATTAAAATTGTGTATCCATGAAAGATTTTTATTAAGTATTTGACCCCATCTAATTTCCAAATTCCATAACTGATTTTAGAGTCAAATTTGTCAACCACCTCGTCCCAAAATGGAGTATGAAATGATAGAACGGTTGACTTGGACTCAGGAAGTATAGGAACTAATACCGACTCAGGAAGGTGACTTAAGTCAAGTAAAGGTTCAGAAGTCGAGACTGGTTCAAGAAGTGTGTCCAAGTCAAGAAGTTGAAACTCAAGTCCACATTGATTTTCCAACAATGGAATGTGACTTAATATTGGTGATTCATGTTCAGGAATGATAGGTGGGGGAATCAAAACTGACTCTAACATATTACTCAAGTTTGGTAACAAAACAGGAGTCAAGATTGATTCAGAAAGTTGAACTGGATCACAGATTTGAAAATTTAGGTCACATATCTCATTGAGTTCAATATCAAAAAAATGAGAACTTGCCAATTTGTCAATAGGATTTTCAAAAGTGTAAAATTGGTCAAGTTCAATATGATCATCAAAAATGGGTGATTCAATTTCATGATGAATTGGCACAGGATCCAATGTTGACTCGGGGAAAAGATTAAAATCAGGTGAAGATACCGGAGTCATTATTGAATCAGGAAGTAAAATTGAATCCCTAAGTTGGGGTTCATGATCATATTCATTTTCAAGTTCGATTTCAGGCAAGGGATAACTTGCCAAACTATCAATATTATTTGGAGTTTGGGCAAGTTCAAATGACTGTTCTGAAATGGAACCTTGATTTCCAAAACTACATGACTCTTCGGCTCTAACAGAATGGTTAGTGACATCAGAACTGGTCAAACGGTGAGAACGTAGAGATTCGACCATCATATCTATGTCACGATTTCGAGCATTTTGAGCATGAGTCATGGCTTCAAGCATCTTTTCATAGTTGATGGATTCATTGTTTTGATGAAAAGATGAAGTGTTGTCTTGAAAGTGGTAGTGAAATTGTGAGTCCATCAGATTTTGTGATTGTTGTTTGGACTCACGCATACTCCTTTCCAAAATTGATGGTTTTCTATTTTGGACTGGTGGAACTGAGTATGACTCTTGGGGATATTGTGGACTAGGTGGATAAGGGGGACAAGTTGGTTGAAAATTATGCTCGGGGGAGGTGAATCCCCACTGACTCGGTGAAGAGTTGAAATTATTATGAAAATTATAGTTATTAGATTGGGGGCATGGGTTATATTGATTCGGATAAGACCAATCCGGCACACTAGGTTGGTTAAAGTCATGATATGCCGGGTTGGTAATATCCGAAAATGAACTCGGTGTGTAATATGGATTATTATTAAAGTTGAAAAAATTATTATTATAAGCCATATCACACAATAGAATACAAAAAAGAAAGAAAAAACAAACAAATAAGCAAACAAATAAAAAGAGAAAATTCTAACTAAGTTAGGGTAGACCTATGACCTAGACGACTCCTAACTGATTAGACTGTCCACGGGAGGTCTAATGCAGACTTTGACCACAAGCTAATCAGCCAGGTCAGGGCAAGGTTGGTGGGAGATTTTCCGTCAAAGACGTTCCTTAATTAAATAACCACCAACCTTCAGGCTTTCGGCCCTTAATCTCTTTCCTCGACACTGATTTTGCAGGAGTCAAATTCCAACACCTTTCCCCCTTAGGATAATCTCCTAATTGAGTCCGAGATGTCCCTAGGGCCAACGTCTACTCATTTTTAGTTAGGCTTGGGTTAGTGAGTGCTTGGAATCTGATTTTTGGGCTAAGGAAGGGTGATTAAATCCCCACCTTATCTTGTTATGGATTAGTGCCCTTAAGATAAGTTTGTGCAAGTGTACAAGATATGTAAATAAGATTCACTCAAAGCAATGAAAATCAACCAAGAGATGAGTCCTATTCTACATGCAATGCGAACGTACCTTACTCCAGCACTCTTCAACAGTAAAAATAAATGAATTGAAAAGACAAGTGCCTAAAATGCAAACGTCTAATCCAATTTTTTTATCTTTTTCAACAAGTATTTTACTGTTGGTTTATTAGCAGGTTTATGGTGATGGAAAATAAGAAATAAAGTTGCAGCAAGCTATGTTTTTGCAAAGCAAGCAACCCTGCACAAAACCTATTAGTAGTCAACTCTTCTTTGCCGCGGATCCGCGGCTTTGGCCGCGAAAACGCTGCAAATCAGAGGGCCCTTGGTCTCTGCTTTCTAGAGCAGAGGCCCAAGACCACTTGTATGTTACTGCAATCTTAATTTCCTTCTTTGCTTTTCCTATAACCTGCAACAGAGAAGAAAATTCGTTTTAGTTCTAAAAAATTTTCAATAAAAATTCAGATTTCAATAAAAACGTTACCCTCCCCGGCAACGGCGCCAAAATTTGATTGATGCGAAACCTGCACACAAAATAAAGAATTTCAGATTTAGAATGAAGATGTGCAAGTGCTCAATTCTTACCGCTATAGCAAGTGGCTATGCGGGTCGTGATCCACAAGGAGGGTTTTGCGATAGAAGCGTTTACGTTTCTTTATTGAAATCTTAATGAAGATAAAACGAAGATTCTTCTTTGTTTAAAGAAATGAAAATGAAAACAAGTTATGTTAAAGTTAGAAAGAAAATGAGAGATGAAGAAGGTGGAGAGAAATGGAGAATGACTATTTACAAAGAAAGGGGAAAGAAAGCGACTATGTACAAATGAGTCGAAAAAGAATGATTTGGAAGAGGTGGTGATCTATACTAAAGAAATAAAAGAAAAGAAAGAAAGAAGAGTGAAGTAATACTTACCTAGTTTGATTGATGACTTACCTGGAAACCTTTGCATGTTCTACCTTGCATTCGGAGGCGTTCAACGCATAGGTCATAAGATCGAGCTCAGTCCCTATTCGCATTATATCATCAAGCCTTGCAAGGATGAAGTGATACGGATCTTGAGGAGGAGAACGTCTTCATGAAGTATCATTGGCACTCACAAAGCATCGTTATACTTATGCTTCTGGCTTCACTTGCAAACTCATCAAAAACAAAGGAGGTAAAGTAGAAAGAGGAAGAAAGAAACAAAAGAAAATACGAACATAAAAGAAGCTTTTACCTTTATTACTTGCAGAAACAATGGAAGAAAGGAGGAGGGTACATCGGTGTCACTCTCAACATCAGCCTCTCTCTCTTACTTACATGAATCTTCATCTAACCTAAGCTTACATACAAATTACATAAAAAGAAAACAAAAACCTAAACTACAAAATGAAAAACTAGTCTAAATCCTATCTCTGCATGGTCGTCACATTTTGCGTGCAAATACTGGCTTTTTATAGGCATAACCCACACGAGGAGGATCCCGGGGAGATCGGGGGAGCAAACGCTCCCCCTAACTCCCCAACCAAGCCGCGAAAACGCGGCTTTGGCCGCGTTTCCGCGGCCAGGGTGTGGCCAGGTGGCCACACCCTGTTGGTGGGTTGCCCTGATTTCGCTTTCTGCTTTTATCTTCAGTTGGTTTTTCAGTTTGAGTCCAGGTTTCTGACGAAATGGCCTTGGATTCTTGGCTTTAACCGATCGATTCTGAGAGGATTCTTCTCAACTGGTTTTCAACCTCTTGATTTTGCCCTGATTTACTGAGTGCGAATTAATTCTGATTTAATTCAGAATTTTGGTGGGCTTTGGGCTCATTTCTCTTTATCTCCTTAAAGAATGGGCCTGCAAATAAATTAAGCAATTAATTAAGACAATGCAAATTTTTATTCTAGAATAAGTATGGAAATATGATACTAAATATGCAACATTAGCGACCAATCAAAAATCCACTGCCCCTCTCCGGCTAGCAGCTGGTGATCGTTGTCGGCGCTGCATCTCCGAACATGAAGCCGGGCTTTCGATAGATTCTTTGGTCAGAATCTTCAAGGGGAGCAAGTAGTTAAGATGCTCCTCATGGTGCGCTGATCCCCACCATGAATAAGTGCATCCCGAGCAGGAGCACTTCGCTCGCTGAATAGTGAAGCCTGCCCTTGAAACTGCAGGCTGACGTTGCCATCTAGCCCACTGGCTGTGCCAAAGAGACTGTTCAGAGGACCGGAGTATAGTGCACTGCAAGAACAAGGAGAAACTATGATTAGTTCATTAGCCAAACAAGAGCTAAAACAAGAATGCAATTTTTGTTAAGGCATAGCCTCGCTCTCCGAGCGAGGCTGGCCTAATGATAGCTTCGCCCCGAAGCTTAGCTTCGCAGCTGCAGCGTAACTCCGCATTCCACATGAAGGCAGGATGCAGGAAAATATCCAAGTGTTAGCTTCGCTCTGCAAGCTTGACCTCGAACAACAGAATGCGACAAAGCCCTAGGGGCTAACTTCGTCAGAAAGGTATTATTGCCTAAAGATTATTTTAAGGGCATTAAGGTCCTTTTCAGTTATACTCCAAAGGTTAGCTACGCACCCTATCATTCAATAGGATGTGAACCGCCTAAGGGATAGCTTCGCCTGGAAGCTTGAAGAAGAGACCCTTCGGTTCTAAGATTCTCAATCAAGAAATCAAGGGAAATTCAGGGAATTGAACTCCCTAAGATCACGAGATCATGATTAATCGCTCTGGATTCATCGGAAGATAGCCAGAAATTGGCTTTAAAAGAGAGATGAAGATCTCTGACCAAAAGGGAAAGATCCCTACCCGCGATAGGTCGTTCGATGACCGGAGGAGGAGAAGGACCCTCCGTCGTAGAGGTTGCTACCTCTTTTCCTGCCCGTCTTTTGGGAGCCATCGGAGAACTGAAAAAGAAGTTCTTGAAATTCCAAACGAAGGAGGAAGAAGAAGAAAAGAGTCACAGTGCTCTGAAAATTCAAAGAGAAGTGGTGCCTTCTCTTTCAGCCCGATCAGGCTTTTATAGGCTGATGACTGCCTAAAGCTTCGCCTCCTCGAAAGGAGCGCAGGCAGTCGTTTCAAATTAATTTGAAACGGCGCCTAAAGCGCCTTCCCAAGAAGCATTACTTCAGCCCCACTAAGGGCTAACTCCGCCATGAGTTCAGCGTCGACTTCATGCAACGTTTGAGTAACTTCGCCGAAAGATGAACCTTAACCCTGCTGAGAGCTCGAACTTCGTAGAAAATTCATGCCAGCTTCGCTGGAAGCTCGTTCCTGATTCAGATAGGATTCTGTCTTTAACTTCGCAGGAAGTTTAGCTCCGTCGGTCCACTCCAGGTGTTCTCGGGTCAAAAAGAAGGAGAAACAAAGCAGATAAACAGCATAAAATAAACTTTTATTGATTCAAAAGGGAAGATACTTTGATGCTACATCAAAGTGGTCTTTCGTACAACCGAATCATTGCTCCAAAGGCATACAAGTGGTCCTATCTACTTCCAAGCCAAACCAACTGGACACGAAAGGCCTTCCTCCTGCACATGGCCGTAATCCTTTGCTTAATGGCAGATTTTGCCATCAAGAAGCTGGATCTTCTTTGATGAAAATTGGCAAAGGACCGGTTGCCACCAGAAAGCTGGATCTTCCTTAAATTGGCAAAGGAAGGATCTGAGACCTTACAGGTGACGTCCGCTTTCCCGAAGTGGATCATCTCGGATAAGCGACTACCAGCCCCACCTTGAAGTGGATCATTCTCGGATAAGCGACTGCCAACCTCTTCTGGGAACACATATCAGCTGCCCCAGTTTGTTCTTCCTACTTAGGATTTAAAGTTTCAACTGGAAAAGCAAGAGGCAACTTTCTGGTCTCTTTCATCAAAACAAAAGACTGGCAAGCACAATTCACTGCAATGCAAACTGAAAACAGGTTAGCAGTAAAACAAAGAAAAAATGCAAGCATGGCACGCTAAGGCAAATTCTTTGGGGCGAAGCAATTTATATCCGATTCAGTTGCAATTTAAGGATGGATTTCAATTAAGCAGAAGATAGCCTCGCTTGCACAGTGATGATGGGCTAGCTCAGCGTAAGCCAAGTCTTAGCTTCGCCTAATACAGTTATACTGAAGGAGCGTCAAAAAGAACTAAGTCCTAGCCTCGCCTATACGGCTAAGCCAGACTGATCCAGAGGGACGCAGTCGTGAACCCAACTGTATGGCAAGACTGGCTCAACCTTGAAGAGACTAAGTCCCAATCCTTGCCTATGTGGCGAACATAGCAGGCAAGCACGCAATGATCTTTCTTTGATCAAGCGAAAATGATAGCTTCGCCGGGAAGCTGGGAAATAGGGCTGAAGCCCTTCTCTACAGATCAGTCAGATACAAAATGAAGAACATGAGGCAGCTGATAAAGCTAAATTAAGGGAGATAAACTCCCTAAAATCATTAGTTCATTGGTAAAGTCTCTGGATGACCGAGACTCACCAGTTCTTGGCCGGTTAATGACCAGAGTGGGCACCCCCATTATTTCAGAAATCTGAATATACTTCTCTGAACAACCAGGAGATGTCATGAACAGACTGCTTCTCTGTAGAGGACTTCAAGTGTCCTATTTATAGGCCTCATGGCCTGATCGCACCGCCGCTGCTTCAAGCTTAGAAGCGCGAGCGAATTTAAGGCATTTACTAAGCCTTGAGAAAGGGAATAGTCTCCCTCGGAAATGCACAAGGAAGCAATGATCTTCCTCGTTAATGCAAGTGAGGTTATTCTAACCTCAAAAAAGGGGCAATCCTTCTTGTAACTAGCCGAAAGCAGTTAGTCTCGAGAACGACGTTCCAAGACCAATTGGAAGCGAATCTACTCCGGGAGGCTCGGACGCGGAGCTACCCAGACGCGAAGCTACCCAGAATCGCGAATCTACACGATTACTCGGCGAACTTATTCCAATCCAGAAGAAGGATTGAGAGCGAAGCTGAACTCAACCACCATGGCGACGTTCGTACTTCACATACCATCAATCAAAACAATTCAAAGTATTTCGAAACCTGAACCATTCCATTGCAAACTTTCGAAAACTTTGAAGGGGGTCTTGTTGACACTTTAAAAAAGACAAGATTCTTACTGGCCTGAACAATGTCTAAACTTGTTGACATTTACAAAAGAGAAGTGACAGACAAGCTGACGACCAGTTCTGTACCCATCTCCGAGGGACAAAGCAGCAACTTGGACTCTACTGATCCAGTGAAGCAGACAGTGAGCCCAGATTGTCTCTGAAGAGACCTAAGCAGGTCTAAGATGCTAGGTTAGCTCAACACTTAGCATCACATGAGCCCAAAGGGATAGCCTCGCCTGAGAGGCTAAGTTTGTCCAACATCGCCTTGAAGCCATTCAAAGCTCCATCAATAAGCTAACTTACAGTTTTGCCTGAAGTACTCAATTAACTCCGCAGAGAGTTAGCTTCGCTCGAAGCCACACGCAACCGCGCAGAAGGATGTTCGGTAGCTTCGCCACAGATGTTATCTAGCTCCGCTGAAGAGCTTTCTTCTGACTTCGCCAAATGCTTCTTCCAGCTCTGCTGCGAGCTCGACGCAGCAACTCCGCTGCGGGTCTTTCATGATCAACCTTTGATCAATTAAATCTCCAGATGAGATCAAATCAATTCAGGATCAAGATCAAATCTAATCAAGATCAAATCTGAGATCAAATTTGGCAGTTGTTTGCCATAATCTCTTGACTCTCCTAAAACAAGTAAGAGGATCAAAGGAGATCTTTCAATATTTGGCAAAATAGATCAGGATATCGACGCTACCTGCTATTCGTAGCTTCGCAGAAGCTGATTCTAGCCTCGCAGCAAGGCTACTTTCCAGATTTAAACATATTGACTCAATCTATTTTCAGATTTTCAAGGGACGATTATGCCCCTGCTCTCCCTATGAATAGCCCACCAGGGGTACACGGAGATGAAGGACACGCAAAAAGGAGAGAGGCATAAGGACGGCGCATAACCACACGCATAAGAGACGCGCACAGAGAGAGACGGCTAAACAGAGATCTATTCTCTTGCTTCCAAGAATTCAGAGAACTGCTTCTCTAATCAGGGTGCTGATACCCTAAGATCTTCCTCCCTCTCAAGGAATCTCCGGAACAGGCGTGAAGGAATTCCCAAGTGGAGGCAGTTTAAGAAGTAACAAGAGGGTTCAACCAACCTTTTGTTCTCCGATTCCCCGAACCAGGCGAGAAGGGAATCCCATAGATCGCATCGTCAAAGGGATAAAGTGGTCGCGTGCTGACTAGACTCCTATCTGCACACTTCTCTATAATCTCAAAGGAGATCTACTTGTAATCTTTTGTGTTACTTGTAATTTAGCTCCTCGATACTTTTTTGTAAGTTTTTTCCTTTGCAAAATCCATGGAAAACAGTCCAACAATAAAATATGGTTTTGTAGAATGGATGATTTGGGCTCAACAATGAAAGGAATGGGAACCAATACTTACTCGAGAATAAAACTCAAATCAAGTTTAGGTTCAAGAGTTGGAGTTGGTTCATGAGTTTGGCCCAAATCATAGAATTGAAGTTCACATTCATTTTCCAACAATGGAATGTAACTATCCAAAATAGGTGGTTCATGTTCAAACTTTATAGGGACAGGAATCAGTGTTGGCTTCGTAATTGGGTCCAACTCGGGTAAGGATACCGGAGTCAGCATAGATTCAAAAGTGAAACTGAATCACAACATTGGGAATTGGTATCACATTCATTTTAAGTTCAATCTCATTGAAAATGAAAACTTGCCAATTTGTCAATGGGTTGGTATTGATCAAGTTCAAAGTTTTGTGATGAATTTGAATCTTGGTCATAGTCTCCAAGATGTTGGCCCAAAGGCCTTCCACTCTAGTTTTGAAGATGATTAACTCATGTAGTTATATGTACTAATAATCTTGCAATGTTTAAGTTTCAGATATTTGACAAGATATTAGTTGGTGAAAGCTTCCACACATCTTTCACATGTTGATTCAAGAGCCCGAGCGTCAAAGATCATATATAGCACTTGCTCGGTGAATCAAGGAGCTTTGGATCAAGCCGACTTGGAGATTGCGCTCTACAAGAAGACTTGGAGATTGCGCTCTACAAGAAGACTTAGGTATCCATAGTTTTTAGTTTGGGTTTAGATCTTAATTGTAAAGATTAGTATAGTATGATAAGCTCAAGTTCACAACACACATGTTTCACGTTTTGAATATTGTTTTTCGGTTTTTGGTTTAACCGATCTTGGTTTTCATGAATAGATTTTATATCAAAACAAGTTTACATGGTTTAGTGTATATATGATTTGTTCTATATACATGCATGCTTCTATTGCTTAAACAAACTTTGTTTGATAATCTATTCCATGTGTTTTATGTTTTGGTATTAACAACAAAACATATTTTTGGAATTAATGACAAAAATCATGATATATATATGTTTCTTGTATATTGAATTTCTATTCATATACAACATGCTTCAAAATGTTTAAATATCATATTTTTGTATCATGAATGAGTTTTAGACAATGTGTATTTTCTATTCAAAATACAAGGTTTTAGAAAATACGATTTTTGGTTTTTGGCAAAATTTCTATGACACAAAAATAGTCAAATATGTTTGAAATTTGTGTTAGGATTTTTAACACAAGTTTGTATTTCAATATAAAATGATAAAACTATTTTTGTGGAATTTTAGAGATTTTGTGGGATTTATTGGAATATTTTTTACCTCAGTTTTCTGACCTATTTGCTGCCTGCCAGGCTAGTCCGGTCGACCGTATCGGTCGACCGCATATAGCCGGTCGACCGTCACGGTCGACCGACGACGTGCACAAACCTGTGCACGTTTCTGGCACAGTCAGCGGTCGACCGGGACGGTCGACCGGAGCAGAAAATCTGCTCTCAGGATTTTTCGGTCGACCGGGCCGGTCGACCGCTAGTTGCCAACGGTCAAAAATTGACCGTTGGACGGTCGACCGGAAGGCTATTTCTGGCAAAAATTCTGTAAACGGCTAGTTTTCTAAATTGCCTATAAATACTCCATTTGAGAGAGTTTTTCTCTAAGAATTTTTGGGCTAAAATTTTCTATCTCTCTGGTGTTTTTGCTGCAAGAAAAATAGGTTTTTGGATTCAAAGTGAACAATCTTTTGTGTTTTTGATTAGGGTTTGAAAAACCAAAGAAAAGGGATTTTGGGAAAAGCTTTTGAATTAAACTTCTCTATCTTGATTTGATTTATTTCCCAAAGATTTTCTTTGTGTTGCTGGTTTCAAATCCCTTGGTTTTCTCCACACTTGAGCTATAATCTACTATCTATATCTATAGGATATTTGTGTGGAAGAAGAAGAAGTTGTTTGTGGTTGTTGTTGTGACCACCAAGTTGTAACCCAATCTTTTCTTAGCTTTGTGCTTTGGGTTGTATCCCTCTAGTTGAGAGGTGATCCTTGTATTGGTTGGTGATTGGGAGTTTGTGTATTGGTTTGGAATTTGCCTCAAGAAGGAGGTTGTGATTGTTGGAGTTTGCCTCAAGGAGGAGGTTGTGTTGGTTCACTTGGTTTTGTGCCTCAAGGAGGAAGTTGTAAAGAGAGGAGTTGGGTACTCTTTGTAAAGGGTCCTAGGTGGACGAGCTAGTGGAAATCCTTCGTGTGTCGAAGGCGGGGATGTAGAGCTGGGTGCTCGAACCTCGATAACATATCCTTGTGTTTGCGTTTGATCTATTGGCTCTCTATCTCTCTCTCTTTACTTTGTGCCTTGCAATTATTTATATTGTGCATTCATATTTGCTTGGCTTGGTTGTGTGTGCATCATTTGTTGATCACACTTGAGTGTAATTTGCATTAAGTTTTTAAATTCCGCATTTAGTTTCTTAGATTAGCATTGTCACCTATTCACCCCCCCTCAAGGTGACTTTTCACAAGATACCATGATTCTTGATTTTCATCAATATGGCTAGAAGTATCGAGAATAGTCAAGGATTGAGTAGGGAGAGTTTTCTCATTCCTATGCATGTTTTTCAATCAACTAAGTCTTGCTTCTATCATATTGACGGACTGAGTAAAAGAATCTTCGCTTTGAATCATGGATTCCATACTCTCTTCAAAGTCAACATGTTCTTTTTGTTGTGGTGGGACTTGAAAATTGGAGTAGGGATCTTGGATTTGGGATGGTTGGGAGAATTGAGTCCAACTGAATTTGCAAGTTTTGTGTGGACTCAAGGAAGGCTTCGAAACTCTTTTCTAAAGAAGATTTTTCTTCTATAGGTTAGTCTTGATATGGAGTATATGAAGTTGTTTGTTGGTAAGGTTGTTGATAGTAAGACTCAGGGGAGTTGTATCCCCACTGAGTTGATGAAGGGTCATGATGATTATCCCAATCATATCTATAATACTGGGATTAGGGCATATATTGAATCAGATAACACCAATCTGGCATACTTGGTTGGTTTAAGTTATGTAATGTCAGGTTGGTAATATCCGAATTGAAAGAGGTTGGGGTGAAATATAGATCACTATATGCATTGAAAAAATTTTATAATTGTAATCCATATCATAAAAATATCAAAAAAAAATCAAATAAATAAACAAACAAAAAGAAAGAAAAATCTAGCCTAAGTTAGGAAAGACCTTAGACCTAAACGACTCTTAACTGTTGATTATCCATAGGAGGTATATTGTAGAACTTGACCACAAGTTAATCTACCAGGTAGGGTTAAGACCAGTGGGAGGTATCCGTGTCTAAGCAACGGGCCTAATTATGCCAAACCATCAGTTTTTGGGGTTTCGCCCCTCAATCCCCAACCTTTGACACCGATTTGGCAAGAGTAACCTTCTAACAACTCCCCCCTTAGGTCAATCCCTATTTGAGCCCAAAATGTCTCTAGGGCCAACGTCTACTCAATTTTAAGTTAGAATTGGGTTAGTGAGTGAGGAGATTGTGTGTGGGCTAAGAAAGGGCAATGACTTTTCCCACCTTATCTTGTTTAAGGATATGCCTTTAAATCGTTTTAGTGCTCGCATGCAAGCATATAGCAAAAATAACACCCAAGCAACATAACATACAAGTGTGTTTTCTAAGCTATATGCTATGCAAAAATACCTTTTTCTCCAGCACTATTCACTAATAATTTAAAAGTAAACAAAATTAGACAAATACCCTAGAATGCAAAGTCTAAATCATTTTTAATATTTAACAGTCACCAAGTTACTGTTGAGGTTAGAACAGTGTACAAAGTATGTTAGATAGGAAAACTAAATTATGCAGAAGCTAAAGAACTAAATTGCAATCACCCTGCAAGAAGATAGAGTGAGTGGTCAACTCAATCTACCGCGAAAACACAGCTTTTGCCACGTATGGGCAGCAGAATTGAGGGCTTCTGAGCTCTGCTTTTTACAGCAGAGTCCAGAGCCACTTTTATATGTTCTGCTTCCTTCATTTTCTTGAAATTAGCCCATGCTCACTAAAACAAAGAAGAAAAAAGATTAAATTGTCAAAGTAAATCAAAAAGAAAGTAAACTTACTTTCCATCCCCGGCAACGGCGCTAAAATTTTGATCGAACCAAACTTGCACAAAAAAATACAGAGTTTAGGAATAGTGCTAGGTCCTCGATGCAACCGTGTAGCTTAGGGCTAATGTGTCGTGATCTATAGGGAGGGGCTGCGATGAAAGTTTTGTGTAAGTTTCCGCTTTTAATTCACTGAAAACAAGTTAATACTTATCTTCTTAGTTTTATAAAAAGAAATTAAAAATATTAAGTTAAGTTAAGAAGAAGATGGTAGAAGAAGAGTTGGGTTGTGTCTTTAATTACAAAAGAAAGGAAAAAAGAAAAAGAGATAAAAAAAAGAAGTGTGATTCTAAACTAATGAACAAAAAAATATAAAAAAGAGTACTTACTATTGGCCCAAAGGCCCATCACTCTAGTTTTGATGATGATTAACTCATATAGTCATAGTACTAATGATCTTGTGTTTAATTAGTCTCAGATATTAGATTAAGATCTTAGTAGGTGTTTAGCTTCATCAAAGGATTTCAAGTCAAGTTTTGGAGCTAACACGTGTTGATTCAAGAGCTTGTGCATCAAGACCACATCAAGTATACAAGAGGAGTCTAGCTCTTGGATTAAAGTTTGGACCAAGTCTAGAAGGAGAAGAAGACTTCAAGTGAAGACCTTCAAGAGAAGACTTGTGTCTAGGTTTGTTTTGTTAAGATTTTATTTTTAGATAAAATGTAAAGGATAGAATAGTTGGTTGATTGCTCAAGTATCATATATACTCACACACAAGATTTAGATGAGTTTTTATAAAAGAGTTTTCATTTGGAAAAATACAAAAGAATTTTTATTTTGGAAAAATACCGTTTTGGTTTTTGGAGTTCATATATACATGTGTTTTAACCAAAACTATTTTAGAGCTTAATGTCAAAAACAAAGATATTTCATCACATATATGTAGTGGAT
The DNA here is from genome assembly GCA_038442645.1 of Agave tequilana. Classification (NCBI taxonomy): domain Eukaryota; kingdom Viridiplantae; phylum Streptophyta; class Magnoliopsida; order Asparagales; family Asparagaceae; genus Agave; species Agave tequilana. Next base: position 274,762 of record JAVJIF010029665.1, on the reverse strand, counting down.
CATATTCATACACACTAAGCTTTAAAAGTGTTTAAAATATCTTATTTTTGTATTTGGAGAAGTTTTGGAAAAATCAATTTGGAAAAATACAGTTTTTGTTTTATGCCAAAAATTCCAAGTTCCAAAAATAGTTCAAAATATTTGTAACATGTTTGATTTTTACTCAAACATGTTTGTTTATCAAAGTATATTACTGAACTTATTTTTGTAGATTTTTTGTAGATTTATGGGATTTTATTAAAGATAAAAAGTCAAGTTTTTAAATACCCAAAAACAATTTTCTGGCCTTCAGCCGGTCGACCGCACGGTCGACCGAGCCAGAGGTCGGTCGACGACGGTCAACCGACGTGCACAAAACGAGCACGCCTTGTTTGGCTTGAGGGCCGGTCGACCGACCCGGTCGACCGCCAGAGAGTTCTGCTCTCTGGAAATGGCCCCGGTCGACCGGGCGGTCGACCGACAGAGAGCTCTGCTCTCTGTATCCAGGCCATGGTCGACTGGCCGGTCGACCCCAACGGTCAGAAATCTGACCGTTGGCCGGTCGACCGCCAGCAGTTCAGACTGCTGACTTGGCCTGCAACGCTAGTTTTTTAGGAGCCTATAAATTGGGCTTCCCTTGGGCTGTTTGAGACAAGATTTTTGGAGAGTTTCAAAGCTAATTTTTCCTACTCTATTAATTGTTTATCTCCACTTGTTTTAGAGCCAAATACTTCCATTCAAAAGGAGAGTTTATCAAGAATTTTCAAAAGTGATTTCTTGTGTTTTCCACCACAAATTCAATCCTTGTTTTTCTCACACATACTTGAGCTTTCCATTGATATATCTATTCTATAGGAGAGTTGTTGTGAGAGTGATTTTAGGTGATCAAAGTGTTGTGATCACCAAAGTTCTCATTCTTGTTTTGAGGAGGCAGACTTACGGGTTCGCGGTGTTTCGAGTTCTAGTGAGAGCTCATTGTAAAGGTGCGGCCTCAGCAAACTTGCGTGCTTGCGGTGTGTTGTTCTTGCGGGAACAAGAGAGGGACTAGAGAGTCCAAAGGAGTTCTAGTGTGAACTCGCTTGTAGGTGTTGCGGCACTGAGTGATCCGGTGGGATCGGTTTTTAGTGAAAATCCTTCATCGTGTTGAAGGCGGGGACGTAGAGCAAGTGTGCTCGAACCTCGAAACAAATCCCTATGTTTGCGATTGCTCTCTCTCTATCTCTTACTTATCTTTATATCTTGCTTATGCTTATTGCTCATATCTTTACTTATATATTTGTGCTTATATTGTTATATGCTTAGGGATTGTTTGCTCACACTTGTATTCAACCAAGAGAGCCAAAGCGGCACTTCAACTCTTATCTAGAGGAATCTTGAGGAGATAGTCCAGAGCCCTTCACGGAGAATTTGGCAACACTCTTAGGTTATACTTGGTGTGTTGTGCATAATATTTTTAGTTTGCATAAATAGTTTTAATTTCGCATTAATTCATCATTAGATTAGCTAGTCACCTATTCACCCCCCTCTAGGCGATTTCAATTGGTATCAGAGCCAAGTGCTCTTGATTTGGGTCTAACAACCTTGAGTTAAAGATCCTCATTTATAGCTAATCACAATATTTATACACACACATGGATTTCATGTCACCTCCCACCTTTGACATTCTTAACATCCAAACTTGGAAGGTTAAGATGTCTTTGTACCTCAAAGGCCTAGGTATTCATCTTTATCTTGCTACCATTAATGATTCATACTTTAGTAATAGCAAGTATCTTGAGGCTAACTCAAAAGTCATCCATGCTTTAAAAAGTACCCTAAATGATGATTATTTATCTAGGATTGCTAATCTTGATTCGGCTTTTGTAGTTTGGAACACTATTGTCTCTCTTGGCGAACAAGAGCAATACTATGCGGGGAGCGACTCGGATGTTGGAAGTGAGGCTTCCAACATATGCTACATGGTCTAAGGGGATAACCCCCTTGAGGTAAACTCCAAATCCGAGTTAGAAGAGGATGTTGTATGCCATATGATGAACTTGCTTCTTTTTGTCAACAACTCCTTGAAAAAAATGACATGCTTAAAAAGGATAATAAGAAAATGAAAAATAAATTTGATTGCTTGTTAAAAGAAAAAGATTCATTTCAAAATAAATTAGAATGCATTTCTAAAGAAAATGAATTTTTGAAAAATGAAAATATTTCCTTGTCCTCTAAGCTAAATGATCTTTGTGAAGAAAATGCTTCTTTGAAAGATAAAATTGTTTTGGTGGAAAAACAAAAGGAGATTGCTTTGCAAGAAAACACCTCTTTGAAAAGAAAAATTATTTCAAAAGAAAAAGAAAATGTTTCTAAAAAGAATAAGATTGTTGACCATGCTTTTCATGCTACTACTAAAAATGAAGTTAAATTTTTGAAAAATAAAATAGATTGTTTGAGCTCAACTTTGAGCAAATGTGCATTTAACCATTCTAGATTGGAAACCTTATTTCAAAGAAAACAAGCTCCACATATTCATGCACCTCACCCACAACATGCATATGCATACTTTTCACGTCATGATCACACTCATACACATATGCATGATAGAGTGTACAAGTGTACACATTGCGGCCGCAAAGGCCATTTAGCAAAATTTTGTTATGATAGAGTAAATTCTTTAAATTTTGCTAACAAGAATGTTTGGGTTCCTTATAATGCTAATCCTCGTGGACCCAAAAGAAAATGGGTACCAAAGTCTCCACCTCTTGTGTTTGATGTAGGTGTGGGCTCTCACATGACGTGAGAGGTTTGGTGCCTTGGTGGTGGATGCACATGGACTAGATGGACAATACATTGATGCACTGCTATCAAGGAGGTTTGGTGGGACTACCACCATGTTTTGAAGATTTGGAGTATAGTTCTTATAGTTTGGTAACTATCTCTAAATTCCTTTGTTAGTTTACATGGTTTGATAAATAAGTTTAGCATGTTTTTGAATTTATGATTTATAATCATGTTTTGTGCTTCATGTGGTAAATACTTGTTTAGATGTAGTTTTATCAAAACTTGTGTATATACGTGTACAAGTAGTGAGCAACATTTGATTCAAATATGTTTGCACTTCATTGTTCATTTGTACTCACTACATGCACATGTATAGCCTAGTTTTGATGATTCCCTCATTTATACTTGTTTTGCCCATTTTTGTGCATGTTTTTGCTTCATGTATATGTAATCTTTTGTTCAAAACTAATAAATATACATGTATGCCCTTGAGTCACTTGCTTTCATGCAAATTACATTATGGACTCATTTTTGTTTAGGATATGTATGTATATTGTTAGCCTTAGATAAATCATACATATACCTTGAAGGTTATTTTTAAATGAAAAATAAAATCTTTATGATTTTTATATTTGTTTGATAAAATGAATTTTCATGTTTTTTACATGATTGGTGTTTTTGAGCCTAATTAACTATTTTCATGAATATGCTATTCACATGATGTTTGTACACTCACATTTTATTTATTTTCTCATGACTATGTTTTCATGAGCATTTTTGAGCTTTATCGATCTTGAGTGACAATATTTGTGTATTTAGTATAATTCATGAGATATATATGATTTGTTTTCATGTTTGAAGGATCTTTAACTAGTTTTTCAAAAATTACTTTTAACTAGTTATGTATTCTTCATTTGGTAGTGTTTTCAATGCTAAAATATTTTTCATACTCTTATTTTTGAAAACCCCTACCAACCCCTTCAGGGCGGATGGATGGGAAACCATGCCTTGTATGCTCTAATATCTTTTATCATGTGCATAAAAAGGGTGGATTTTTATGAGTTATACACTTGCTTCTCGTCATATTTTCAATAGGTATTTCAATTGATATCTCTTTGTATACTCATAATTTTGTTTCTATATATGTATGCTTTAAATTTCAAATTATACCAATTTTTATTGGTATTTTTATTTTCATACATATATATGATTTGATTGCTCTTAATTTAAAAGATATTTATATGTTTAAAGCACAAAGTTTGTTTATGCCAAGCTTGATTTAAATCTTGATTTTCAAATGGTATCTAAATTGGTATTTTTAGAAGCTTATGCATTATTTTCATTTGGTATTTTTATTGGTATCAATATTTACCATATACTTCAATTGGTATCAATATGTTTCAATTTCTAATTGGGTTTAAATTTCATTTGGTATCAATATGTTTTACTTATTTGGTATCAAAAATTTACCATATATTTCAATGGTATATATGTTTCAAAATATTTTCCTTCATTGATATAAAAATGTACAAGTGTTTTGAATTCAATTGGTATCAGATATTTCCTACTTCATATGGTATCAAAATCTTGTGATATCTCAAATTGATTTGTTGATTTAAGAAAAATTCAAAATTTGTGTTGTTTAGTTACAATTGGTATCTTAAAATTTTGTTTATGTACAAATGATATCTTAAAATTTGATTTAAGAAGATTTCAAATTTGTCTTAAAGTAACTTAAAAATGTTTTGATATATTTTGTCTATATGCAAGGGGAGCTTAACATCTCTTCTACATATAGATTCATGTTGAGTCTATCTTATATTGAGGAGGTTGATATCTCTTCCTTATATGATACACGTGTGTAGGGGGAGCTTCACATCTCCACTTATGCATTGTATATTATGCGTTATGTGAGTTAGGGCTTGTCATCTCTTCTTCATGTAATGCATGTATGCAGGGAAGCTAACTTAGCGTCTTCCTCTTCATGAATGTATATCGCATATATATCTTTATTGTTGATTTGGTTTTTACCCCTTTGTTGATGATTGACAAAAAGGGGGAGAAAGATTTTGAGTTTATATATGCATATTTGTGTTTTTGCATATATTGAGTTTATGCATCTGTGTTTTTGAGGAGAATGATTTTTGAAAGTTTAAACAAAAAAGGGGAGAAAGATTTGAGTTTATATATGCATATTTGAGTTCTTGCATATATTGAGTTTATGCATCTTATGTTTATAAAATGGGGAAAATGTTTTTGAAAGTTTAAACAAAAAGGGGAGAAAGTTTTTGAGAAAAAAAGAACTTTTGATTTATGCATATTTCTCTCACCTTATTGATGCATATATGTTTGTTTAGTTTTATGCATTTCATTATCATATCCTATTTGTTTATTGCTATGCATGAGTTAAGGGGGAGTTTCTATGAAGCTTAACTTTAATCCATGCATATATAACTCCATGAGTTTTGTCATCATCAAAAAGGGAGAGATTGTTGGCCCAAAGGCCCATCACTCTAGTTTTGATGATGATTAACTCATATAGTTATAGTACTAATGATCTTGTGTTTAATTAATCTCAGATATTAGATCAAGATCTTAGTAGGTGTTTAGCTTCATCAAAGGATTTCAAGTCAAGTTTTGGAGTTAGCACGTGCTGATTCAAGAGCTTATGCATCAAGACCACATCAAGTACTCAAGAGGAGTCTAGCTCTTTGAATCAAAGTTTGGACCAAGTCAGGAAGGAGAAGAAGACTTCAAGTGAAGACCTTCAAGAGAAGACTTGTGTCTAGATTTGTTTTATTAAGATTTTGTTTTTAGATAAAATATAAAGGATAGAATAGTTGGCGGATTGCTCAAGTATCATATACACTCACACACAAGATTTAGATGAGTTTTTATAAAAGAGTTTTCATTTTAGAAAAATACAAAAGAATTTTCATTTTGGAAAAATACCATTTTGGTTTTTGGAGTTTCATATATACATATGTTTTAACCAAAACTATTTTAGAGCTTAATGTCAAAAACTAAGATATTTCATCACATATGTATAGTGGATCATATCCATACACACTAAGCTTTAAAAGTGTTTAAAATATCTTGTTTTTGTATTTGGAGAAGTTTTGGAAAAATCAATTTGGAAAAATACAGTTTTTGTTTTAAGCCAAAAATTTCAAGTTACAAAAATAGTTCAAAATGTTTGTAACATGTTTTGATTTTTACTCAAACATGTTTGTTTATCAAAGTATATTACAGAACTTATTTTTGTAGATTTTTTGTGGATTTATGGGATTTTATTAAAGATAGAAAGCCAAGTTTTTAAATCCCCAAAAACAGTTTTCTGGCCTTCAGCCGGTCGACCGCACGGTCGACCGAGCCAGAGGTCGGTCGACCGGGCGGTCAACCGACGTGCACAAAACGTGCACGCCTTGTTTCGCTGGAGGGCCGGTCGACCGACCCGGTCGACCGCTAGAGAGTCTGCTCTCTGGAAATGGCCCCGGTCGATCGGGCGGTCAACCGGCAGAGAGCTCTGCTCTCTGTATCCAGGCCACGGTCGACCGGCCGGTCGACCACTGGCCCAACGGTCAGAAATCTGACCGTTGGCCGGTCAACCGGGCGGTCGACCGCCAGCAGTCCAGACTGCTGACTTGGCCAGCAACAGCTAGTTTTTGAGGAGCCTATAAGGGCTTCCCTTGGGCTGTTTGATACAAGATTTTTGGAGAGTTTCAAAGCTAGTTTTTCCTACCCTATTAAGTGTTTATCTCCACTTGTTTTAGAGCCAAATACTTTCATTCAAAAGGAGAGTTTATCAAGAATTTTCAAAAGTGGTTTCTTGTGTTTTCCACCACAAATTCAATCCTTATTTTTTTCACACATACTTGAGCTTTCCATTGATATATCTATCCTATAGGAGAGTTGTTGTGAGAGTGATTTTAGGTGATCAAAGTGTTGTGATCACCAAAGTTCTCATTCTTGTTTTGAGGAGGCGGACTTGCGGGTTCGCGGTGTTTCGAGTTCTAGTGAGAGCTCATTGTAGAGGTGTGGCCTCGGCAAGCTTGCGTGCTTGCGATGTATTGTTCTTGCGGGAACAAGAGAGGGACTAGAGAGTCCAAAGGAGTTCTAGTGTGAACTCGCTTGTACGTGTTATGGCACCGAATGATCCGATGGGATCGTTTTTTAGTGGAAATCCTTCATATTGTTGAAGGCGGGGACGTAGAGCAAGTGCGCTCGAACCTCGAAATAAATCTCCCGTGTTTGCGATTGCTCTCTCTTTATCTCTCACTTGTTTTATATCTTACTTATGCTTATTGCTCATATCTTTACTTGCTTGATATATTTGTGCTTATATTGTTATATGCTTGGGGATTGTTTGCTCACACTTGTATTCAACCAAGAGAGCCAAAGCGGCACCTCAACTCTTATCTAGAAGAATCTTGAGGAGATAGTCCCGAGCCCTTCACGAGAAATTTGGCTACACTCTTAGTTTATACTTGGTGTGTTGTGCATAATACTTTTAGTTTGCATAAATAGTTATAATTCCGCATTAATTCATCATTAGATTAGTTAGTCACCTATTCACCCCCTCCCTCTAGGTGTTTTCACTTACCTCTATCATTGAATCATAATAAAGACTTACCTCAGCGTGAAGTAAAGTAAAACAAATAGAAAGAGTAACTTAAACCAGTGCGTGGTTAGATCGAGTACGATGAAGAAAAGTAAAAAACTTCATTGATGTCACTTCAATATAACTCTCTGAATAAGGATTACATCAGTGTCACTCTAATTACAATTCTTCTTCTTTTCTCATGTAACTCTCTCTAACTAAAAATAAAATAAAAACTACATTAAAAAGAAAAAATATATAAACTAAACTAAATTAAAGCTCTCCCTGCAGTTCATCCCTCTGCCTTTGAGTATGCAAGTATTTATAAGATGAAATAGGATGGGGGTAAGAGTACGAGATAGGGGAGCAAATGCTCCCCGTGATTTGAACATCCAGCCGCAGAAATGAGGCTTGGGCCGTGTTTTCGTGGCCATATCTTGGCCATTAGGTAAGGATCTGGGGGCGCTCCTCCGTTGATCTTCGTCCTATCCTTTATCCTCTTGAAATTTCAGATTTTGCTCTAGATTAGGCGATACATCCTTTTATCCTCAGTGAAATCGATAGGGTCTTCTTCTAATCCATTTTTTCTTTGAATTTTGATGATATTATCTTATCTGATATATCCAGTCTTCAGATAATATTACTTTTAGAACCTCTGGTTTTGAATCGATCCCCGTGATTTGAACTTTTTTATTTAATTGGATAGGATTTATGTTTATCTTCTCTTTATCATATCCTGAATGAATTTAGACATTAAAGCAAGTAAGTTATGAGAATTATTACTAAATAAATGTAGGAATGCAATAATAATTATACAATATATGTGTCCAAATAATGTAGCTGTTGACACGCGATTGAATTTTTCTTTATTCAAGGCACAAAAGAATGCATTCATTGCTTTTGCATTAAGCTTGACTGATTTCTTCTGATCCTCAGACCATTGGTCATAGTTTGTACGTGGCTTCTTATGCTGTTTCCACGATATTCCAAAGTTCGTAGTTGGTTGACGGTATGTAGATCTTCATTCTATGCTTTCAATAGTTGCAATTTGAACCATCAAATAGTGGTGATCGTTGTGTGGAATGCCCTTCCTTGAACAGGGATGAAGGAAAATCTGTTGTTATGTTTGTTCCGTGCTTTGATACCAAATGTAAGATCTAAAACTATGGTAACATAAACATTATGGAGGTGAATAGTATTTTATCTAAACAGGAAATGTAAATAACTTGAAAGAAAAATAAATATGCATAAAACAAAACTCAGAAATGCACAAGCAGACACAAGAGATATTATCCTAGTTCGGTCTTTTTGACTTACATCTAGTCCCCAAGCAATACACTTGAGATTTTCCTTAACCTGATTTTGAAATTCTCAAAACCAAAAACAGTACACCACTTGACAAACTCCTTCGCCAAATTTGCACACATCTTCTCTACATCGAAAAGACCTTCTTTGTAATGAGTACGAATTGTCCTATAAGCCTTGACTTTTATGTGAAAGTGATTTACAAGGATCTTATAGTAGAACTCTCAGAATTTCTTCACTAGGAATTGAATTGGGTGAAGAAAGAATCAAAGAGAGAGTTTTTCTAAAGAACAAAATTTTAATCAAATTCTAATAGAATTTTCTATATAAAAGTTGTGTAAAAATCAAAGAAATCAACCTCTATTTATAGTTAAATAATTAAGTAGTTGGGGTGGTTATTTGATTTGAATTTGAATTATAAAAGAGTGAGAAAATACCAAAAAATCAAAACTTACACAATTGTCCAACAGTCAGAAACAGATTGTATAATCGACTAGGATCAAGACTTAGTTGACAAGGTATCAAATTTTGCCTATATTAGTTGACTAATATATTAGGGTAGTCGACTATGATGAAACATAAATGGAATTTATTATGTCTCTATTGAATTAGTTATAGTCGACTATGTATGATGAGTAGTTGACTAGTTGTATGTATCAATTACCTATTGGTCGACCACAAGGTTTAAACTGACAACAGTTTATTCTCTGTAAAAACTCTATAAGTAGACTAGGTAATGAGTTAGTTGACTAGTAGGTGTATGAATTGAAAGAGTTAAAATATCAGTCTAAACTTAGTCGACTAGCATATTGTAACTTGATTTTGATGATAAATTTGTGAAGTCATTTTATTGGAGCCCTATCTCACAAGCTTATACAAGAGTCCTACATGCTCAAGACTTCCTAAGGATTATGGCTATAGATGTGTATCATATTGTTTATTAGAATGTTAAATGTCTTGAATACACACACACACATCATAAGCCTATTAGTCGACTTATTACTAAGCATAGTCGACTTATACTACCTATAGTCGACTTACTCCTAACTATAGTCGACTTAATTTTGCTTTAAGATACATACTGACTCTCTGTTTCTGTTCTGCATAGCATGATTAGTCGACTTAAACCTTTTCCTAGTCGACTAATATTAGTTATAGTCGACTTATATATAATGCTGGTCGACTAAGTTCAGTTTTCAGAAATATGTCAATTGTATCAGACCTTCCCTAGTCGACTTGCCCCCTTTACAAGTCGACTACTATAGGCAAAACTTGTTACCCTAGTAGACTAACCCCCAACCTCAAGCCGACTAATGGCAGTTTCTGACTGTTAGTCAGTTTCTAAATTCTGGTATTTTATCTAATGTTTTAATATTCAAATTTGTCCTGATAACTACCCTAACTAACTATAGATTTCACCTATAAATAGGGATGTTGTCCTAGGCCAAAAACACCAATTCATATCAATAGTTTTCGACCCAAAAACTCTGTTCAAAATTCTATTTTTTAGAAAACTGTTTCTACTTTCTATTCTTCACTCAAATTCCAATTCTTTAGTGAAGATATCTGAGAGTACACCTATAAGAGTCCTTGTTGACGATCACATACAGATTCAAGGCTTATAGGATTGATTATAATCTCTCAAAGAGAAAGTGTTGTACAAAAGCGTCTTCGGGTTGAAGAGAAGTTGTACAAGGTATTATTGTCTTCTTGGTTGTAAGAAGAGTTGTATACATTTGGCAAAGAGGATTTGTAAAATGGTATACAAGGTGTTGATTTTGGGTGTACAAAATCAAAGGTTAAAGGAAAATCTCAAGCAGGTGGCTTGGGAATGGATGTAGGTCAAGAGGACCGAACCAGGATAAATCACTTGTGTTTGTGTTTGATTTACTTTCTGTGATTTAATTTTCTTTTGTGCAAGTTTATATTTATCGCTAATATCTTTATTTGAGTATTGTGTTGACATAATATTTTAGATCCTACAATTGGTATCAGAGCCCGGCCTGACATACTCTATCAAAGCCCTGCATACCCAGTCAACAACCTACAAGGATGGCTGATTGAGGCAAACCTGCACATAAAAATAAAGAATTTCAGATTTAGAATGAAGATGTGCAAGTGCTCAATTCTTACCGCTATAGCAAGTGGCTATGCGGGTCGTGATCCACAAGGAGGGTTTTGCGATAGAAGCGTTCACGGTTTTTGTTGAAATCTTTATGAAGAAAACGAAAGTTCTTCTTTGTTTTAAGAAATAAAAATGAAAAAGAGTTAAAGGTTAAAGTTAAAAAGCAAACGGTAGAATGAAGAAAGTGGAGAGAATTAGAAAGTGACTATGTACAAATGAATTGGGAAAGAAGTGATGAAAGATTTAGAAGATGGGTGATCTATACTAAAGAAATAAAAGAAAAGAAAGAAGGTTGAAGAAATACTTACCTAATTTGATTGATGACTTACTTGGAAACCTTTGCATGTTCTACCTTGCTTTGGAGGCGTTCAACGCATAGGTCATAAGATCGAGCTCAGTCCCTGTTCGCATTATATCATCAAGCGGCGCAAGAATAAAGTGATACGGATCTTGAGGAGGAGAACGTCTTCATGAAGTATCATTGGCACTCACACAACATCGTTATACTTATGCTCCTGGAATCACTTGCAAGCTCATCGAAAACAAAAGATGTAAAGTAGAAAGAGGAATAAGGAAACAAAAGGAAATATGAACATAAAACAAAAACATTTACCTTTATTACTTGCAGAAACAATGGAAGAAAGGAGGAGGGTACATCGGTGTCACTCTCAACATCAGCCTCTCTCTCTTACTTACATGAATCTTCATCTAACCTAAGCTTACATACAAATTACATAAAAAGAAAAGAAAAACCTAAACTATAAGAAATGAAAAACTAGTCTAAATCTTATCTCTGCATGGTCGTCCCATTTTCAGTGCAAATACTGGCTTTTTATAGGCAAAAACCCAACCTACAGGATCCCGGGGAGATTGGGGGAGCAAACGCTCCCCCTAACTCCACAACCAAGCCGCGGAAACGCGGCTTTGGCCGCGTTTCCGCGGCCAGGGTGTGGCCAGGTGGCCACACCCTGTTGGTGGGTCTCCCCGGTTTCACGTTCTGCTTTTATCTTCAGTTGGTTTTCTCGTTTGAGTTCAGGATTGTGACGAAATGGCCTTTGATTCTTGGCTTTAACCGATCGACTCTGAGAGGATTCTTCTCAACCGGTTTTCAACCTCTTGATTTTGCCCTGATTTACTGAGTGCGAATTAATTCTGATTTAATTCAGAATTTGGTGGGCTTTTGGGCTCATTTCTCTTCATCTCCTTAAGGATTGGGCCTGCAAATAAATTAAACAATTAATTAGGACAATGCAGATTTTATTCTATAATAAGTATGGAAATATGATACTAAATATGCAACATTAGCGACCAATCACACCCCCATACCTATCTTTTGCTCGTCCTCGAGCAAAACAACTAAATTATACTAAGGATTATTAGACTACTTTCGCAGGTCGCGCGATTGCACTGAGCATGTGCAACAAGCCGTTAAACCTCTAGGTTTCCCCTAGAGGACGAGTTTTGTCTCGTGAGGGTTTTCAGCGGATTACACCCACAAAATCCATAAAGAAAGGGAAACAAAGAGTTAGTATTTTCGAAAAGCATTTTGAAAGAGAAAAATATTTGAAATATAATTGTAAGATTTAAGCAATCTATAAGTTATAGGAAAGCTGAATTTTTCATTCCCAAACTTAGTCTCTATTCAAAAATTTGTTATCAATCAAAGTAAGGAGTCAAATTGTACTTCTCATCTAGTCTATTACTTTACCCTAAGTCATATGCACCTTGTGACTGTGAAACTTTTGACGAAGGGTTCATTAACTCTAACTCTTATGCCTTATTTATTTATATATATATACTGTTTTTTTTCTTTTTTTTGGTGGTATTATTCCTTAGTTCTATTAGGCTTTCTAATCTGCCCATGTAACGAGCCTTTAATCGATGACTCCCAAACCAAACGGTCTTAGGGCACCGGGTGAGAAAACACCCCAAGGACTTAAGGACTCGAGCAAACAAGGCCACAAAACTAAGGATTTTATTATATGGACCCCTTTTAGGCGTGAATACTTATGCTTTATTAGGCACAAATACCCAGCTTAATCAGAGGATTTTATAATTTTTTTTTTTTAAACTTATCTAATCATCTTTCGCATAAATACTAAGGCTTGCTTAGGCCAAAGCACCTAGCTAATCAATAATTAGATTTGTTTATCTCTTTTTTTTTCTTTTTTATTTTTTTTATATATAAGGCATAAGAATCTTTGTTTTTGAACCCTAAGTGTGTAAGTGTATGAAGTGTGCATATTTCATTAAGGTAAAGATCAAGACTAAATTACTTTGACAAATTATCTTCCTACCCTAAAAATCAAACAAATAATCTTATTTTGACCAAGTATAAGAAATCCTAATTTGGATTTTCTTATTCCTTAAAATTAACTTAATTTCTTACAAAAAATATGTCAAAATATTGTTTCTATTTTCCAAAAAGTTTTTAAAAGTAAAGAAAATGTTAATTTTTTTTTCTTTTAGTAAAAAGAAAAAACCTAAGTTATGTTAGACCCTCCCCCACACCTATCTCATGCATTGTCCTCAATGTATGAATTAATGCATAGATGCATGAAAAAGAAGAAAGGGAAGGAAAATGTTACCTTAAGGTGGTGGTCTGATTGGTCCACGAAATGCGGCCCAATCAACTTTTTGTGGAGTTCAGAGGAACCCACCAGAAATTTCTTTAATATAACCCATTAAAATTGTGTATCCATGAAGGATTTTTATTAAAAATTTAACCCCATCTAATTTTCAAATTCCATAACTAATTTCAGAGTCAAATTTGTCAACCACCTCGTCCCAAAATGGGCTTTGGCCGCGTTTCCGCGGCCAGGGTGTGGCCAGGTGGCCACACCCTGTTGGTGGGTCTCCCCGGTTTCACGTTCTGCTTTTATCTTCAGTTGGTTTTCTCGTTTGAGTCCAGGATTGTGACGAAATGGCCTTTGATTCTTGGCTTTAACCAATCAATTCTGAGAGGATTCTTCTCAACCGGTTTTCAACCTCTTGATTTTGCCCTGATTTACTGAGTGCGAATTAATTCTGATTTAATTCAGAATTTGGTGGGCTTTTGGGCTCATTTCTCTTCAACTCCTTAAGGAATGGGCCTGCAAATAAATTAAACAATTAATTAGGACAATGCAGATTTTATTCTATAATAAGTATGAAAATATGATACTAAATATGCAACATTAGCGACCAATCAATGGCAATGGAGTTTCCTTCATCACAATTCAAAGAAGGACATTCTACACAACATCCACCGCTATTCGATGGATCAAATTACAACTACTGGAAGTGTAGAATGAAGATCTACTTGTAATTACTCAACTATAAACTTTGAAACATAGTAGAAGCACTATACACCAAGCCGACAACCAACTACACTGCTTGGACTGATGATTAAAAGAAGAATGCGAACCTTGATGCCAAAGCGATGAAAGCGTTATTCTATGCCTTAACCAAAGAAGAATTCAATCGTGTGTCAACAGCCACATCTGCAAATCAAATATGGCATATTCTATAGGTAACATATGAAGGTACAAATAAGATTAAAGAATCTAAAATTTCTGTTCTTGTTCACAGGTTCGAACTCTTCAAAATGATAGAACGAAACAATTTCAGAAATGATAACAAGGTTTACCGACATAACAAATTCCTTAGCATCCCTTGGAAAGGAATACACCCAAGTCGAAAAAGTTCGCAAGATCCTTCGTGCACTCACATCAGATTGGGAGAAGAAGACAACTCCAATCGAAAAAGCAAATGATCTCTCCACTATATCATTAGAAAACCTTATTGGTAATTTAATGGCATATGAAGTACAACTGGAAGACAGAAAGAAGGATGAACAATAACCTTTCTCAAAGAAGAAAGAACTTGCCTTCCATGCATCATCAGATGCAGACAATTCAGATGATGATGATGATGAGGAGGAGAGGACAATGCTCTCAAGAAAATTCAAAAAATACTTAAAGCAAGGTAAGTTTAAATGTTTTAATTGTAATAACAGGTCATATGAAGAAGAATTGCCCATTACTCAAAAATAAAGGAAATTCAAGAGCAAAAAGTTCAAAAAGAAGAAAGATTATCAAGCATCATGGGAGTAGTGATTCCTCTTTCTCTGACAAAGAAGAAGCCACTGAACATGCCAACATTTGTTTCATGGCTCAAGAAGAAGATGAGGTACAATATACTGAACTCTTAGATGCATTTCATGAATTATACAATGATCTTAAGAATGAAAAGATAAAGAATAAAGTTTTGTCAAAGGAAAATGAAAAATTTAACAAAGAAAATTCATGTTATGCTTCTCAAATTTCTTCTATAAATTCTCAAAAAGATGATTTTAAAGAAGTTATATCATCATTGAAAAAGACAATGAGACTTTTATAAATGAAAATGTAATGCTTAAAAAAGAAATTATATCTTTAAATGAAAGAATTTCTGTTTAAGATAAAGACATGTCAAGTTTCAAAATGAAATATGAAGAGATTTTGAAAAATGTGACTAAATTTTAATCAAGGAAAAGAAAAGTTAAATGATTTGTTATCATATCAAAAGATGTCACATAATCATTATGGTCTTGGATTCTTAAATCAGAGTAGAAAATCTACACATGTTAGTAAAAAAATCATAATCCATATAATTCTTTTGTGAAAAGAAATACTGATATTATTTTAAAAAGAATTAAGAACAAGTACATATGGATTCCTAAAAACTAAAGCATTTTTGATAAAAATACTTATATTGTATCATACATACATTCTATATGTAATTCATGCAATTATATGATACTGACAGATGAAAAACAAATTCAATTGGGTTTGGATTCCTAAAGGTTAATGCTTTGATCTTATTGATTAGTCACATATATTGCATATACATTGTCATCTTACCATACTTTTTAGCTAATAAATCATATTAATAAGTCTTCTTCTTCTCTGTTTAATGTAGGCCCAATTGCTAAAAGAAAAGAAAGAGAAACAAGCCCAAAAGCCCACCAAATTCTGATTTAATTCAGAAGAAATTTGAAATCAAGGAATCAGGACTAAATCTTGGCATATCAAGAGGTTGAAAACCGGTTGAGAAGAATCCTCCCTGAATCAAGCGGTTGAAGCCAACAATCAAAGGCTGTTTCGTCAAATTCTGAAGCTGAAACGAGAAAACCAGAAGAAGATACAGGCGAATCACCAAACCAGGAGATCCCACCAATTGGGTGTGGCCACCTGGCCATACCAGGGCCGCAGAAACACGGCCCAAGCCGTGTTTTCGCGGCTATCTTGTGTCAGTTGGGGGAGCGTTTGCTCCCCCAATCTTCCCGGGATCCCCCTTTTGGTTTTGCCCTATAAATACTAGTTTCAGCTGAGCAAAATGGGACGACCATGCAGAGATAGGAATTAGTCCAATTTTTCACTCTTTGTAGTATAGGTTTTTATTTTCTTTTTATGTAATTTTAATTTGTATGTAAGCTTAGGTTAGATTGAGATTCATGTAAGTAAGAGAGAGGCCTATGTTGAGAGTGACACCGATGTACCCTCCTCCTTTCTTCCATCGTTTCTGCAAGCAATGAAAGGTAACGTTTTTTATGTTCGTCTTTACTTTTGTTTTCTTCTTCTTTCTTTCCTTTCATTTCTTTAGTTTAAATCACCAACACCCACTTCTTTCATCACTCCTTTTCCATTTCTTTGTAAATAATCATTCTCCATTTTTCTCCACCTTCTCCATCTATCGCTTTCTTTTTAATTTTAACCTCACTCTTTTTCATTTTCATTTCTTAAAACAAAGAAGAACCTTCGTTTTTCTTCACAAAGATTTCAATACAAACCTTGAACGCTTCTATCACTAACCCTCCTTGTGGATCACGACCCGCATAGCCACTTGCTATCGCGGTAGAATTGAGCACTTGCACTCTCTATTTTTAAGTTCTGAAATTCTGTATTTTAGTGCAGGTTCTAGCTCAATTAAATTTTAATAAAAATCCTTCATGGATACATCATTTTAATGGGTTATATTAGAGAAATTTCTGGTGGGTTCCTCCGAACTCCACGAAAAGTTGATTGGGCCGCATTTCGTGGACCAATCAGACCTCCACCGGAACCACCACCTTAAGGTAACATTTTCCTTCCCTTTCTTCTTTTTCATGCATCCATGCATTAATTCATACATTGAGGACAATGCATGAGATAGGTGTGGGGGAGGGTTCTAACATAACTTAGGTATAAAAAAAAAATTAACATTTTCTTTACTTTTAAAAACTTTTTGAAAATAGAAACAATATTTTGACATATTTTTTGTAAGAAATTAAGACAATATTAAGGAATAGGAAAATCAAAATTAGGATTTCTTAAATTTGGTCAAAATAAGATTATTTGTTTGATTTTTAGGGTTAGGAAGATAATTTGTCAAAGTAATTTTGTCTTGATCTTTACCTTAATGAAATATGCATACTTCATACACTTACACACTTAGGGTTCAAAAACAAAGATTCTTATGCCTTATATATAAAAAAAGAAAAAAAAAATATCTATGAAAGATGAACAAATCTAATTATTGATTAGCTAGGTACTTTGGCCTAAGCAAGCCTTAGTATTTATGCGAAAGATGATTAGATAAGTTTGAAATATATATATATATATATATATATATATATAATATATATATATATATATATATATATATATATATATATATATATATATATATATATATATATATATATAAATCCTCTGATTAAGCTGGGTATTTGTGCCTAATAAAGCATAAGTATTAACGCCTAAAAGGGGTTCATATAATAAAATCCTTAGTTTTGTGGCCTTGTTTGCTCGAGTCCTTAAGTTCTTGGGGTGTTTTCTCACCCGGTGCCCTATAACCGTTTGGTTTGGGAGTCATCGATTAAAGGCTCGTTACATGGGTAGATTAGAAAGCCTAATAGAACTAAGGAATAATACCACAAAAATATATATATATATATATAAATAAATAAGGCATAAGAGTTAGAGTTAATGAACTCTTAGTCAAAATTTTCACGGTCACAAGGTGCATATGACTTAGGGTAAAGTAATAGACTAAATGAGAAGTATAATTTGACTCCTTACTTTGATTGATAACAAATTTTTGAATAGAGACTAAGTTTAGGAATGAAAAATTCAATTTTCCTATAACTTATAGATTACTTAAATCTTACAATTATATTTCAAATATTTTCTCTTTCAAAATGCTTTTCGAAAATACTAACTCTTTGTTTCTCTTTCTTTATGGATTTTGTGGGTGTAATCCACTGAAAACCCTCACGAGATAAAACTCGTCCTCTAGGGAAAACCTAGAGGTTTAACGGCTTGTTGTACATGCTCAGTGCAATCGAGTGACCTGTGAAAGTGGTCTAATAATCCTTAGTATAGTTTAGTTGTTTTGCTCGAGGACGAGCAAAAGATAAGTGTGGGGGTGTGATTAGTCACATATATTGCATATACATTGTCACCTTACCATACTTTTTAGCTAATAAATCATATTAATAAGTCTTCTTCTTCTCTGTTTAATGTAGGCCCAATTGCTAAAAGAAAAGAAAGAGAAACAAGCCCAAAAGCCCACCAAATTCTGATTTAATTCAGAAGAAATTCGAAATCAAGGAATCAGGGCTAAATCTTGGCATATCAAGAGGTTGAAAACCGGTTGAGAAGAATCCTCCCTGAATCAAGCGGTTGAAGCCAACAATCAAAGGCTGTTTCGTCAAATTCTGAAGCTGAAACGAGAAAACCAGAAGAAGATACAGGCGAATCACCAAACCAGGAGATCCCACCAATTGGGTGTGGCCACCTGGCCACACCAGGGCCGCGGAAACGCGGCCTAAGCCGCGTTTCTACGGCTATCTTGTGTCAGTTGGGGGAGCGTTTGCTCCCCCAATCTTCCCGGGATCCCCCTTTTGGTTTTGCTCTATAAATACTAGTTTCAGCTGAGCAAAATGGGACGACCATGCAGAGATCGGAATTAGTCCAGTTTTTCACTCTTTGGAGTATAGGTTTTTGTTTTCTTTTTATGTAATTTTAATTTGTATGTAAGCTTAGGTTAGATTGAGATTCATGTAAGTAAGAGAGAGAGGCTTATGTTGAGAGTTACACCAATGTACCCTCCTCCTTTCTTCCATCGTTTCTGCAAGCAATAAAAGGTAACGTTTTTTATGTTCGTCTTTACTTTTGTTTTCTTCTTCTTTCTTTCCTTTCATTTCTTTAGTTTAAATCACCAACACCCACTTCTTTCATCACTCCTTTTCCATTTCTTTGTAAATAATCATTCTCTATTTTTCTCCACCTTCTCCATCTATCGCTTTCTTTTTAACTTTAACCTCACTCTTTTTCATTTTCATTTCTTAAAACAAAGAAGAACCTTCATTTTTCTTCACAAAGATTTCAATACAAACCTTGAATGCTTCTATCGCTAACCCTCCTTGTGGATCACGACCCGCATAGCCACTTGCTATCGCGGTAGAATTGAGCACTTGCACTCTCTATTTTTAAGTTCTGAAATTCTGTATTTTTGTGCAGGTTCTAGCTCAATCAATTATAATGATTGGTACCATTCTAATGTTTATTTTTCAGGTACCGTATAAAAAGTTTGATATATATATATATATATATATATATATATATATATATATATATATATATATATATATATATATATATATATATATATATCAAATATTTTATTATATATATGTGTGTGTGGTTATGATATATTTTTTGCAAGGGGAGAATACATATTTTTCTATATCTGTTATAACCTGCTCTACGTAGGGGGAGAACATATAACATATTCTCTGCAGGGGGAGTTTTCGTGCACACAAAGTGTCATCATCAAAAACGGGGAGAATGTTGGAACATGATTTTGATGATACATTTGTGAAGTTAATTCATTGAATCCCTATCTCACAAGCTTATACAAGAGTCCTACATGCTCAAGACTTCCCAATGATTATGGCTATGGATGTGTATTGTATTGTTTATTAGAATGTTAAAAGCCTTAAATACACACACATCATAAGCCTATTAGTCGACTTATTACCAAGCATAGTCGACTTATACTACTATAGTCGACTTACTCCAACTATAGTCGACTTAGTTTTGCTTCAAGATACATACCAACTCTCTGTTTCTGTTCTGCATAGCATGATTAGTCGACTTAAACCTTTTTCTAGTCGACTAATATTAGTTGTAGTCGACTTATATGTAATGCTGGTCGATTAAGTTCAGTTTTCAGAAACATGTCAATTGTATCAGACCTTCCCTAGTCGACTTGCCCTCTTTATAAGTCGACTACTATAGGCAAAACTTGTTACCCTAGTTGACTAACCCCCAACCTCAAGTCGACAAATGGCAGTTTCTGACTGTTAGTCAGTTTCTAAATTCTGGTGTTTTATCCAACGTTTTAATATTCAAATTTGTCCTGATAACTACCCTAACTAACTAAAGATTTCACTTATAAATAGGGATGTTGTCCTAGGCTAAAATCACCAATTCATATCAATAGTTTTCTGCCCAAATACTCTGTTCAAAATTCTGTTTTTCAGAAAACTATTTTTACTTTCTATTCTTCACTTAAATTCCAATATTTTAGTGAAGATATCTGAGAGTACACCTATAAGAGTCCTTGTTCACGATCACATACAGATTCAAGGCTTATAGGATTGATTGTAATCTCTCAAAGAGAAAGTGTTGTACAAGAGCGTCTTCGGGTTGAAGAGAAGTTTTACTAGTTGTTGTTGTCTTCTTGGTTGTAAGAAGAATTGTATACATTTGGCAAAGGGGATTTGTTAAGTGGTATACAAGGTGTTAATTTTGGGTGTACAAAATCAAAGGTTAAAGGAAAATCTCAAGCGGGTGGCTTGGGAACTGGAGGTAGGTTAAGAGGACCGAACTAGGATAAATCACTTGTGTTTGCGTTTGATTTACTTTCTGTGATTTAATTTTCTTTTGTGCAAGTTTATATTTATCGCTAATATCTTTGTTTGAGTATTGTGTTGACATAATATTTAGATCCTACATAGCGATGGGAGTAGTCGACTAAGGAAGTGAAAAACTTGTGTGTTTAACTTTTCGTAAATCCAAGCGATCTTTTCATAGGCGTTTCCCCCTAATTGATATGGGGGATCGAATTGATTATAGAAACATGAGTTTAATTAGTCGATTTATTAGTAAACAGGGAAAAATATTATCTAGATGGGTGAATAGATTGACCTTGAAACAACAACGATTAATTACTATTGCTATAAAACAAGCTCGTATTTTATGTTTGTTACCTTTTCTTAATAATCAAAAAATAGTTTTATTTTTCTAGAGCAGAGTCGATCCCTAGAACTACTGGTCTTAGAACCAGAAATAAATAGATATACTCTTCTATTGATTCAAAACTCTAATTGAAACTCAAGCTCAAATTGATGTTTGTTCGAAAAAACCTTGAGGCTTTTAACATATTTTTAAAATCTAAAAAAATTACAAAAAATATAAAAAAGCCATTTAAGATCTTAACTCCTCTATCATCATATATGTGCTATGTCTTCATCAAAATATCTTCCATTGGTGCTGCAAGACATACGTGAGTACAAAAATACATATTAACATAACATATACACAAGTATATATATACATAAGTTTGTTATCATCAGAACCAATGGATATGTAATCATGTGATGAACATGTAGGTTCAAGAGTTAATAGCCTCAGCTGCTGCTTTGGCTTTACCTTTGAAAATTGCACCGTCGGTGATTCTCTTACGTGGGGCCATCATCGATTCGAAAAGAGGATTTTTGAAGAAGATTGTAAGGGGAGAGATCTTCAGTGTTGGGACTCAGATCTCAATAAAAGCACCAAAATACGGTGGAGATTTTTCAACGTGATTGATCAAGCGGTCAATTTCACATTGCGGGGAATGAAAGTAACTTAGAGATTCACATAGAGAGCAAGCGAAGACACAAGATTTCATATGAAAACTCAATTTAGAAAAATCACGGGGAGAAGGGAGAGAATTAACTATTTTCAAAAGGTTACTGTGAACTCTGCAGAGCTAAAATATTGTTTACAATCTTTGATACAGTTAGGGATAATTTTTCTTCTTTTTTCCTTTGAGAGTTTGGACAATTTTTTTTCAATGTCAACTCTCAGTGTATAAACTGAAATCACTTAGAGGGGGGTGAATAGGTAACCAACTAATCTAATGGTCAATTAATGAGGAATTAAAACTATTTATGCAAACTACAAATTCTTAAGCACAACACACAAAGTATAACCTAAGAGTGTAGCCGAATTCCCTGTGAAGGGCTCTGAACTATCTCCTCAAGATTCCTCTAAATAAGAGTTGAGGTGCCGCTTTGGCTTTCTTGGTTGAATACAATTGTGAGCAAACAATCCCCAAGCATATATCAATTTAGCACACAATACATCAGGCATATAAGGATAAGGACAATATAAGCATGCAAGATATAAAGACAAGTGAGAGATAGAGAGAGAGCAATCGCAAACACGGGAGATTTGTTTTGATGTTCGATCTACGTCCCTGCCTTCAACACTATGAAGGATTTTCACTAAAAACCGATCCCACTGGATCACTCGGTGCCGCAACACCTACAAGCGAGTTCACACTAGAACTCCTTTAGACTCTCTAGTCCCTTTCTTGTTCCCGCAAGAACAACACACCGCAAGCACGCAAGCTTGCCGAGGCCGCACCTCTACAATGAGCTCTCACTAGAACTCGAAACACCGCGAACCCGCAAGTCCGCCTCCTCAAGGTACAAAGATGAAAACTTTGGTGATTACAACACTTTGATCACCTAAAATCCTCTCACAATAAAGATCCCTATAGGATTGATATAGCAATGGATAGCTCAAGTGTTTGTGAGAAAGCTAGGATTGAAGTTGTGGTGGGAAATACATGAAATCACTTTTGAAAACTTTTGATAAACTCTCCTTTTGAATGAAAGTATTTGGCTCTAAAACAGTGGAGTAAACACTTAATAGAGTAGGAAAAACTAGCTTTGAAACTCTCCAAAAATCTTATCTCAAACAGCCCAAGGGAAGCCCAATTTATAGGCTCCTCAAAAACTAGCCGTTGCAGGCCAGGTCAGCAGTCTGGACTGCTGGTAGTCGATCGCCCGGTCGACCGGCCAACGGTCAGATTTCTGACCGTTGGGCCAGCGGTCGACCTGCCGGTCGACCGTGGCCTGGTACGAGAGCAGAGTTCTCTGCCGGTCGACCGCCCGGTCGACCGGGGCCATTTTCAGAGAGCAGAACTCTCTGGCGGTCGACCGAGTCGGTCGACCGGCCCTCCAGCCAAACAAGGCGTGCACGTTTTGTGCACATCGGTCGATCGCCCGGTCGACCGACCTCTGGCTCGGTCGACCGTGCTGTCGACCGGCAGAAGCCAAAACAGTATTTTTTAGGGATTAAAAGTTTGTCATTTTTTCTTCAATAAAATCCCATAAAATCTCTAAAAATCTACAAAAATAAGTTCAGTAAAATACTTTGATATACAAACATGTTTGAGTAAAAATCAAAACATGTTGCAAACATTTTGAACTATTGTAACTTAGAAATTGTGGCTTAAAACAAAATCTGTATTTTTCAAATAGATTTTTTTCAAAACTTCTTCAAATACAAAAATAAGATATGATCCTCTACACATATATGATGAAATATCCATGTTTTTGACATTAAGCTCTAAAATGGTTTTGGTTAAAACACATGTATATATGAAACTCCAAAAACCAAAACGGTATTTTTCCAAGATGAAAATTCTTTTGTAAAAACTCATCTAAATCTTGTGTGTGAGTCTATATGATACTTGAGCAATCCACCAACTAATCTATCATTTACATTTTATCTAAAAATAAAATCTTAACAAAACAAACCTAGACACAAGTCTTCTCTTGAAGGTCTTCACTTGAAGTCTTCTTCTCCTTCTTGACTTGGTCTAAACTTTGATCCAAAGAGCTAGACTCTTCTTGAGTACTTGATGTGGTCTTGATGCACAAGCTTTTGAATCAACACGTGCTGCTCCAAAACTTGACTTTAAATTTTGTTGAAGCTACACACCTACTAATATCTTGATCATATATCTGAGACTAATTAAACACAAGATCATTAGTACTATAACTATATGAATTAATCATCATCAAAACTAGAGTGATAGGCCTTTGGGCCAACAATCTCCTCCTTTTTGATGATGACAAAACTCATGGAGTTATATATGCATGGATTAAGTTAAGCATCATAGAAGCTCCCCCTTAACTCATGCATAACAATAAACAAATACGATATTCAATGAAGTACATGAAATAAAACAAATATATGCATCAACAAGGTGAGAGAAATATGCATAAATCCAAACATATTTTTCCAAAACCTTCTCTCTTTTTGTTTAAACTTTCAAAAACATTCTCCTCATTTATAAAACATAAGATGCATAAACTCAATATATGTAAAAACACAAATATGCATATATAAACTCAAAATCTTTCTCCCCCTTTTGTCAATCATCAACAAAGGGGTAAAAACTAAATCAACAAGAAAGATATATATGCGATATACATTCAGAAGAGGAAGACGCTAAGTTAGCTTTCCTACATACATGCATTACACGAAGAAGGGATGACAAGCCCTAACTCACATAACGCATAATATACAATACATAAGTGGAGATGTGAAGCTCTCCCTATACACGTATATCACATAAGGAAGAGATATCAGCCTCCTCAATATAAGATACACTCAACATGAATCTATATGTAGAGGAGATGTTAAGCTCCCCTTGCATATAGACAATACATATCTAAACATTTTAACACAAATTTTGATAATTACTTAAACAAATTTGAAATCTCTTAAATCAAATTTTGAGATATCATTTGAACAACATTTTACCAATTGTAAATAAACAATACAAATTTTGATTTTTTTTATTTTTCTTAAAGCAATAAATTAATTTGAGATAACACAAGATTTTGATACCATATGAAATAAGAAATTTGTGATACCAATTGAAATTGAAACACTTGTACATTTTGAAACTAATGAAAGAAAATATTTTATATTTTGATATCAATTGAAATATATGGTAAATTTTGATACCAAATAGGTAAAATATATTGATACAATTGAAATTTAAACCCAATTGGAAATTGAAACATATTGATACCAATTGAAGTATATTGTAAATATTGATACCAATAAAAATACCAATTGAAAATAATGCAAAGCTTGTTAAAGTACCAATTGAGATACCAACTGAAAATCAAGATTTAAATTAAGCTTAGCATAAAAAAATTTTGTGCTTTAAACATGTAAATAAATCGTAAATCAAGCACAATCAAATCATATATATGTATGAAAATAAAAATACCAATAGAAATTGATATTACTTAAATGTGAGACATACATATATAGAAAACATATGAGCATACAACATAAAAATCAATTGTGATACCAATTGAAAACACAATGAGAATCAAGTGTATAGCTCATAAATAACCACCCTATACATGCACATGATAAAAGATTTTTAATAAGGCATACAAGGCATGGTCGCCCATCCGTCCGCCCTTGAAGGGTTTGGTAGGGGTTTTCAAAAACAAGAGTATGAAAAAATATTTTAGCATTGAAAACACTACCAAATGAAGAATACATAACTAGTTAAAAGTAATTTTAAAAAACTAGTTAAAGATCCTTCAAACATGAAAATAAATCATATATATTTTATGAATTATACTAAATACACAAAAATTGTCACTCAAGATCGATAAAGCTCAAAAATGCTGATGAAAACATAGTCATGAGAAAACAAATAAAATCTGAGTGTACAAGCATCATGTGAATAGCATATTCATGAAAATAGTCAATTAGGCTCAAAAACATCAATCATGTGAAAAACATGAAAATTCATTTTATCAAACAAATATGAAAATCATAAAGATTTATTTTTCATTCAAAAACAAACTTCAAGGTATATGTATGATTTATCCAAGGCTAACAATATACATACATATCCTAAACTAAAATGATTCCATAATGTAATTTGCATGAAAGCAAGTGACTCAAGGGCATACATATATATTTATTAGTTTTGAACAAAATATTACATATACATGAAGCAAAAACATGAAAATAGGCAAAACAAGTGTAAATGAGTGAATCATCAAAACTAGGCTATACAAATGCATGTAGTGAGTACAAATGAGCAATGACGTGCAAAACATATATGAATCAAATTGTTGCTCACTACTTATACAAGTATATATACAAGTTTTGACAAAAACTATATCTAAACTAGTATTTACCACATGAAGCATAAAACATGAACATGCCAAAAAAATCATCAATGTAAAAGTATGTAAATAAAATAGAAGTTTAGAGATAGTTACCAAACCATAAGAACTATACTCCAAGTCTCCAAAACATGGTGGTCGTCCCACCAAACTTCCTTGATAGCGATGCAACAATATGTGTGTCCATCTAGTCCATGTGCATCCACCACCAAGGCACCAACTCTCTCACGTCATGTGAGAGCCCACACCTATATCAAATACAAAAGGTGGAGATTTTGGTACCCATTTTCTATTGGGTCCACGAAGGTTAGTCTTATTAGGAACCCAAACATTCTTATTAGCAAAATTTAAAGAATTTATTCTATCATAACAAAATCTTGCTAAATGGCCTTTGCGGCCGCAATGTGTACACTTGTACACTCTATTGTGCATATGTGTATGAGTGTGATCATGACGTGCAAAGTGTGCATATGCATGATGTGAGTGATGTGCATGAACATGTGGAGCTTGTTTCCTTTGAAATAAGGTTTCCAATCTAGAATGGTTAAATGCACATTTGCTCAAAGTTGGGCTCAAACAATCTATTTGTTTTTCAAAAATTTAACTTCATTTTTATCAATGGTTGTGGCATGGAAAGCATGATCAACAATCTTTTTCTTTTTAGAAACATTTTCTTTTTCTTTTGAAATAATTTTTCTTTTCAAAGAGATGTTTTCATTCAAAGCAACTTCTTTTTGTTTTTCCATCAAACTATTTTTTTTTTCAAAGAATTATTTCCTTCATAAAAATCATTTAATTTTGAAGATAAGGAAATATTCTCATTTTTCAAAATTCATTTTCTTTTACAATGCATGCAACTTTATTTTTAAAAGAATCATTTTCTTCTAAAATGGAGTTATATTTCTTTTTCAAATTCTTATTTTCCTTTTTAAGCAAATCATATTTTTCAAGGAGTTGTTCACAAAAAGATGCAAGTTCATCATATGGCATATCAACATCCTCATCAAGCTCAGATTCAGAGTTTACCTCAAGGGGGTTATCCCCTTGGACCATGTAGCATACGTTGGAAGCCTCACTTCCAACATCCGAGTCGCTCACCGCATAGTATTGTTCTTGTTCGCCAAGGGAGACAATGGTGTTCCATACTACAAAAGCGAATCAAGATTAGCAACCCTAGAAAAATATTCATCATTTAAGGTACTCTTTAAAACATGAATGGCTTTTGCATTAGCCTCTAGATATTTTCCATTTAAACAATAAGAATCTCTAATAGTGGTAAAATAAATAAGAATGCCTAGGCCTTTGAGGTACATAGACATCTTAACTTTTAAAGTTTCGATGTTAAGAATGTCAAAAGTGGGAGGTGACATGAAATCCATGTGTGTGTAAACAAATATTTTGATTAGCTATAAATAAGGATCTTTAACTCAAGATTGTTAGACCCAAATCAAGAACACTTGGCTCTGATACCAATTGAAATCACCTAGAGGGGGGTGATAGGTGACTAGCTAATCTAATGGTCAATTAATGCGAAATTAAAACTATTTATGTAAACTACAAATTCTTAAGCACAACACACCAAGTATAACCTAAGAGTGTAGCCGAATTTCCCGTGAAGGGCTCTGGACTATCTCCGCAAGATTTCTCTAGATAAGAGTTGAGGTGCCGCTTTGGTTCTCCTGATTGAATACAAGTGTGAGCAAACAATCCCCAAGCATATATCAATTTACACACAATATATCAAGCATATAAGGATAAGGACAATATAAGAATGCAAGATATAAAGACAAGTGAGAGATAGAGAGAGCAATCGCAAACACGGGAGATTTGTTTCGAGGTTCGAGCACACTTGCTCTACGTCCCCGCCTTCGACACTATGAAGGATTTTCACTAAAAACTGATCCCACCGGATCACTCGGTGCCGCAACACCTACAAACGAGTTCACACTAGAACTCCTTTGGACTATCTAGTCCCTCTCTTGTTCCCGCAAGAATAACACACCGCAAGCACGCAAGCTTGCCGAGGCCGCATCTTTACGATTAGCTCTCACTAGAACTCGAAACACCGCGAACCCGCAAATCCGCCTCCTCAAGATACAAAGATGAAAACTTTGGTGATCACAACACTTTGATCACCTAAAATCCTCTCACAATAAAGATCCCTATAGGATTGATGTAGCAATGGATAGCTCAAGTGTTTGTGAGAAAACTAGGATTGAAGTTGTGATGGAAAACACAAGAAATCACTTTTGAAAACTCTTGATAAACTCTCCTTTTGAATGAAAATATTTGGCTCTAAAATAAGTGGAGATAAACACTTAATAGATTAGGAAAAACTAGCTTTGAAACTCTCCAAAAATCTTATCTCAAACAGCCCAAGGGAAGCCCAATTTATAGGCTCCTCAAAAACTAGCCGTTGCAGGCTAGGTCAGCAGTCTGGACTGCTGGCGGTCGACCGCCCGGTCGACCGGCCAACGGTCAGATTTCTGACCGTTGGGCCAGCGGTCGACCGGACGGTCGACCGTGGCCTGGATACAGAGAGCAGAGCTCTCTGCCGGTCGACCGGGGCCATTTCCAGATAGCAGAACTCTCTGGCGGTCGACCGGGTCGGTCGACCGGCCCTCCAGCCAAACAAGGCATGCACGTTTTGTGCACGTCGGTCGACCGCCTGGTCGACTGACCTCTGGCTCGGTCGACCGGCAGAAGCCAAAACAGTATTTTTTAGGGATTAAAAGTTTGTCATTTTTCCTTCAATAAAATCCCATAAAATCTCTAAAAATCTACAAAAATAAGTTCAGTAAAATACTTTGATATACAAACATGTTTGAGTCAAAATCAAAACATGTTACAAACATTTTGAACTATTTTTGTAACTTAGAAATTGTGGCTTAAAACAAAATCTGTAATTTTCCAAATAGATTTTTCTAAAACTTCTTCAAATACAAAAACAAGATATTTTAAACACTTTTAAAGCATAGAGTGTATGGATATGATTCACTACATTTATATGATGAAATATCCATGTTTTTGACATTAAGCTCTAAATGGTTTTCGTTAAAACACATGTATATATTAAACTCCAAAAATCAAAACGGTATTTTTCCAAAATGAAAATTCTTTTGTAAAAACTCATCTAAATCTTGTGTGTGAGTGTATATGATACTTGAGCAATCTACCAACTAATCTATCCTTTACATTTTATCTAAAAATAAAATCTTAATAAAACAAACATAGATACAAGTCTTCTCTTGAAGGTCTTCACTTGAAGTCTTCTTCTCCTTCTTGACTTGGTCCAAACTTTGATCCAAAGAGCTAGACTCCTCTTGAGTACTTGATGTGGTCTTGATACACAAGCTCTTGAATCAACACGTGCTAGCTCCAAAATTTGACTTTAAATCCTTTGTTGAAGCTACACACCTACTAAGATCTTGATCATATATCTGAGACTAATTAAACACAAGATCATTAGTACTATAACTACATGAGTTAATCATCATCAAAACTAGAGTGATGGGCCTTTGGGCCAACATAAATACCTTGAGAATAGTTATTACTAGTGTGAGTCATATGGATTTTCATAACCGCATAATTTGCATATTGAGATTTTTTTCATAACAGTCTGAATTGTGTTCATAGTTGCATGAGTGATTCCTTCTATTTTCTGTAACAGTCTGCGTGGGTATAAGAGTTGTTGCACATTTTAAAAGAGAGATGATGTGGCAGTGTAACAATCTTCTTGAATGTAAACGGTGATCAAGAAAGTCGGTTGTTGCATTCATTTTGCCTGGGACAGAAAGAATCAACCTCGATATAGCAAAGCTCTCAGAACGAGGAGCGGTCTCGGGACAGTTGAGTCTTCGAAAAGAGGAGTGACCTCGGGATAGGAGAGGAATGACCTCGGGAACGATGAGGTGATGCTTCGGGAGTTGTTCTGTTGGCACTCTTGTCTGTGTTTTGGAGGTTCTGATGAGGCAAGACACGTGTCGTGATTCTGGTGTAGAAAAGAATCTGACAACTACATTCACTTTGCAGTCCTTGAAGCTTGCCTATAAAGCAATACTATGACAAGTTTGTATAAGCCTTAGGTTAAGAGTATTTTAAATGTACCCATTTATTGACATATTATGCGTCTGGATTCTATATTCCTAACTACAACACTATAAGGGTCATCGAGTGGGTCTTAAAAGTTTGATCCTAAGATCTTAAGAAAGTATGTCTACTCGCAAATATTCCTCTAAATTGAAACAAAAATATGACAAGCAAGGATGCATATTCTCTCCATATGTGTGGAGTATTTGATTTATGTCCTTGATTGAAAAACCATACAACTTCTATTTAGCTAAATTAGCACACATGTCTATATATAATAACTTAAATGTTTACACAGAGAAATTGGTGTGTACACAATGCTACAAAATTCAATAAGCGCCAAAATTGAGAAGTGCATTAGCAGCTTAGTCCAGTCGTATTAAATGATATTTGGCAAATGAAGACATTTCTTTAATCCCTTTCTAAAGATAATATTTCTAGTTTTTTGGATGCCTCAAATTCATTGGGGAAGACTACACGACAAGGTGGAGGAGATTCCAACTGATTTATCAGCTAAAGCTGTTAAGCTGTGGAGCCTAATTATTGTCTTAGCAATTTGTCACCCTACACAGAGTCATTACGTGGATCGATCTGTGCGGTCAGGTCATCGTGGGGGTTGGAAAGGGGCGAGGAGCCTCGTCTCGGGGGCTCAGGTGCGGAGCCCTCGAAACGATGAATCTATAAAAAATTGATTCACTGTTTTGGCTACTTCCGGAAGGATTGAAGCATGAATCCTTTCTAGTCAAATTTAATGCTACAACATTTAAATATAAGATTCATTTTGTTGAAATTGATCTATATTATTTAAGTAATTAAAAACTAAAAATCAAATACTATGCAGTTTTCTTATTTATGCATCAAGTAGGCATAAATAAATGGCCAGAAGTAGCATATTACTTAAATCTTTGAGTTAAGATATACAAATTTTTGAATAGACCATTTGATCATGATCTAAATATTTAAAAACTCTCACACAGAAACTTTTATTAGATTTCAAATATTCTAAATTGTTAAGCTAAACAACTCACTATGTCAGTCATTCATTTTGCTCATACTTGATGAATAAACAAAAATGTTCAAAACATATGAATTTATTTTATTACTCTTAAAAATGTAGATGAACTCCAACATAGTAGATTTTAAATTTGAATGACCTAACATTAAATTTAATTTGAATAGAAATAATTTATCTCCATATCCGTCCCAAAGGACCCAAGTCTCTCTCTCTCTCTCTATATATATGTATATGTGTGTGTGTGGTGTGTGTGTGTGTGTGTGTGTGTGAGAGAGAAAACGGGTAAAGAGTTGTCATAACTCTACTTTTCCATGAAAATCTCAAGATCCGACAGTATATTAGAATCTTCGTTGTCTAATATATAGGTGTATGAAAATTCATATGGTTTGCTCATGGATATAGTGGTCGCATTTGTTCTATTATAGAAAAATCTTTAATTTTATAACCACTTGATACATAGGTAAGAGATGTTAAAAACTCCTGAATTTTCCTCAATATATATGCATTTCATGACATGAAGATTAATTTGAACTGTTTAGATCTAGAAATTTTGATGGGAAAGTTGACTTTTGGGTGCGCCATAGCCTCCTATGTCAGCTTTTTTCTCGTTTACTCAAATATATATACTTTTTCTCGTTTACTCATATATATATATATATATATATATATATATATATATATATATATATATATAATATATATATATATATATATATATAGGGGTTACTGTACCTCAGCCGACGGCTGAGAGAGTTTCTCAGCCGGCGGTGACGTGGCTGAATATATGCCACATATCGATCGCAAAGTGTAGGCGCGAAAAAAATCAAAAAATCCCACCTAAAGAATCGTGAATCAAATTGACAAAAATACCCTTTTTTTACTTCTAAACAAGCATAAACTCATCCACAAACAAAATTTACCTAAAGAATTTTCAGTTGAATATATCTACAATTATAAAATTCCTAATTCTACATCATCGAAAATATAATAGAAAAAATTTGGATCAAGATAATGTGAAATAAATAGCAGCATTGAAAAGTAAAAAACATGTTTGAAACATAAAAAAACATGATATCCTTCAGCACTCCGACGACAGACGCTGTCTTTTTTCACATGCCTTATGTAACAGAATTCTGACCGTTTTACAAATTTCGCGATCATAGTCGCAGTCATAGTATAATAAAACTTTCGAACACTACGACCTTGGTCGCAGACATAATATAATATAACTTTCAATTTTATATGGCGACAGCGACACTAGTCGCAGTCATAGTATAATAAAACTTTCTATCACTGCGACCATGATCGTAGACTTAATATAATATAACTTTCAATTTTATATCACGTCTGCGACCCTAGTCGCATTCCTTATTCGCATAAAAATAACAGACGAAACATGCTATCGTACAGCACTGCGACCTCGTTCAGCACTGCGACCAAAGTCGCTATCTTTTTTCGCATGCCTTATGTAACATATTTTTGATAAATTTACAAAGTAGATTAGTCATGCGACCCTGAGATTAGTCCGCGTATATCACATCTTATAAAATATTATATTAATTACTCTGAATTAAATGAAGTAATTAATATTCTATCTACCGTGATACAACAACAGTCTCGAAAAAGAGATGCACTAATATTAATCTCGATAAAGGAAAGATGTGCACCATACGTAATCTAAAGATATAGGAAAAACATTCTATAAAAAGTTAATTTGTACTTCACGTAGTAAACCTCTGGAATAAAAGGAACTCTTCGGATTCTCCCGCCATAACTTTTCAATTAAATATTTAAATTTTTTTTTACCACTTCTTCCAATACTCAACCGTCACCTATAACAATTATTATTACTATTCATGTTCTTTCACATTATTGACCTTTATATAGTGCTTATAACTAATACATTATCTCATATCTAAAAACTATTTTTGCTCTTCCTTTTCAATTTGATTTCAAAAACTTTCAGAAAACAATTCATTCTTGAATCATGTCTTCCCTATCTTCTTCCTCTGACCACTCAGATTTCAACTTAATCATTCCCCCACCGGTCCTCTTTCTTCAGGGTATTCTAGTGAATCTGATACCAGTCTGGACTTCACTCCTTTTGACTATCTCACTACATCAAATAATATTTTAACTGATCATCCTCTTCATGAGGATGATGAAGTTTTCATGTGGCTTAGTGAGGAGAAAATTATTCCTCTGCCACTTGACAGAGACATGCTTGATGAAAGCATGTCCTCTAATGCTGGAGGCTCGCTCTCTCGACACGGATCGGACGAAGAGCTTGATAGGGACGATCCATTCTGGGAGTTTATCGATGAACCAAAAAACACTCAAAAAGAGGAAGATGATGAGGAAATAAGTGATGAACAGGAAGACGAGGAGAATGAAGACGACGAATCTGCTTATGATGATGATGACGACGAGGATTAGGATTTCCTGATCTTCTGATATTCAACGTTATTTTGTCTTCTGTTAAGAGCTTTTAATGCTCTTTTTATGTAAGGTCTCTTTCTGACTATATTATGTTATAAATAAAATTTACTTCTATCTGTAAAATAATCTTTCATATTTTTAAAATACATATAAAGTATGCTGTATAGTTATTATTTCTGCATCTTATCTGCGATAATGGTCGCAGTACTCATATAATAATTACATATGAAACTGCGACCATAGTCGCTGTCCAGTTATAAACAGTTTGATCGTTTTGCATTCAATAAAGTTAAAAACAGCTACCATGGTCGCAGTCCAAAATTAAACTATATAACAGATAATACTGCGAACATGATTGCAATCCTCTCAAATCAGTATATTTCACTGTATATTTCACTGTATATCACAAATTAGAAAACTGCGACTGCTGTTCTTAAACACTGCGACCATAGTCGAAGTCCTAATTCGCATGCAATAAGTAAAAAATTTCGTAGTTTATAGGCGGCTGAGACAACAGTTACAGTGAAGAGCAAATATATAAAATCATACGTAAACTGCGACTATAGTATCAGTCCTTAGTCACCGTTATTACATTTAACTTAGCAAAAAAGTCATCCACAAAAAATGTTGTCGTAAGTACTGCGACCATAGTCGCAGTCCTTGATCGCATCCTATATGTAAAAAAAAAATTTAATAGTTCATAGGCGGCTGAGACAACAGTCACAGTGAAGAACAAATATATAAAATAATACGTAAACTGCGATTATAGTATCAGTTCTTAGTCACCGTTATTACATTTAACCAAGCAAAAAAAACGTTCAGACTTGCTCTCGTTAAGCACTGCGTTCATAGTCGCAGTCCTTGTCTGAATTCAATATGTAAAAAAAATAATAATAATTTATACATTACATGCGAAAAAAGTAAACTGCGACTATATTCAAAATCAGTAAATTTCAAATCAGATAACAAAAAAATTAATAAAGAAGCATTCAAATTAGTTTCTGATTTGATAAAAATTGGTCGCAGTTTGCCCACAGTTATAAAAGATAATTGTGACAATATTGACTAACGTCAGAAATATAAAATAATAATAAACTATACAGATCCACTGTCTTTTATACCGCAGGGGCATTTACTAATTTCAACTGTTTCAATAGGCGGGGCGTCCTTTTTAGTGTGGCTAATAATGTGCCACGTCACCGCAGGCTGAGAGGGTCTCTCAGCCGTCGGCTGATATACATTTTTCTCATATATATATATATATATATATATATATATATATATATATATATATATATATATATATATATATATATGATCCTATGAGAGCAGTTCTCAAATTAAGCTTCATGAGAACTCCACGGTGGGTCATTCCATGAATAATCCGAGCCGTTCATCTTAATCCATATGCTCTAATTAGATTAAACATGAAAAATCAAGTGATTTCAAATTTTTTTACCCATGCATCAAATGACATATTTTTTCTACGACTAATATAACAAGATATATACCTATTCCAAATAAAGGAAATATGACTGACTGTATTACTTGCAGTGTTAGTGCTCTTCTCGTGTTAGTGCTCTTCTCTTTATCCTATTTTCTCTTATATATTTTTTCTTTGTTTTTTCACCTCCAAAGATTGTCATTGGAAAACTATTATCTATTATCGATGTGACACACACACACACCAATGTTGAAGGTGATGTTTCTCTTTGGTTTTCTCCTTTTATTTTCTTTAAATGATGAGATATTGACATTGTAGACGCTTTGGAGCACAATAATGCCCAAAAAAAATAGGCAATTTTAAACATAATGGATAACTTTCTTAGATTCAAATAGTTTTTTCCCGTTTCTAGTTGCTATCAAACATGATCTAAAATAATGCTATAGGATTTGGAGTAGATGTATGATGTTAGTTAGATAGATGTGCAAATGAGATAAACTCGAGCGAGCCATTCGTGTTCGAGTTCACGTTGTTCACCAATCGAGTTAGTCACAAATAAGCTAATTAAATAGCGATCTTGAACATGAACTGTTTGCGAGCAACTTGTTTATTTATTATTTTTGGAATACAGGCCGAAAGCCTGTTACAAGCGGGATTGAATCCAGGCCTCTTGTCCACTATAAAGAGATCTTACCACTATACTATAGTAACATTTGCAGCTTATTTATTTGACAATCCTTGACATATTTAAATCTTTAATAGTGATCCCAAGAGTTTCTACCTGCATTTTGAATAAGAATAAATGGTTATAGTTCAAACTCTTTTAGAACAACTCTCTTATATTTCATTTGTTAAGTGACTCGTACAATAATGAAGACTTGTCCAAACGAGTCGGTTCATAATTTGTTCAAAAATATTTACTAAAAATATATATTTAAAATATCACATATGGAGCTTGTTCGAGTCGTGAACATACTTAGTTTGAGTTCTGCTCGTTTATAAATTCAAGCAATTCAAGTGAGCGAAAATCAAGCTCAACAAAGAGTTGATTGAATTGTTTGTGAATCGCGGGCTCATTTGCCAACCCCCTTGATGGTTGAGAGACTCGTACTTATGTTTAGCTAAAATACTTACATTATTTATTAAAAATAAAGAAAATAAAAAAAGAAACTTAAGAGGAAAAAAGCACACAAAAAAAAAACAGAACATGAAGATATAATGAAACATCGTTAGAGATTTAAACTGAGGTGGGCGGCCAAGAAGAACTGAGATGGGATCTCAGTTTCCTAATGTAATTCGGACAATTAGCGTAACAATTCCGCTAACAGGGGACGGTGGCGGGAGTGAATTAAATCTGTCCAATATGATCTCAGCCGTCGGTTCGTACATCGAGAACCCCACCGTAGTCCTCACTTATAAAATGGATCGGTCAGTCAAGAATCCACACAACATTCTCTGGCTCTCTCGTTCGCTCTCGTCCTGCAAATCGATAGATCGAACGATTTAGGTTTTTCTTGGCCGCTGCTGTCAGCACCACCAGTTCAGTTCCCAAGAAAACCCTAAATTTGTCTCAAAATCGGCCCTTTTCTCCTCTCCTCTGCCAAATCAGAATGGGCGGAAAGATCCTTAGCGTCTTAAGGGAATGCGAGAGAGAAAAAAGAAGAAAGGCTCAAGGTATGATTTTTATTTCTTTCTTCCTTTTTTTTTTTTAATAATATTCTAGTTTCTTTAGTTGTTAGTTTGGATTCTGCTCGTATAACCCTAAAGAAATCTGCTTTCAATGTTTCTAATTGTGAAAAATGGTGCTTTAATTAAATTATTTTTGTACAAATTATTCAGAAACAATGTATATGGCCAGCAATTTTCAGTCACTAGAGCATTGGCGAACTTTCTTCCGCAGTGCAACCACTGACATCTTTCAAGTGGTTGAGAATTCCATCCACATTGCCTCCCAAGATCACCCGGCTGAGTTCCCAGGTCGATGCAATCAACTTATCAAGAGGTTCACTGATTACCCACAGCGCAAGAACGAGGAAGAGGTGATGAGGATTAAGGATTTGCTTACGGCCAACTGGAAAGAACAGGTTTGTTTCTAATTACTAACTACTCATTTGATTTTTTTTTTTTTTTCAGATTCTAATTATGAAAAGTTGTGTGTTTTGTTTGGAGTTCCAAATATTCCTTCCTATTTCTTTTTATTATATGTTATTGTTTTAGTTTTCAATGAAAATGTCCAATCAATTTTGCTGTTAATGTGGGTTAGTTTCTCTGTAGGTGATTCTAGCCTGGAGCTCAATAGTATCATATAATGCAGCTTTTGTGTGTGTAATTTATAAATTCGAAAACAAGTAGTTTACTCACTGAAATAATTCAGAGTTCTCGTATGTTTGAGAAAAATTCACCCCAATATCTCTTCTTGTGCCAAACAGGATGCCTCTAACATCCATGCCAGAAGTTTCCATAAATCACACCATTAATAGTTAAATCTCTTATGATGTTACATTTAAGTATTTGATTTTTACCTAAAAATACTTGATCAAATCAGAATAATGGGGTCCTATAGGACCAACCGCATATTTCTTCTCATTTCTTCATTAGGAACAGCTGCAAAAGCACAGTGAGATTATAAATGTGCTAATTTCCTTTGCTAAAGTGGATGCACAAGTTCCGCAACAGAGACATAATGCACACTCCTGATTTTGAGTCCACTCCCTGTGATATCTAAAATTTGGATAGAGGAAGTGTGCATTACTGCATTTCAGCTTTTAATTTGTTAGCATTCATCCTTACTTTGGTGATTTCTTTTAAACATGAAAGATTTATGAATGCTGATTTTTGTTTTTTTGCTAAGGGTATTTTTCGCTAATGTAGCTAACTAGAAATTTCCTTTCTTTTGCAGGCTGAGGATTTAATATTTGAGTCACTGACGACACTAAGATTGATGGAGCTCTCTGTGGAGGTCCTCAAGGTAATAGCTCGATATGCTTTCTTCTGACTTATGATTATTCCTGAACACTCAAAAGGTTTTATGTGCTAAAATTATTCTGTTTTCTGATTGTTAATTGTGTTCTTTATGATTGCTGTTTCTGGATGATGCAGGACACAAAAATTGAAAAGATTATCAAACGTCTGCAAAAACACCCGATAAAGAGGATCAAACACCTTGCCAAGCTTCTTATCAAGTATTTTCTGATTCGGTGATCAATATATAGGATTTCATGCAGATTACCAGTAACTAATCTTTCATTGTTTGAACTTTTATCGTATTGCAGCTGTTGGAAGCTTCTTGAGGATGAGAAGGTGAATACTGAAAAAAAACCAAAAACTTATTACTCAGAATCGGTCAATTTATTTCCTGCAAAAGAAGAGGGCCGGGTCTCATTTGTTTTGGCGGTCCCTGCTCCGGGCCAGAATGCAGGCCTCCGAGCAACAAAATCTGACCACTTTAACAGGACAGCTTCCACCATGCATTCTCTAGCAGAACATATACACAAAGTGGAGGATGTGGTGAGGCAAGTACTTCCCAGTCAAGTGAAGCCAGATAGAAGTTACAAAAGGGTAGCAAATCCTCAGAATGTCCCAAGAAACCCGGCGACTGTGACACCCTTAGCACTAGGTTTTGAGCAGAACAAGAAATGTAATGACCAACCGTTTGAAGCTAGGCTGGAGACCACAAAAAGGAAGCTTCAAGACGCATATCTAAAGGAGAAACTAGCCAAAAAACAACGCTGCATCAAGCTGATAGAGATTGAAGACTTGCCAAAGAAAGATCTTCACCATGAAATAACTGATAGGAGGTGCTCCTCTAAGAAATGGACGAATTGGCAGGCTAGACACCCAGTTATGCCAATTTCTTGAAATGAAATGCAGCTGAGAGATGGAAGAATTTTGTAAAGAGGGGGAGAGACATGGAATGAGGTGGTGTATAAAAACACTTGCGAGTAATGTATTTAATCTCTCAAGTTCAGATTTTGTGTATAATGTTTGTGTCCTTCATATTATGATAAATGAAAGTGAATGATTTTTACTGAGATATGGAGCTGTTTTGGTCTCTGTCACTGACAATAGCTATAAAAGTAGAATCAACATCCACAACAGTATCAGCTGAAAGAGGATATCCTGAGGTTTGTTCATCCAGTGAAAGCTGTGTCGTGCATGAACTTCATGCGAATAGCTTTTAATTTATTTCGGTAGGAAAAAGACCACAAACTTTAATGAACATATGCTAAAGCTGGAGAGAATATTAAGGATTAGTGGTCTACTATGTTAAGTTGTCAATAAAGAACATGGTATACTTTTTGGATGTTGATATAACCCTTAAGGGAAAGCTTGTGGAATTTCTTCTTGAATAAAACTTTTATCAGGTTTAAGAACTTCCCTGTTTTCTCTTATAAATTAAGTTTTAGATGTTCTTCGCCTCTAAAGATGGTCATTGGAAATTATTATCGATGCGATGTAGACCAGTCATGAAGGTGGATTTTTTCTTCTCTTTCTTTAGATTTCTGAAATGATGAGATATTGACATTGCAGACCCTTCCACCAAGAGTGCCAGAAAAAGGATGCATTTCTGGACAATGGATAAGTCTGTCACAAGCAAATATTTTTTTTCTTGTTTCTAATTGCATCTAGCTAACATGACTAATCCTTATGTTATTAGTTTTATGTTAAAAACCTTTAAAAAGATTTCTGGAGATTCATTTCTAAATCTATCATTATTTCATTTGACGGCAATGTGGCACCTAAGGTGCCCTCACTGGTGCAAGCTTGTCAATAATCATCAATCCTGCAGGGCTTGATGAATCATCCACAGGGTTTGCTGTGATTTTGTAATCTCCAGGTTATCCTGCAAACAAGGCTGGCATTCTACCTGGAGATATCATTTTAGCAACTAATGATATGTTTACAGAAGGCATGGATGTTTATGACACAGAAGAACAGTTACACTGAGACTTCCACTTAGCATTAACTTTTATCACATGCCTTTTCATTTCACATATTTCTTATTAAGTTACTTCATATTATATAAAGCAATCTAATTTACATGACACAAGTTTTTTGTTATAGTTGAGAATTGGACCCAATCAAGCCATATGCAACCTGTAGCTTCAAGCATCACTAGAAAATGTACTTACGGTGTGATCTTCACTAACTATATTCAATTGAGTTACTGGAATCTTGAAACTTGTCAACTAGATGACAGTGTCCTATAGTTTGTCTGTAACAATGATTCTCTCTCTTATACATATAAAAATATCACAAATTCTCATGATTAGGGACAACTTGCTACTGAGGAGATGCTCTTGAAAATTTTGGAATTTGTCTTATAGTGAAAATAATATGATTCTGCTCTGTATTGAATGCCACTGGGGCCTTGTTCATTGGTAAAACACGGGGGTTTGGATTATGAGAGTTACCAGGTTCAAGACCGAACTATGCCAGGATGTTTTACACAGAATTTTCATATTACATTTTTTTTAACGCAGTGCTACTTACTCGGGGTCGTAACTAATATGTGAAGTCGTGCTCAAATAACCTCCTTTGCGTTCCTTGATTCTTTTTGTCTATTACAACAATTCTATTAGATGGTATTCTACAAGAAAACTCTCACTTGTCGACATTCTCGTCATTTAAGCTATGGCAATTCTTATGCTTTAAATTAGCATGCATTTCATAATCTGGTGCATTCGGTAGGATCAGCACTTGTAGTATATGTCATATTATATTTCATCAGTAAATTACTATTTCGCTTCATATGAATTCTGGAAATTACTTTGAAGGAGCGTGAAGGAACTAGAGTGAAATTGGACACTCAAAGTGGGGTTGAGATCAGGCGTGGGGTTGAGATCAGGCACATACTTTCGACGAAAGAAGTATCTTCTGTCTCCTTGTTAGCAGTCTGATTTTTTGACATTGGTCTGTTATGCTAGTCTTGTAAGTTCAAGTGGCTTTCTTTCCTAATGCTCAAGTAGATATGAATAGTTTAAGGCTGGGCTTGTTGATAACCATCTTTGCATTGGAACCACTTGATAATTGTGATGCCAAGGTTATGTGAGATCAGGGGCTCTGGAGACGAGAGCACCAAAAATGTGTACGTCAATTTGACGTCATTTAACCAAAGTGTATCAGGTTAGTACAGCTATGTGGCATTCCTCTCGGGCCAGAGTCAGGTGGTTGTTCACATTTGGTTTGTGCATCATATACAAAAAAATCATGTATAAAGTTTAATAAATTCTTTAATATTCAAAATAGTAATCTTCTTTTACTCAAATTTTATGATATGCTATTACATACTTCCATGTCATATATGCAATGAAAATGAGAGCTAGAATTTTTAACATGTTCCTTACCTCGTAGAAGTGAATAATAACTTAAGAATTTTTTCAAGACTCCACTGTACTTCTTGTTGTTTAGTATGGATGTTCATAAGATTCAAAGCGAATAATCACAATATGATTGCCATATTAACAATTCATGACCGTCTCCCTTTTAATGGTAAGAAGACTTTATTTTTTTGTGATTTGCAAAATTGGTTGAGTATGACCTACTTTCTTATCTCTATCTAGGTTGTTTTTGCCAAGTTCTGGTTTCTCATATTAAAGGCACATACTCAATGCTGATGAAGTTTAGAATACATTTACTCGGTAGTTTCGATTCTTTGTGCATTTGACACACACACATTGGTTGATTGGTCGCTAATGTTGCATATTTAATATCATATGTCCATACTTATTATAGAATAAAAGCCTGCATTGTCCTAATTAATTGTTTGATTTATTTGCATGCCCAATCTTTAAGGAGATGAAGAGAAATGAGCCCAAAGCCCACTAAAATTCTGAATTAAATCAGAATTAATTCGCACTCACTGAATCAGGGCAAAATCAAGAGGTTGAAAACCGGTTGAGAAGAATCCTCTCAGAATCGATCGGTTGAAGCAAAGATCAACGGCCATTTCTTCAAAATCTCGGAGCCAAACTGCAAATTCAACCCCAGATAAAGACAGAACGAGACGCCGGGGAGACCCACCAACAGGGTGTGGCCACCTGGCCACACCCTGGCTGCGGAAACGCGGCCCAAGCCGCGTTTCCGCGGCAAAGTTGGGGAGTTAGGGGGAGCGTTTGCTCCCCCGATCTCCCCGGGATCTCCCTCGTGTGGGTTATGCCTAAAAAAGGGCAGTCTTTGTGCTGAAAATGGGATGACCATGCAGAGATAGGATTTAGCCTAGTTTTCATTTGTAGTTTAGGTTTTTCTTTTCTTTATTATGTAATTGTAATATGTATGTAAGCTTAGGATTAGATGATGATTCATGTAAGTAAGAGAGAGAGGCATATGTTGAGAGTGACACCGATGTACCCTCCTCCTTTCTTCCATCGTTTCAAGCAATAAAAGGTAACATTTTTATGTTCTTCTTTACTTTCATTTTCTTTTGTTTTCGTCTTCCTCTTCTACTTTACCTCGTTTGTTTTTGTTGAGTTTACAAGTGAATTCCAAAGCACAAGTATAACGATGTTATGTGAGTACCAACGATAGTTCATGAAGACGTTCTCCTCCTCAAGACGTATCACTTCATGCTTGTGCGAGACTTGATGATATAATGCGAACGGGGACTGAGCTCGGGCTTATGATCTATGCGTTGAACGCCTCCTAAATAAAGGTAGAACATGCAAAGGTTTTTAGGTAAGTCATCAATCAATCTAGGTAAGTATTTCTTCCTCTTCTTTCCTTTCTTTCCTTTCTGTAAATTAAATCACCAACACCACTCATTTTCACTTCCTTGTAAATAATCATTTGTTCATAATCGCTTTCATCGTTTTCTGATTTTTTCCACTTTCTATTCTACCACTTTCTTCTTAACTTTAACTATTAACTCTTTTTCATTTTCTTAATTAACTTAAAAACATGAATTGCATGATCGTCTTTCTAATGAGAGCGGTTTTATGGATAGGATAGAATTTCTTCAAGAAAACCTTGATGAAACCATCTCAGGATGTGATGGAACCGGCTGCTAAGCTGTAGAGCCACTTCTTTGCTAGGTCCTTAAGTGCAAAAGGGATAAATCTCAACCTAATAGCATCGTCTACAAGGTGTGGGATTTTCATCATTAGACATACTTCCTCAAATTCTCTTATGAAGAAGTAGGCATCTTCGGACTCTAGGCCATGAAACTTGGGGAGTATGTTGATGAATTGAGGCTTGAGCTCGAAATTGTATTCACCAACCGATGGAAGTGAAATGCAAGATGGAAGTGAGGTCCTAATGGGGTAGAACCTATCCTGCAGTGATGTTGATTGAGCCATTACCGGATCTGGTCTTGGTTCAAACTTGGGTGGTGATGTGTTTCTAGTCAACCTAGATAAATTAGGGTCTCTCGACCACACTTGCATACACAAACACAATCACAATCACAACAAGTTCAAACAACAGTCAACAATAGAAATCAACCAAGCCTAGTCTAAGGTAACCTCGACCTAGACAACTCCTAACTGGTTGATTGTCCACAAGAGGTAGAATGTAGACTTTGACCACAAGCTAATCAGCCAGGTCAGGGCAAGATTGGTTGGAGGTTTTCCGTCAAAGACGTTCCTTAATTAAATAACCACCAATCTTCGGGCTTTCGGCCCTCAATCCCCTTCCTAGACACTGATTTGACAGGAGTCAATTTCCAACACCTTCCCTCTTTAGGATAATCTCCTAGTGAGTTCGAGATGTCCCTAAGGCCAACGTCTATCAGATTTTACTTAGGCTTAGGTTTGTGAGTGCTTGGA
This sequence comes from Agave tequilana, assembly GCA_038442645.1. Taxonomy (NCBI): domain Eukaryota; kingdom Viridiplantae; phylum Streptophyta; class Magnoliopsida; order Asparagales; family Asparagaceae; genus Agave; species Agave tequilana. The sequence continues at coordinate 230,946 of JAVJIF010029665.1, read as the reverse complement.
GTCTGATTTTTGGGCCAAGGAAGGGTGATTAAATCCCCACCTTATCTTGTTGTTAGGTGTTGCCCTTAGAATTAATTTGTGCAAGTGTACAAGATAAATAAGATTCACTCAAAGGGATATAAATCAACCAAGAAATGAGTCCTATTCTGAATGTAATGCGTACGTACCTTGCTTCAGCACTCTTCAACAATAAAGTAAAGGAATTGAAAAGACTCGTGCCTAGAATGCAAATGTCTAATCAATTTTTTAACTTTTCAACAAGTATTTTACTGTTGACTTAAAACAGGGATATTGGATAGCAGAAATAGCACAAATATGACATATAAAAACTTAAATTTTTGCGAGCAATATGTCCTGCAAAATAAAGTTTTTAGTAGTCCAATGAATTTTTTCAGATTTTGCAAAGCAATTTCTTGAAATTCTGTTTCCTACTTTCGAGAGTAGGGGCACAGAATTTGTAAGTCTTCTTGGCAAAGCTTGATTGCTAAATCTTGATCTTCAAGTCCCTAAAACAACACACAAAACTTGTTAAAACAACTACACCGTTCCCTCCCCAGCAACGGCGCCAAAAATTAATTGCTAAAATAAAAGAAACAATCAATGAGTTTAAGAATTTACCGTGTAGCTTGTGGCTAACGGGTCGTGTCCACAAGGAGGGATGCGATGGAAGCTTTTCGATGAATCGTTTTAAAACAAGGAATTGTGTTCGTTTTTTATGAAAAAGAGAATGGAAAGAAAGAGATGAATGAAAGAAAAATTGCAACTTTTAGAAAAGGTTTTAGAGAAGGTGATTGAGAAAACTTGGAAATTGTTTTGTTGTTTGTAATAATAAAGAAAGTCTGGGCTCACTATCTCACTACCCAATTGTTCATTCTTCTCTTAAAATATTAAGTCCCTCAAATGATCATTTGCAAAACTTAGAGTTAACTTTTTAGAAAGCTTTAAGTAAAGCACATAAGATGTTAGAAGAGTTGAGTCCTTTTCTTCAAGAAATCGTAGAATTGAATATTAAAACATCAAGCGCGAAGAAGCAAGAATGAATTAAAAATAATTCAAGAGATGTTCATGAAAGAATTGTGAATTCAACTATCCATACCCATCCTCATGTGCCTTCAAGAACACTTTCAAAATGAAAGGCTTTTAAGTGAGGCATGCATATGAGTCATCGGGTCTTTTTCTTTTAAAAACAGAAGAGAAGAAGAAGAAGAAGAGAGAGTGATGATAGCTAGCCCAGAAAACCATTTAGTAATCCATAGAAAACAACAAAGAAAACATAGACATAATGCAAATCATACCGTACTGCAAGTGGAAGAGAAATTGGCTCGACTTTTGTATTGCTGTCACTTCAATCTTCAAGTACAAGCTCTCAGTTCTCTCTCTCACAAGTTTTGATACTGGACTACAAATTAAAAAGCAAGATTACAACTCTTGTTCTAGCTAACAAACAGCCTAAATCCTAAGAAAATAAAATGCAAAACTTAATCCTAGTCTTCGCTGCCTTTTTCTTTGCTGAAACCCCTATTTATAGCAAAAACCTAAAGGAGGTGATCCCGGGAAGATTGGGGGAGCAAACGCTCCCCCAACAAATCTTACTTGGCCGCGAAAACGCGGGTTGGGCCGCGTTTCCGCGGCCCTGGTGTGGCCACGTGGCCACACCAAAGGGGGGAGTCTCCTGCTTTGATGTTGGTCCCGTATATGCTGCTGGATTTCTAGTTTCTGCTCCAAACTGTTGACGAAACAGCCTTGATTGTGTGGGTTCAACCGCTCGATTTAGGGAGGATTCTTCTCAACCTCTTGATATGCCAAGATTTAGCCCTGATTTCTTCATTTCGAATTTATTCTGAATTAATTCAGAATTTTGTGGGCTTTTGGGCTTGTTTCTCTTTTCTTTCTTTAAGCACTTGGGCTTACATTTAGCAAGGAAAAAGACAACTTATTAATAGAATTTATTAGCTAACAAGTGTGTTAAAGTGACAATATAAATGCAATGTATGTGACAAATCACTCGGTCGATCGGGCCCTGAACCAGAGAGCAACTGCTCTCGGCCGGTCGACCGCCCGGTCGACCGGGGCAACCCGAGAGTGGGTTGCCTTCAGTCGGTCGACCGCTCGGTCGACCGGCCAACTGATATGGCCATGTGCACGTTTTGTGCACATCCGGTTGACCGGTCTGGTCGACCGGCTCCTGGTCCGGTCGACCGGTCGGTCGACCGCCAGAGCCTGGCAGGCAAAATTTTAGGATTTAAAACTAGGGTTTTTAATTACTAAATAAATCCCATAAAATCTCTAAAAATCTACAAAAATAGTTTCAGTATTATACTTTGATAAAAAAACATGTTTGAGTAAAATCAAGACATGTTACAAACGTTTTGAACTATTTTTGTAACTTAGAAATTTTGGCTCAAAACAAAAACTGTATTTTTCCAAAATAGATTTTTCCAAAACTTCTCCAAATACAAAAATAAGATATTTTAAACACATTTAAAGCATGGTGTGTATGGATATAATCCACTATACATACATGATGAAATATCTATGTTTTTGACAATAAAACACTAAAGTGGTTTTGGTTAAAACACATTTATATATTTGAACACCAAAAACCAAACCGGTATTTTGTCAAAATGAAAAGTCTTTTCCAAAATGAAAATTCTTTTTATGAAAACTCATCTAAATCAAGAGTGTGTGTATGTATGATATACTTGAGCAATCCACCAACTATTCTATCCTTTACATTTTATCTAAAAACAAAATCTTAACTAAAACAAACCTAGACTCAAGTCTTGATCTTGAAGGTCTTCACTTGAAGTCTTCTCATCTTCTTGACTTGATCCAAACTTGATCCAAAGAGCTAGACTCCTTTTGAGTACTTGATGTGGTCTTGATGCATAGGCTCTTGAATCAAACTGTGCTAGCTTCAAAACTTAACTTTGAATCCTTTGTTGAAGCTAAACACCAACTAAGATCTTGAACATAAATCTGAGACTAAATAAACACATGATCATTAGTACTATAACTACATGAGTTGATCATCATCAAAACTAGAGTGATGGGCCTTTGGACGAACACTTGCTTGATAATCCACATGAATCTAATAGCCTCTACAAGGCATTGCTTTTGCAAGAGCCATTGATGGCTCATGATGATGGATTCTAACATCTAACTTGCTAACTTTTTAACAAGCTAACTCTCTTTATTCAGCTTGCTTCTAATGGTTTTGATGATCTAATGTCTGTATTAGCTTGCTCTTGATGCAAGTTTGAATGTGAAGAACTATTTTATGTGCCATACTTTCTATTGTCTCTTGAAGAAGCCAAGGATTAGTGATGGCCAAGGATACATGTGAGGCAACTATCACTAAGAGGTTAGCATGATTAGTGGAGCACTTAGTAGTTAATAGCCATGAATTTTCTTCTCTTTTAGCTTGTTTTCAAAATCAATATCAAAACCCTTTTATTCTTTTCTTATCGGTATTTTCATCACCTTCTTAGTTCAAGGATACATGTGAGGTATTTTCATCACCTTCTTAGTTCAAGGATACTTAGTAGTTGGTATTTTCATCACTTATATATGAAAAAGTATTTACAAGAGAGAAACTAAAATCTAAAAACGTAATGCAAAGTTTCTTTTTATGATTTGATTCTTCTACTCTAAAAGCTTATTATTTATATATTTATAGACTCTAGAGATCTATTCCAGTAAGGAATATAAAAAGAACTCCAAATCCAACTTTTACTCGGTGTCAGAGTTTGATTCTGAATTGGACTGCAACTAGCTAGCATTGATTGCTGAATCAACTCATCAAATGATCGAACTAGAAAAGTTGTTAACTTAAAATTGTAGCCCTTTCAGTTCTCTTTCAATAGAATCTTGAATCATCAGAATTGGATTTTTGTAGAAAAAGTTATTAGCAAAAGTTATGATCAAAATACTAAAAGGTATCCAATCTGAATCTAACTCGGTTTTGACTCTGTTGACCAATCAACGATGAATTCGCAGTTTGTCTTTGATTTTTGACCCTCAAACTTTGACAAAATTTTCTTGATGTGTAATGTCTATATGACTGTCTGATTTCATCTTTGGGTCTCTGTATCAGTGAATTCATTGCTGCAGCTCTTATTTTCATCGCTTTTCGGGTTTTTCCCACCAAAATTGCTCTTGACCTAATTTTTGCATAAACATAAAAAAAATAAATCCATGTAGTATTAAATTTATAACAAAAGATGTATAAAAGTGATAAAAATATAGATGATAATTACAATTATCACACCCTCATACCTAACTTTTGTTAGTCCTCGAGCAAACTCCTAATCTAAAAAGAAAAAGAAAAAATAAAATCCTACAAACAAAATTAAAGCTTAACTCACTTTTGTAGGAATCACTGTTGAATTTATCATGTGTACCCAGCCATTGAACTCCTAGGTTACCCTAGTGGACGAGTATTATCTCGCGAGGGTTTGCAGTGAATATACCCACAAAATTCAAAAAAAGAAATAAATATATAAAGAGATTAAGAAAATAAAGATAACCAAAAATAAGGATAACTGAAAAATAAAGAAAAAGAAAATAAGAAAAAATTTTTTTACAGGAGTCACTAGCAATAAGATCAACAACTTCTACAAGTAATCCTTTTCAAGTTCAATCTCCTATTAAGAAATCCCATCTCTCTTCCTGGAGATTTCAAATCCTAATATATCGCACCATTCTTCCTAAGTTTTTCAATCTTATGCATATTTGTGAACATGTCATAGCTTTTAACTTGAGACTTTCATTTAAATTTTTTTTCATAATATAGAAGTTTCGAAGTATTATCACTTCTTTGCCTTTTAAGCACTTCTTTTTTTAATTAATTTTTCTCTTTTTTTTCATATAACTCATCAAATTCTCTTTCGCGTAAATATCAAAACTCCTTGAGGCTAAGATACCTCACTAATTGATCATTAGACTTGTTAATATATATAACTTTTTTCAACTTACCTAATTATCTTTCGCATAAATACCAAGGCTTCATGAGGCCAAAATCTCTGGCTAATCAATAATTTAGGTTTGTTATAATGTACATATATATCAATATTTTTTTAAGTATTAAGTAATTCTCATAATCCCAAGTTTAAACAAATGTGTGAGTGTGGATAAGATGCATAATCACGGAGGCAAAATTCTAGATGCTATTCAATTTTCAGATTTTTCATCTCTTCTTAAAGAATTAAAGAATCTATTAAATTGATATCCCTATCCAATTCAAACTATATGATCACTAAATCCTTTAAAACTAGATAATCTTACTGAAATATGTACATATATTTTTTTTCAAAATTTTTAGTTAGTAACAAGAAAGAGAAAAAAATAAAGAAAAAAATCTAAAAAAAATCCTATAGAGAAAAGAAAAAAAAATTCTAACCTAAAAAATAAAATAAAATAAAATAAAATAAATATCTGAGACTCCTTCCCCATACCTAATCTTTGGTATGTCCTCATGCAAATCAAGATGAATCAGTAACACATGCAAATAACAAATAAATACCACTCCCCAAAGACCAATTAGAATGTTTAATATATTGTGAAAAACTCATATATTTTTTGGAAAATAAAAAAATTATTGACCAATCGAACAAATACATATTACAAATCTATCTTTACTTGCAAGAGGTTATGTAGTCATATTTAAGAAACTATCCATGCATATAGAATTTCTAGAAACTAAAATTCATAAACATTATTAAATGGAACAAAATCACCAGGGAAAGATTTTAGGACTTGGGTGCATTTTTTGACGGCGAATCAACCGTCTAGATGGCAATTCTGTTGGTCTTAATATTTTTCTGACATGTTTCTTCCATCTTAGTGGTTCACCATGTATCTCTGCTTCTCTTGTAGTACTGATTCTGGGATTGAGGTACATAGAAAGAAATCCTAAAAAGAAAAATAGTTAGTATTTATATTTACAATAAATTATCTCCTTACCTTGATTCATCAATTCCGGCCAAGAGAACGCTTGCCACTTTCCAATGCATTCTCTTCGTAGGAGATTTGGAGGAGCTTAATCTCTTCGTCAATTTCCCTTTGAGTCTCTCCAACTTGCTCTTTTTTTCCCTCAATTTCGATTTATGTTTCTTTTGAATGGTCCTCATTAAAAATTCTATGTATCAGATCATCCCATCAACCTCGTTATCATGTGGCATTGCATCATTATCCTGCAAAGAGATACATCCAATTTGGTTAGATAAATACTTGAAATAATTTAAACTTGGAGATTTATTAAGTAAAGTCTCTTCAAAAGATTGCTCAATCGGTGTCTCATCAAAAGTGTAAATACTCAAGTCAAGTTTCTTTCTTCGAAAGGAACTCTACTTTTGAGTATAATTTTTGAACTTCAGGTTCTTCAATGCTTTTCGGGGGCTCTGGAGGAGGCTTTCTCTCAGGCTAGGACTCTGAATCAAAGGGGCGGAAGGCGATTCAGCTATCCAGACAACAAATACACTGTCTGACGTAGACTTCTGACATTGAATTTTGCTTGTAGTTTGTGGCTTCCTCATCTTTCTGGTATTTTGTCTCTGTTGTTATTTCTTCTGCCTGTGATACTGATAAGTGTTTGACAAGCATCTTCATATAATTACGGTATCACTCGGCCTCCTCCTCGGTGCATGATTCTTCATCTTTATGTGCTTTAGCCTCTTCTTTCTGCTGCTCCAAAATAGTTTCCTCCTCTTGCACTTTGGGATCTATCTCGATATTAATTGACAATGTAAGCGCATGTAACTGTTGTTCAACTTGGATGTAAAGATTTTCAATGGAAGTCAATGTGTTTCTGATGGAGGTGTCAGTATTTGTCTTATAATTTTCAAATATCACCTCGAATTGATCTCTAACTTCTTTCAATTTAGACTTCTGTTCTTGATGTTGTTCCAAGGACATTACTTCTGCAAGAATAGCTGAGATTTTTTCGAGAGCTTCATCAATTTGGGATTTCCCCTCTTGAGGCTGAAAGTATTAAAGCTCGAAGGCATGATTGTTATAATTCCATGAAAGGTTTTGATGATCACCCCAAGTCGGATTATAGGTGTAGGTGTTGGTATAATATGAACGAAGAATATTAGCGAATGATTTTCTCCACACCACTTCATGCTTGCATTGACTCATATCCTTATAAGAACTATTGATAATTAAAATTCATAGACTTGAAAAGGAAAAAATAAAAATAAAATAAAGATAAATTTCAAAGTAAAATTACAGCCAAACAGTATTGATGTTAATAAAGATAAACATTCCCCGGCAATGGCTATCAAAAACTTGATGTGCGAATTGACAAGTACACCAATCGTTCACAAGTAATAAAGTGATAAGTAGAGTGTCGAACCCACAGAGACTGTTATCTTATTAGGTACCAAAGATGTATTAACTTAAAGTTTTATTTGAAAGATGGATAAAAATATAGAAGTTAATAAAACTAAAAAGATATTAGTTTTGAATAGGAAAAACACTAAGGCAACTGATTTCAACAAGTTAATAATCCAATTTAATAAGTTGATTGTGCTAGTAATTATATACTACTCATGTTAACAATCGAGAAATCCTATTTTATTTAATAATCTCTGTCGAGCTTCATTAAATCTAACTCTAAACTAAAACTCACATCTTTCGATTTAGTGAATTTACTAGCTAAAGTAACATTGGGATTTATGATTTTTATAATTAAGATTGCACAACCTATGCTTTTCCTGTCAGTCTCAGCCTGTCGGAAGTAGTTTCTAATCTTATAAAGCGTTGCTAAGTTATCTCCTATCAGTTTCTAACCTAGCTATCAATATAGTTGCGTACGTCAACTGATAGACAATAAAAGGGGAAAAAACTTAATATACATGGAATCTAACATGAAGAACAGAGAAGTGACATAGACTAACACAAAATAACAAGATTAAATCTTCATAATAATTGACTATGTCAATGCCTTAGTTATGGAGAATTAGTTCATGATAAAAAAGATGCAAATCAAAACAATAAATATGAATTTCATCTTCATAAAGTAAATTAAAAGAGAAAGGAAAGGATAAAACCAATTTGGGGATCACGTTCAATCGTTTGTTGCCTCTTCTCCTCTGACATTCTTCTTCTAAAGCACCCAAATTTCTTATCTAAAAATCAGAATTTTATATATGAAAGAGTATATACAAGAAAGAAACTAAAACCTAAAAACCTAATACAACATTTTTTTTCTATGATTTGATTCTTCTACTCTAAAAACTTATTATTTATAAGAGATTGCTGCTATATTTATAGATTCTAGAGGCCTATTCTAGTAAGAGATATAAAGAGAACTCCAAATCCAACTTCAACTCAATGCCAGAGTTTGATTCTGAATTGGATTGCAACCAGTTGGTGTTGATTACTAAATATGATTCATCAAACAATCAAACTAGAAATAGTTGTTTTTTGGAAAAATTGTAGTTCTTTCAGCTCTCTTTTAATAGCATCTTGAATCATCAGAATTGGATTCTTGTAACGAAAAATATAAAGGTGTCCAATCTGAATCTGATTCTGGTTCTGTTTTGACTCTGTTGACCAGTCAACGGCGGATCCGCCATGGTCAACAACGAATTCATTGTTTGTCTTTGACTTTTAACCCTCAGACTTTAATAAAATTATTTATATGATGTTTAATGTCTAAAGGACTCTCCGGTTTCATTCCTGAGTCTCTGTATCAGTGAATTCCTTGCTGCAACTCTTATTTTCCTCGCTTTTTGGGTTTTTTCCTCCAAAATTGCTCTTGACCTAATTTTTGCATAAACATGAGAAAATATACCTATGAAGTATTAAATGTGTAACAAAAGAGGTATAAAAGAGGTATAAAAGTAGTACAAAATATAGATAAAAATCATAATTATCACTATGTTGCTGATCATCCCTGCATACCAAACATTATAACATCTCTATAACAATGCAGGTTGTTATGGATAGTAGCAGATATCTCTACATGGCAATCTCAACAATCAAGCTGCATGATCTGAGCGGTTATGAGGAAATCACAACCTGCAAATCATGCAGTTATGCAGATCCGAAATATCCACGCCATTAATTACAATCCTAACAATCAAGCAGTGTGATCTGTCAGTTATGAGAAAATCACAACATATAAATTATGCAGTTATAGAGATCTAAAATATTTGGGTCATCAATTACAACTCCAATAGGTATATATACACCTCGATCTCGATTGAGAAAGGGGATTGGTTTCTGATTACCATCGAAAACATCACACACAAGTATTCTCTGAATCCTCAAATAAGAATACTTATTCTCATGCCCAAGGGTCTTCGGTCGGCACCACACTGGTGCTCCTCACTTGAAAGTATTCTTTCCTCTTCCAAATTTTTGTCAGGATCAATCGGGAGCGTCCAATCCTTTGTGGTAAAAAATCTCCACTACACTGGTGCTTTCATTGAGATCTCTTGAATCTATACTCAAAATCTCTTTCCCCTTTTCTGAACACTTCCTCAAAAAGTCTCGCCAAATAGAAATGGCCCTACCAAGGAAGAGCGCATGCTAGGCCACCGTCACCACTTCAAAAGTTAAGTTGACAGTTGCTGGGGGCGCGATGCTTACCGACACTCATCCTTTCCATCACGATGTTCACATCAAAGATGTCGGGTGAGAGCACTCTTCCCCGGCTACTGCGTCGGAGGTAAGGACCAACGAACATGAAACTCGGCTTCCCGCCGAAGGTCAGCTCCTCTAAATACTCACAGTCTCCAAGGATGGTTGGACGAGAAATGACCGAAGGTGAATCGTGAATGCGAGAAGGCTGCTCTAGATAGAGACGCGATGACCCGTGTTCAGAATCATCTCATCACTCATATCGAGATCCTTCAAAAGTCACAGTCCACTAAGAATTAAGAGGCAGAGGAATCTCGGGCTCCCCTGACACCACTCTTACAGCGAGAACCACCCACACCGAGTGCAATCAGAGGCGCGCTAGATCTGACTTCCCTGGTAGTAACGAGTACTCTGAGAATTCTAGCCCTCGCAAGACTCTGAAGAACCATCGCATCGAGGACATTGAGGAGATTTTTGAAAGCAGATGAAGGAAGAAAGTAAACAACTCCGAAAAGAGATGGAACCTTGCAGCTTGAGAACCTCCGGCTTATCACTCTTATAGGAAATCACCTCTCACTACTTTCTAAGAAAGTTCATAATGTCGAGCTTCGAATGCTACTCTGGGGTGACCGATCCCATCCAGCACCTCCGACAATACAAGATAAGATTGTGGTCCACTCTCATGACGACTTCCTTTTGAGTTGTGTTTTTCATCTTGTCTCAAAGGCACGCCTACGACTAGTTCTACTCTCTCTCGAGGCACTCACTCTAGAGTTTCAAAGAGGTAAAGCATGACTTCTATCACCAATATGCTTCCCGATACGAGCTTAAAAAAATAATAATCACCTCCTCATAATCAAGATGAAGCCTGGGAAGAGCCTCAAATATTACGCCAGTTATTTCCAACGCCAAATGGCCTTGGTGTATAACTGCAATGACGACGTGGCTACCGATGCGTTCATCAGTAGGTTGCAATTCTCCTATTCCTTCTACAAATACTTGATGTAGCATGAAGTTATCAAGATGAGGGACATTCTCTCTCAGGCTCAGAAGTACATACAGATCGAGGATGCTACCTTGAGCATAACCAATCACTCTCACAAACGAGAGAATGAAAGGGAGAAACATAAACCCGATCATATCCCTTAAAGAAGAATCAAAATTGGGGCATTGGAGCAATAAATGAACCCGCACGGACCTTGCCAAGGCCCACAGAGAGGAAGCCAACTTTACCCCGTTCAAAATCTCCGTGGACCATGTCTTCAGCGCCATCAAAGATCAAGCCTGGGTGAGGCGCCAGAGGCCACTCCCACCTAACCCGAAGGGGTCGGGAGCTGGAGAATACTGTGCTTTCCATAACAGAATAGGACACCGTATCATTGATTGTCGCTCTCTGGAGACATCTCCAAGAGCTAGTAAATCAAGGGTATCTTAAGGAGTTTATCATCAACCCTGGGCAGCCCTCGGAGACTAAAGTACAGAAGGACCATATATTGTGGTCACTAGAGGAGGCAATGGTTCATACACCCTAGTCAATCAAGATGGAAAGACAGTGAAAAAGTAATGAAACTCTTTTCACTAGAAAAGATACTATGTATGATCCTATTACATTCAATGAAAAGTTTACAATTGTGCCCAATCTCTTTCCCAACGATCTCAGAAATGCGTCAAAAAGCCTATATTGGATTCTCACCCTGATGGCTAAACCTACACGGAAACTCTCCTGAAAGACGAAATCACTCATCACGATCACTCTGAAAGCCTATATCGGGTCTTCACCCTGAAAGCTAAGACCTACACGGAGGCTCTCTTAAAAGATGAAAGCTCTCCTAACGGTCACTCATGCCGCCTAATCGGGTCCTCACCCACCCTGACGGCTTAGACCTACACAGAAGCTCTCTTGAAAGACCGAAGCACTTCTAACGATCACTCATACAGCTTATATCGGGTCCTCACCTATTTTCCATTGAAATTAAAATCGAGAAAACTTACAAAATTATGAAGAGAAAATTACAAGTAATTAAAAAAGAAAAATTACAAGTGTCTCTTTTGAGATTCTGAGAAAGTGTGCTAGTAGAAGTCTAGTCAGCGCATGACCACTTTATTCCGGACGATGCGATCGATGGAGTCTTAAAGAATTCCTTCTCGCCTTGTTTCGGAGATTCCTTGAGAGAGGAAGATCTTAGGGTATTAACACCCAGAATTTAGAGAAATGTTTCTCTGAGTTTCTTAGAAGAGAGTGAGTTGGCTCTGCTGATGCGTGCTCCCTCTTAACTATATTTTTTAGTCTCTTTTCTGCAAGCCCTAAGCTCATCCCAAGAATGAGATATTTATAGGCTCTTAGGGGCATAACTGCTCCTAGAATTCAGCAAGACTGGTAACAGTTAGTTAGCCTCATGCCTGAGGCTATTTTGAGTTTTGCGCGAGGTTATAAGGCCTCGTGCAAAGCTAAGTACAAGCCTTGTGCGAGGCTAGACAGGCTTGTGCGAGCCTAAAAATGGTCATTTAACCTGGCTTTCTCCACTTAACGTGGGACAAAGTGGGTGGACGTAACCGCCCACTTAAAGTAGCATTAACCCCACTAAGTAGTGGTGTAAACCCACTAAAGACTTGGTCAAGTGATGACCTAACAAACCCTCCTATAAGGGGTGCAGAAAGCTTCAAGCGAAGCTGAAATTAGCTTTGCATGAAGCCAACAGAGCTCTCATTCAAAGCCATAAGAAAGGCGAAGCTAGTATTGACTTCAGGCGAAGCTAGTATTGACTTCAGGCGACGCCATAATTAGCTCTAAGCGAAGCTGAAGGTTAGCTCTTTGCAGAGCTATGAAGAGTTTCAAGCGAAGCTTACAAAAAAAACTTCAGGAGAAGCTAATATTTAAGCCCTTCAACAAGGCTATAGAGATTCAAGCGAAGTTATTCTCTTGGGCCATGCTTAGGCCTCTTTAGAGGTGATACTTGGCTTAGTGTCTGCTTCACTGAATCAGTAAGTTTTAAGTCATTGCTTTATCTCTAAGGATGGGCAGAACCTGGTGGTCAGCTTGTCCGTATCTTGTCTTTTGTAAACGTCGACAAGTTTGGATATCATTCAAACCAGTTGAAGTGCCATCTGGGGAATTTGTCTTATTTAGAGTGTCAACAAAACCCCCTTTAAAGTTTTAATAAATCTGCAATAGGATTGTTCATATTTTGAAATAATTTGAATTGCTTTGATTATTGGAGGAAAAACCACAGATATATGGATTTTAGCTTCGCCTTCATGGTTGAACTCAGCTTTACCTTAATGTCTGACTTTGGTAGGCAAAGCTACTAGAGCTCTAGCTTCGCCTCATGACTGAAATAGCCTCATCTCTGGACTGAAATAGCCTCACCTTTGAAATAGCCTCTCCTCTAAAATAGCCTCGCATCTAGGGTTATTTTAGATAACTTCGCCTACAAAGCAAAGTTGACTTGTCAACACTGCCTAGCGCTAGCTTCGCATGAGTTATGAGGGAGGTTACTCACTTTCCTGAGGCTAAACAGCTTCGCATGCATATGAGGAAGGTTACTTTCTTTTTTGTGGCTTAACAACTTCGCATCCATTACGAAAGAGATTACTCTCTTTCCCGAGGTTAAACACTCAAGTGTTTTAGCCTCGTCGGTGCTTCAAAATTTGAAGCGGCAGTGGTGAGGCTAGGTCTGGGGCCTATAAATACGATTCTTGCAGTCCTTTTCTAGAGAAATATTTTTCTCTTTTTAGCGAGGCTTCAACAGGGCATTTTCCTCCCTCTTTTCTGAGTTTGAAAACACCAGGTTCTTCTCCCTTTTCATCTCTCCAAATTGAGACTCATGGCATCTTCTCACCGTCCAGGCAAGGAGGCCGTGACCCATGAGACAAAGGAGGCCGTGACCCATGAGACAATGGAGCCCTCACTCCAGTCACCCGACTCATAGCTGGCGAGTCTCGGCTATTCAAAGACTCCATCAATTAATTGGTGATTTTAGAAAGTTTATCTCCCTTAATTTAAGCTTTACCAGCTATTTCAGGGATTGAATTCTCCTGATCTATGTGTTTGGCAAAATTAGAAAATGGTTTTAGCCCTTTTAAGTTTCCTGACAAAGCTAAGGCTTGCCTGATTAGGCGAAGGCATCTCTCAGGTGAGGCTACCCTAGCCATATAGGCGAGGCTATGCCTTGGCCTTTTAAGGCCAGGCTAGCCTTGCCGTATAGGCAAGGCTATGCTTTGGCCTTTTTAAGGCCAATCTAGCCTTGTCATATAGGCGGGCTATGCCTGGCCGTATAGGTGAGGCTATGCCTTTTCCTTTTCAAGACCAGGTTAGCCTTGCCATATAGGCGAGGCTATGCCTTGCCATATAGACGAGGTTATGCCTTGGCCTTTTTTTAGGTCAGGTTAGCCTTGCAAGATAGAAGAGACTATGCCTTAGCCTTTTTTAAGGCCGGGTTAGCCTTGCCAGATAGGGGTGATGCTAGCCTTATCGTATAAGCGGGGCTATGCCTTGGCCTTTTTGAGGCAGGGCTAGTCTTGCCATATAGGTGGGGCTATGCCTTAGCCTTTTTAAGGCAGGGCTAGCCTTGCCATTGATTGGTAGTGAAAAGTACATTTTTATCATTACATTTACCATCACATTTTCATATTTATTCATATAATTCTGCACATTTACTAATATTTTATGATTTATTGTGTGCAGGCCTTGAGAAATAAAAATAAAAAAATAAAGCCTCAAAAGAAGCCCAAAAGCCCATATTTAAGCCCAATGCAAAAGTTACAATTATTAAATGTCAAAATTGCAATTACACAAGGGCAATAGTTGCAAATACAAAGAAGTGGGAAGGATAGACTTCTATTCAACCCTAAACACTTGCAGGATGAGGATAAAAGCCAAAGAAGAGAGTGCAAAGATAAGGAAATTCGTTTAAAAAGATATTGGGAGATTTGAGATCTAGGTAACTTGCTTCCCAAGTTATCCCGAAATCCACAAATAAAGAGTCAGGATGCAGCTTCCAGAAGGAAACGCCCAGATAGACGGACCAGAGGAGGCCACGCGCGAAAGCGCGTGGCCAGCAGAGAAGCCGCGTTTCCGCGGCAATCTAGTCTTATCTGGGGACCAGTTTTCGTGGGAGAGTTGTGTTGGGACTCTACTCCTTCTGCACCTATAAATACCCCTGCAGACGCAACAGAAAGGGCGTACAGAAAATAGAGAGCAAAAATCTAGGGTTTTAGGCTAACTTGTAATTTAGGTTAGGTTTTTATTTTCGTTTTCTTTTGTAATTTTTGTAACTGAGAGGAGATGATGCTTTCATGGAGGAAGGAGTTCATACTTGTATTGAGGTGACAGCGGTGTAAGTTTTACTTTTCCTCTATTGTTAATTGAATCGACTCGAGGTTTGTCTTTGTTCTTTTTATTTTATTCTTGTGTCTCTATTTTTGTTCTATCGTTGTTCTTCTATTTTTGTTTTTTTTGTCATTTTTCTTTCTCTGATGTTTTGTAAACCATGAGATCCGATTGCTTCGAGACTGCCTAGCCGAAGAAGTGCCCTTGATGGCCTATGGAGATGAACAAGCCTTCTCTTACTAGTCTTTTCTTTTTGTAGTGTAGATCGCGAAGGTGGACGATCCTATACGCCATACTTGAACGCCTTCCAAGACATGGTAAGTCGTTGCAACAGATCAAAGGTAAGCAGGTTGAAGAGGTATGTATGTGTTATAGTTTTCTTTCTAATTTTAGTATAGATCCACATCTTCCACATCTTTTCAAATTCTTTTCTTCAACTTCATTGTAAATACCTTGTAAATAACAAAATAAATAAAAAAAGAGATAACTTATTTAAACGCTTCCATCGCTAGTCCCTCCCTGAGGATCACGACCCGCATAGCCACTGCTACCGCGGATTAGAATTGAGCACCTTGCACATCTTGTTCTAAATCTAATATTCCATATTTTGTGTGCAGGAAAATCTCAATCAAAATTTTGGTTTAGATTTTCCTGCACACAAAATATAGAATATTAGATTTAAGAATTAGAGATGTGCAAGGTGCTCAATTCTAATCTGCGGTAGCAGTGGCTATGCGGGTCGTGATCCTCAGGGAGGGACTAGCGATGGAAGCGTTTAAGTAAGTTATCTCTTTTTTTATTTATTTTGTTATTTACAATGGTATTTACAATGAAGTGGAAGAAAAGAATTTGGAAAGATGGTGATTTAATCTACAAAAATAAAAGAAAACTATAAGACATACATACCTCTTCAACCTGCTTACCTTTGATCTGTTGCAACGACTTACCTTGTCTTGGAAGGCATTCAAGTATGGCGTATAGGATCGTCCACCTTCGCGATCTACACTACAAAAAGAAAAGACTAGCAAGAGAAGGCTTGTTCATCTCCATAGGCCATCAAGGGCACTTCTTCGGCTAGGCAGTCTCGAAGCAATCAGATCTCATGGTTTACAAAACATCAGAGAAAGAAACAATGACAAAAAAAACAAAAATAGAAGAACAACGATAGAACAAAAATAGAGACATAAGAATAAAATAAAAAGAACAAAGACAAACCTCGAGTCGATTCAATTAACAATAGAGGAAAAGTAAAACTTACACCGCTGTCACCTCAATACAAGTATGAACTCCTTCCTCCATGAAAGCATCATCTCCTCTCAGTTACAAAAATTACAAAAGAAAACGAAAATAAAAACCTAACCTAGATTACAAGTTAGCCTAAAACCCTAGATTTTTGCTCTCTATTTTCTGTACGCCCTTTCTGTTGCGTCTGCAGGGGTATTTATAGGTGCAGAAGGAGGTAGAGTCCCAACACAACTCTCCCACGAAAACTGGTCCCCGGATAAGACTGGATTGCCGCGGAAACGCGGCTTGGGCTGCGTTTCCGCGGCCATGTCATCTCTGCTGGCCACGCGCTTTCGCGTGTGGCCTCCTCTGGTCCGTCTATCTGGGCGTTTCCTTCTGAAAGCTGCATCCTGACTCTTTATTTGTGGATTTCGGGATAACTTGGGAAGCAAGTTACCTAGATCTCAAATCTCCCAATATCTTTTTAAACGAATTTCCTTATCTTTGCACTCTCTTCTTTGGCTTTTATCCTCATCCTGCAAGTGTTTAGGGTTGAATAGAAGTCTATCCTTCCCTCTTCTTTGTATTTGCAACTATTGCCCTTGTGTAATTGCAATTTTGACATTTAATAATTGTAACTTTTGCATTGGGCTTAAATATGGGCTTTTGGGCTTCTTTTGAGGCTTTATTTCTTTATTTTTATTTCTCAAGGCCTGCACACAATAAATCATAAAATATTAGTAAATGTGCAGAATTATATGAATAAATATGAAAATGTGATGGTAAATGTAATGATAAAAATGCACTTTTCACTACCAATCACACCCCCACACTTATCTTTTTGCTCGTCCTCGAGTAAAAATCAAAAAGAAAAGAAAAATTAAACTAACTAACTCACTTTCGTAGGGATCACTTAGCACGTGCAACAAGCCGTTAAACCCCTAGGTTACCCTAAAGGACGAGTGTTGTCTCGTGAGGGTTTTCAGCGGATTACACCCACAAAATTCATAAAAAGGAAAATATTTGAAATACATTTGAAGAGACTAAGTAATCTATAAGTTTTTAGGATCCTCATTTTTATTCATTCTTAAACTTAGTCTTTATATAGTAAATTGTTTTCCTTTTTAGGTAAGGATCAAAATTGAACTTTAGTATAGTCCTTTTCGTTACCCTAAGTCATATGCATCCTTGTGAATTTTTACTAGAAATTCCTTAACTTGGACTCTCATGCCTCTTTATATATATATTTTTTTTTCTCTTTTTTTTAATATGTATAACTCATCTAATTTTCTTTCGTGTAAGTATGAAGGCTTCTTGAGGCCCTCATACCTAACTAATTGACTATTAGATGTGTTAGTACATATATAAGTAATTTTTTTCTTAGTTTCCTTAGGCTTTCTAATCCACCCATGTAGCGAACTTAAAGTCGGTGGCTCCCAAACCGGTCGGCTTTAGGGCACCAGGTGAGAAAACACCCCGCGGACTCAAATTCGACTGAACTAGGCCACAAAACTAAAGACTTTATTTATAAACTCACCTTTAGGCGTGAATACTTATGCTTCTTGAGGCACATGTATCCAGCTTAATCAGTGAATTTTCCTTTTTTTTTTAAATATTTTTTTTAATAGGGCACAAGAGTCTTTGTCTTAGAATCCTAGATGTGTAAGTGTATTAGGTATGCACATTTCATTAAGGTAAAAATTAAGACTAATTAATTATTCAATTTTTCCTCCTATACCTAAAAATTCAACAATTTATTTATTTTGACCAAATTTTTAGAAATCCTAATCATGATTTTCCTTATTCTTAAGACTAACTTAGATTTCTTTCAAAAGATAAGTCAAAATATTTTCTTTTTATTTTATTATTTTTTTATTAGCAATTTTTTTGTTAGTTTCTACCTATGTTAGTAGGTTAGTAAAGCCTACCCCCACACTTATCTCATGCATTGTCCTCAATGTATGAAAGTATGCATGTATGCATGAAAAAGAAGAAGGGAAGGCAGAAGTTACCTCAAGGTGGTGGTTCCGGTAGTGGTCTAATTGGGCCAAGCGTTGCTACCCAATCAAGATAAAGTAGTAGTTCACGGAACCTACCAGAAATTTCTCTTGTATAACCCACTAAAATGTATGTATTATCATTTTTTAATAATTCCACCCCATCAAATTTCCATAATTCATAATTATATTCAGAGTCAATTGTGTCAACCTTCTTGTCCCAAAATGGAGTGTGAAAAGATGGAATGATTGACTTGGACGTGGGAAGTACGGGAACGAATACCGACTCAGGAAAGAAACTTAAATCAAGTAAGGGTTCAGGAGTCGGGCTAAGTTCAGGAAGTGGGTCCAAATCAATAAGCTGAAACTCAAGTCCACAATCAGTTTCCCACAATGGAATGTGACTCAATGTTGGTGATTCAAGTTCAGGAATGATAGGTGTGTGAATCAAAACTGACTCTAAAAGATTACCTAAGTCGGGTAACAAAACTGGAGTCAATAACAATTCGGGAATTTGAACTTGATCACAGATTTGAGAATCTAGGTCACATATCTCATTGAGCTCAATATCGTAAAAATGAGAACTTGCCAATTTATCCATGGGACTTTCAAAATTGTAAAATTGGTCAAGTTCAATATGATCATCAAAAATGGGTGATTCAATTTCATGATGAATTGGCACAGGATCCAATGTTGACTCGGGAAAAGTAAAATCAGGTGAAGACACCGGAGTCATTATTGAATCAGGAAGTAAAATTGAATCACCAAGTGGGAGATCAGGATCATATTCATGCTCAAGTTCTATTTCAGGAAAGGAATAACTTGCCAAACTATCAATTGGAGTTTCGGCAAGCTCAAATGATGGTACTAAATTAGAATATTGTTGTCCAAAGCAACGTGACTCTTCGGCTCTAAGAGAGTGATCAGCGAAAGCAGAATCGGCCGAACGGTGTGAACGTAAAGATTGAACCATCATATCTATTTCATGATCACGAGCTAATCTAGCCTGAGTCATGGTTTTAAGAATCTTTTCATAGTCAATTGGTGCATCATTTTATGATTGGACTTGAAAAGAGGAAGTGTAATCGTGATGAAGTTGTGAGTCGGTGGACTCACGCATCATCATGTCTAAGATTGATGGTGATTGTTGCTTGGACTCCTGCATACTCATCATTTCCCGGATAGATGATTTTCTATTATGAATGGGTGGATCTGAGTATGAATCTTGGGAATATTGTGGACAAGGTGGATACGGAGGACAAGTTGGTTGAAAATTGGACTCGGGGGAAGAGAAACCCCATGAACTCTGTGAAGAGTTGAAAGTATTATGGAAATTATGGTCATAAGATGGGGGGTATGGGTTATAGTCATTCGGATAAGACCATTCTGGCACACTAGATTGGTCAAAGTTATGATATGCCGGGTTGGTAATATCCGAAAAAGAGGGTGGTGTGTAATATGGATTAAAATTGGAAAAATTGTTATATGCCATATCACACCAAACAAAAGAAAAAGAAAACAAACAAATAGACAAACAAAAAGAAAAAAATTTTAACCTAAGTTAGGGTAGACCTAAGACCTAGACGACTCCTAACTGATTAGACTGTCTACGGGAGGTAGGGTGTAGACTTTGACCACAAGTTAATCAGCCAGGTCAGGGCAAGATTGGTGGGAGGTTTTCCGTCAAAGACGTTCCTTAATTAAATAACCACCAATCTTCGGGCTTTCGGCCCTCAATCCCCTGCCTAGACACTGATTTGGCAGGAGTCAAATTCCAACACCGTTCCCCCTTAGGATAATCTCCTAATTGAGTCCGAGATGTCCCTAGGGCCAATGTCTACTCTTTTTTTAGTTAGGCTTGGGTTAATGAGTGCTTGGAATCTGATTTTTGGGCTAAGGAAGGGTGATTAAATCCCCACCTTATCTTGTTATGGGTTAGTGCCCTTAAGATAATTTTGTGCAAGTGTACAAGATATGTTAATAAGATTCACTCAAAGCAATCAACCAAGAGATGAGTCCTATTCTATATGAAATGCGAACGTACCTTGCTCCAGCACTCTTCAACAGTAAAATAAAGGAATTAAAAAGACACGTGCCTAATATGCAAACGTCTAATCAATTTTTTATCTTTTTCAATAAATATTTTACAGTTGATTAATTAGCAGTTTACAGGTATATCACAGAACAAATTGGAACAGAGCAGTAAACCAGATTTTAAATATTCAGCAACCTGCAGAAAACTCTGTCAGTAATTCACTACTAAGGCCGCGGAAACGCGGCTATTGCCGCAGATCCGCGGCACTGTAGTAGGCTCTGTTGCTCTGCCTTCGAGGGCAGAGGCACAGAGTTGCTATGTGTCCTTGCTGCTTGTTATTTTTCCTGTTCTCCAAACCTGCAAACAGAAAGAATAAAAGAATTAGTTAATTTTTTATTAGAGAAAAACTTACCGTCCCTCCTCGGCAACGGCGCCAAAATTTTGATTGAGATTTTCCTGCACACAAAATATGGAATATTAGATTTAGAACAAAATGTGCAAGGTGCTCAATTCTAATCCGCGGTAGCAGTGGCTATGCGGGTCGTGATCCTCAGGGACGGACTAGCGATGGAAGCGTTTAAGTAAGTTATCTCTTTTTTTATTTATTTTGTTATTTACAAGGTATTTACAATGAAGTTGAAGAAAAGAGTTTGGAAAGATGTGGAAGATGTGGATCTATACTAAAATTAGAAAGAAAACTATAACACATACATACCTCTTCAACCTGCTTACCTTTGATCTGTTGCAACGACTTACCTTGTCTTGGAAGGCGTTCAAGTATGGCGTATAGGATCGTCTACCTTCGCGATCTACACTACAAAAAGAAAAGACTAGCAAGAGAAGGCTTGTTCATCTCCATAGGCCATCAAGGGCACTTCTTCGGCTAGGCAGTCTCGAAGCAATCGAATCTCATGGTTTACAAAACATCAGAGAAAGAAACAATAAAAAAAACAAAAATAGAAGAACAACGATAGAACAAAAATAGAGACACAAGAATAAAATAAAAAGAACAAAGACAAACCTCGAGTCGATTCAATTAACAATAGAGGAAAAGTAAAACTTACACCGCTGTCACCTCAATACAAGTATGAACTCCTTCCTCTATGAAAGCATCATCTCCTCTCAGTTACAAAAATTACAAAAGAAAACGAAAATAAAAACCTAACCTAGATTACAAGTTAGCCTAAAACCCTAGATTTTTGCTCTCTATTTTTTGTACGCCCTTTCTGTTGCGTCTGCAGGGGTATTTATAGGTGCAGAAGGAGGTAGAGTCCCAACACAACTCTCCCACGAAAACTGGTCCCCGGATAAGACTGGATTGCCGCGGAAACACGGCTTGGGCCGCGTTTTCGCGGCCATGTCATCTCTGCTGGCCACGCGCTTTCGCGCGTGGCCTCCTCTGGTCCGTCTATCTGGGCGTTTCCTTCTGGAAGCTGCATCCTGACTCTTTATTTGTGGATTTCGGGATAACTTGGGAAGCAAGTTACCTATATCTCAAATCTCTTAATATCTTTTTAAACGAATTTCCTTATCTTTGCACTCTCTTCTTTGGCTTTTATCCTCATCCTGCAAGTGTTTAGGGTTGAATAGAAGTCTATCCTTCCCTCTTCTTTGTTTTGCAACTATTGCCCTTGTGTAATTGCAATTTTGACATTTAATAATTGCAACTTTTGCATTGGGCTTAAATATGGACTTTTGGGCTTCTTTTGAGGCTTTATTTCTTTATTTTTATTTCTCAAGGCCTGCACACAATAAATCATAAAATATTAGTAAATGTGCAGAATTATATGAATAAATATGAAAATGTGATGGTAAATGTAATGATAAAAATGCACTTTTCACTACCAATCAGCCATATAGGCGAGGCTATGACTTAGCCTTTCTGAGGTGAGACTAGCTTTGCCATATAGGCGAGACTATGTCTTGGCCTTTCTCAAGGCATAAGCGTCTTTCTAGCTCCCCAGTGAAGCTAGCCCTCTGGGACTTTAGCATTTTGCCACTGTGTAGTGCGAAGCTTAACCCCAGAGGGAAGCTGGATCTGGGTCGGCTTTACTCAGCGAGCAAAGCTATGACTTAGCACTTTCCCTTTTACCTGAGACTAACACATTTACACTCTTTTTTTTATTTTGCAGTGCATTGCGCCCTCAATTCATTGAACAATCTTTTTGACTTGGTGACAAAGGTGGACATGAGATGCATCCCCACTTTCAAGTCCAGGCTTTACTTATCAGTAAGAAGAACACACTAGAGTAGAAGGTACTAATTCCAAGAAGAGACCAACGTACATTTTGCAGTATCATTTCCACGACCATGTTCAGGGGTGATGACAGGATCATATTCAGAAGGCCCAATCTTGTATTCAGAATTACCACAACAAATATCGACCGACAGTTGCTTAACTAGGATAGCCAACTTAGTTGCAAACTTATGCTATTGAGTTCAACGTTTATGGGAAACTGCATCATTTCTTCCACCAATATCTCGCCTTTGTTAGGTCTCTGCACATGACATTGAAGGTCATAGAAAAGGGGATGTCACCAGTAAGGTCTCAGATCCTCTCTTCACCAATCTTGTTCAAAGAAGTGATGGCGACGAGGAACCCATGCTCATTGAATGACTCTCTAGTTACAAAATCTTCCATTAAGCGAAGTATTACGGCCTCATGAGGGGGAGGCCTTTTATGTCCAGCTGGTCTGGTGGAATCAGAATGTCCCATTGTATTTTGACTTCGAGAAACGTCATTGTTCTAAAAAGCGAAAGTAGATCTACTATTCTAGACATGGAGCAACGTGTCGCCTACTTTTGAAGTGAAGAATAAATTGTATGAGAGACAATCTTGATGTACATCAATATATCTCTTCATTTTGAATCAAAAAATATTTTTCTTTGACTCATTTGCCCTTCTCAATGTATTCTTCCTTGTTTGCTTATGAAATTACCCATAGGTAATATAAGTCATCCATAGAAGAAAACTTAGTACATAAGTTCTTTTGAAAGAACTAAAATGTGTGAAAATTCACCAAGTTGAATTTTTGAAGAAATTACAAATGTGACTGAAATTATTCAGAGGTTAAAAACATGATAAAATCAGTCAAATATAAGAATCCACTGGGGATTAAAAGAAAGTAGATTTAGAAATCCGTTAGGAATCACTAAATTCAAAAAGATTTAGTCTAGAGATCCGTCAATTTAGAGGTGATACACTAGACATAACTGATTAGGAATCATCAGACATGAGATTTTGTCATTCAGTGGTGATAAATTGGATATAATGACAAAGAAGGGTGAAATTGGGTAATCATCTGTTCAGAGGTGATGAACTGGATATAACCGATTAGAGATTACCAAACACAAAATGTTTACTGTTCAGAGGTGACTACCTAGACATAACAGTAAACGAAAAGGGGAGACTTGGCTATCTGTCAGTTCAGAGGTGATGGACTGGACATGACTAATTGAGAAGCTACCAAGCTCGGGATTTTATCATTCAGAGGTGACGAACTGAACATGATGACAAAATAAAGGCAAACCCGAATTTAGGGACCCGTCTATTCAGAAGTGATGAACTAGACATGATAGACTAAGACACACTAAATTTTGAATCCGCTGCTAGAGATAGCCGTATCAGCTAGCCCACTTGGGCCTGAAAAGGTGAATTGGATATGTGCACTGATTAGTCTCTAAAACTGCATATTTTATACCACACTTCACATTTATTTAATATTAAATTCTGCTGATAATACCTCTCTTGTATGTTTCTAGGTCCATGGTGTGCAATGAAGAAGAAGACCCTAAATCATCATTTAATGGGTGATTAAAGGCCTATAATATAGCCATTGACTTTGGAGAGCTGATTCGTCAAAACTACGGGCCCAAAACCAGAAAATGGGACCTGCAGCCGACAGGGAACAGATGCGACAGCGCACAGCAGTAGGTGCCGCGCGCGCGGCTCTAGAAGAGCCGCGAAAATGCGGCCATAGCCGCATTTCCGCGCCATACGGGCGTGGCCGCGCACGTGCTTTGGGCCAGGGGTTGTCCCCTGGCCCCCTTTCTCCTGGTGCCTATATATACCCCCTGGGGTTCTTCAGCGGGGGATATAGAGAGAGTAGTGTAGTTTCTTCCATGTTGTAGTTTAGGGTAGTTTAGTTTAGGTAAGTTCTTCTTCTTCCTTTGTATTTTCTATTTCTTTTAGATCTTATAATAGGAAGGAGAGTGATACATGAGTGGAAAGCAAGAGTGCTTGTAATAGAAGGTGACAAGGTATGAAAGGTTCTCTCTTTACCTCTCTTTGTTTTCTATCTAACTCTTTTTACATGTTTAGCTAATCTTTTCTCTCATGAAAACTAACTACTAAGCACTAACTTGCTAACTTCTTATTTGATAATCCACATGAATCTAATAGCCTCTACTCGGCCTTGCTCTTGCAAGAGCCATTGATGGCTCATGATGATGGATCTAACACTCTAACTTCCTAACTCTCTAACAAGCTAACATTACTTTACTCCATACTTACTCTTATTTAGTTTTGATGGTTTAAGTGTATCTTGTACTTGTTTTGTTGAGTTGGGATGTGATGAGTTACATATGGGTCATGCTTTGAAACGCTCTTGAACTAAGGACTAGTGATGGCCAATGATACATGTGAGGCAACTATCACCAAGAGGTTAGCATGGTTAGTGGAGCAATTAGTAGTTAGTAGCCATGGATTTTCATTCTTTTTCACTTTGTTTTAGAAATATCAAAAATCACAAATAGCTTCTTTTCTATGTTTCCCACTTCTTCGTGTTTCACCGTACTTCTCTTTTCCATTCTTTGTTTTCCTTTCTTTTCATTCTTTCAAACATTGAAGAACTTTTAACATACACGTGAACATACCGTGTAAGCTTCTATCGCCTCCCGTCCTTATAGATTCGACTCGTTTTAGCCTCTATACTATAATGGAAGTATCGAGGAAGCCAAAGCACACACACTTCAACTCTTGATTTTAAAATGACATATTTTGTGCACGGTTTTCCCCCGATCAGGCACCCGTTAGTTCAAAGGTAGTTTGGATATGACCAACTAAGAGACATCAGGCTCACAATTTGGTGTTTAGAGGTAGTCGTGTTCTTGACAGCAAGAACTCCCAGCCTTGACGGGGGAAATGAGAATAAGGTTATGGACTCGTCTGTTCAGAGGTAGTTAATCGGACATGACAGTTTGATTATCATAAAATGGGAGAGATCTAGGCACCTGTTAGTTCAGAGGTGATTGACTAGACATAACCGATCAGGAATTACCAGCCTCAGCGCCCTGCTGTTTAGAGGTGATGATCTGGACATGACGGCAGAAAGAGTAGTCCCTGCCGGACTGAAAGATGAGACTTGACTATTTGTCGGTTCAGAGGTAATATGGACATAACAGATTGAGAAGCCACCAAGCTCAGAGTACTACCGTTCAGAGGTGATAGACTGGGCATGACGGCAAAAAGAGTTATTCCACTAGGGAATGTGATTTGATTATAAATTCCGTGGGAATACTAGTGTTTCCCTGGGGAATCATTTGGAAGAAATTGTTAGAGGTATACTGTTAACATGACAACCGAAGAGTCCACTAGGGACTGAAAAGAGTAATAATAGACTCCGAGGGGAATTTATTAAAAACTTACTGAGGAGTTAGAAAATGAATCCCATAAGAGGTTATAGAGAGTTTAGCATTCTCTAAGATGTTAGAGGTAATCATTAACGTGACATAAAGAACTCTATGGAGATTCGATAGGGAGATTATTATTCCTTAAAAAGTTATCAGAGGTAATCATTAACGTAACAACTAATTTCTTGTTGGCGAATTTAGAAGGAGATTTTGTACGAAGTGGTCATAACAACTTCTTCACTTGGGGGTTTATAAAAATGACTTATCAGAGGTGTAACGTTAACTTGACAATGATTCATTTACTGCTAGAGGTGTTTGATCATAATAATTTAAATGGACCGGTCATTCTATTGAAGAGAATGGCAAGTGAAGATTTATAAACTGGGGAGATTAGCAAGATCCGTCAGGGAAATGCAACAGGTTTTACTGTCAGAGGCGTGAGTTTTTAGCATGATAGTTCTGATTTGTTATTTATCTCTTTAGGGAAATGAATATATCCTTCTACGGTCCTACTATTTAATAGATGGGAATTGGTTAGGGACTTTGGAGGAAGCTATTGTTCTCTACAAAAGGTAAGAATATTGCTAGAGAATTCTACCAGGATATAGAAGATGGTGTTTTTAAAAAATGTTTAGGAATTAAAGCAATCCTATCAGGGATAGAAGAGTAATACTCCTAAAATGAAAGAAAAGTCAGAGGTGAAAACATTAATATGACTTGTTTATTTTGTGGATCCACCATTCCATGGAGGGAATTGGTAAAGGATTCCGAAGGATCAAATGGGATCAGGTCCCTTAGGATTTTAGTAAATCCTTAGCTATCAACGGATTTGGTAAGCCTTTACAAACTACCGTTTGAGTTGGGTTAGCCATGCTATTCCCCTTAGTATAATGAGTTATCGAGAACTTTTTATTAGGCTTAAGAGCCAATTTTTTCCTCTATCCTTAGCCATTAAAGGCTTAGAATCATTTTGTTGCCTTATGTAATTCCATGGGGATGTCAGCTAGCAAATAACATTCCTCATGGAATCTTTTCGGATGTCTTTAATGTTGACACCATGCAGCGTTGTCTTCTGATGTTCGATCAGCTTGACCTTGGAAGGATCATCAATGATTATAGGTATAATATTAACTTGATCATAGATGATATTTCTGTTGGCCCAAAGGTCCATCACTCTAGTTTTGATGATGATTAACTCATATAGTTATAGTACTAATGATCTTGTGTTTATATAGTTTCAGATTTACTATCAAGATCTTAGTAGGTGCTTGATCGGTCGCTAATATTGCACATTTATTATCATATTCTAATATCTATTATTAAATAAACTCTATTTTTTTATAATTGTTATTTGATTTATTTGCAGGCCTGTTCCTAAATGAGAGTGAAGAGAAATGAGCGTAAAAGCCTATCAAATTCTGAATTAAATCAGAATAAATTCAAAATTAGGGAATCAGGGCAGATCTTGGCAAATCAGAGAGGTTGAAAACCGATTGAAACAAATCCCTACAAATCAATCGGTTTAAACCAAAAATCAAAGGCCGTTTTATTACAATTTCGGAGCTGAAACGGGAAATCCAGCTGTAGATAAAGCCAGAACACGAAACAAGGAGGCACCACCCCCCGGCTGTGGCCACCTGGCCACAGCCAGGCCGCGAAAACGCGACGAAAACCACATTTCCACGGTTTTGTTACTTCAGTTGGGGGAGCGTTTGCTCCCCCTATCTTCTCACGCTTCCTCCCTCTGGGTTTTTGCCTATAAAAGGCAGGTTTTTCACTGTAAATGGGGACGACAATGCAGAGATTGGAGTTAGTCCAGTTTTTCATTCTTTGTAGTGTAGGTTTTTGTTTTCTTTTCATGTAATTTTTATTTCTTTGTAAGTATAGTTTAGACTGAGATTCATGTAAGTAAGAGAGAGAGGCATATGTTGAGAGTGACACTGATGTACCTCCTCCTTTCTTCCATCATTTCTGCAAGCAATAAAAGGTAACTTTTTTTTTTATGTTTGTCTTTACTTTTGTTTTCTTTTTCTTCTTTCTACTTTTCCTCTTTTGGTTATGATGAGCATTCAAGTGAATCTAGAAGCATCAGCATAACAATGTTTGTGTAAGTGCCAACGATATTTCATGATGATGTTCTCCTCCTCAAGACTCCGTATCATTTCATTCTTGTTCGTCTTGATAATGTAATGCGAGTGGGGACTGAGCTCGATCTTATGGCTTATGCGTTGAACGCCTCCAAAGCAAGGTAGAACATGCAAGGGTTCCAGATAAGTCATCAATCAGAGGATGTAAGTATTTCTTTAATCTTTTCTTTCTTTTCTTTTATTTCTTTAGTTTAGATCACCAACACCAACAACACCCACTTCTTTTATTACTCCTTTTCCATTTCTTTGTATATGTCTATTTTCTATTTTTCTCCACCTTCTTAATCTACCATCTTCTTCCTAATTTAACTTTAACTCAATTTTTTCTTTTTCTTTTAAAGAACTAAAAAGAAGAACTTTAACCATATTTTGTAGCCTAAAAGAAGACTTACAAAAAGCTTCCATCGCTAGTCCCTCCTTGTGGATCACGACCCGCATAGCCACTTGCTATTGCGATAGAATTGAGTAACTTGCACATCTCTATTTTAAAGTTCTGAAATTCTGTATTTTTGTGTGCAAGTTTTACCTCAATCAAATTTTGACGCCGTTGCCGGGGAAGGACGGTAAGTAATTCTCATTAAAGTTTACATTTTTGGTTAACCTTCTTCTTGGTTTTTAGGTGTACAGATTTAACAACAAGGAATTCTTGCTGCAGTGGACATATAAGTGGCCTTGGACTCTGCTCAAGAAAGCAGAGCCAAGAAGCCCTCAGATTTGCTACAGTCCTGTGGCAAACTGAGTGAATTACTAACCTGTATTTTTTGCAGGTTGGCTGAATTACATAGTTTAAATATCTGTAGCATTTATCTCCTAGTTTGACTCACTGTACTTCCTTTCTAACCTCAATAGTAAAATGATGTTTGTTAAATGCTAAAAACGGTTTAGACTTGCATTTAGGCACGTGTCTAATTCGTTAACATTTTCATTACTGTTGAAGAGTGCTGGAGCAAAGGTACGTGTGCATAGCATCTAGTATAAGAACACTTTTGGATTGTTTACATTGCTTAAGTGTTGCTTTTCTTGTACACTGCACTAAATCAATCTTAAGGGCTTGTCCTATGAACAAGATAAGGTGGGAAAGTCATTACCCTCCCTTAGCCCACAAACAATCTCCTCACTCACTAACTCAAGCCTAACTAAAAATTAGTAGACGTTGGCCCTAGGGACATCTCGGACTCAATTAGCAGATTATCCTAAGGGGAAAGGTGTTGAAATTTGACTCCTGCCAAATCAGTGTCTAGGAAGGGGATTAAGGGCCGAAAGCTTGAAGGTTGGTGGTTACTTAATTAAGGAACGTCTTTGACAGATAGCCTCCCACCAATCTTGCCCTGACCTGGCTGATTAGCTTGTGATCAAAGTCTGCATTATACCTCCTATAGACAGTCTAACCAGTTAGGAGTCGTCTAGGTCAAAGGTCTACCCTAACTTAGGTTAGAATTTTTTTCTTTTTTGTTTGCTTATTTGTTTGTTTTTTTCTTTGTTTGTGTTTTATTGTGTGATATGGCTTATAACAACAATTTTTCCAATTTTAATGGTAATTCATATTACACACCAACCTCTTTTTCGGATATTACCAACCCGGCATATCATAACTTTAACCAACCTAGTGTGCCGGATTGGTCTTATCCGAATCAATATAACTCATACCCCCAATCTTATAACCATAATTTCCAGAATAATTTCAACTCTTCACAGAGTCAATGGGGATTCACCTCCCCCGAGTCCAATTTTCAACCAACTTGTCCTCCTTATCTACCTTGTCCACAATATTTTCAAGATTCAACTTAGTTCCACCAGTCCAAAATAGAAAACCATCAATTTTGGAAATGAGTATACGTGAGTCCAAACAAAAATCACAAAATCTGACGGACTCACAATTTCACCACCAATTTCAAAACAACACTTCATCTTTTCAACAAAACGATGAACCAATCAACTATGAAAAGATGCTTGAAGTCATGACTCAGGCTCAAAACGCTCGTAATCATGACATAGATATGATGGTCCAAACTCTATGTTCTCACCGTTTGGCCAGTTCTGATGTCGCTAACCATTCTGTTAGAGCCGAAGAGTCATGTTGTTTTAGGAAACAAGGTTTCGTTTCAGAACAATCATTTGAACTTGCCCAAACTCCAAATTTTGAAAGTGACATTGACAATTTGGCAAGTTATCCCTTTCCTGAAATTGAACTTGAGAATGAATATGATCATGAACCTTAACTTAGTGATTCAATTCTACTTCCTGATTCAATAATGACTCCAGTGTCTTTACCTGATTTCAATCTTTTTTCCGAGTCAACATTGGATCCTGTGCCAATTCATCATGAAATTGAATCACCCATCTTTGATGATCATCATATTGAACTTGACCAATTTCACACTTTTGAAAGTTCTATTGACAAATTGGCAAGTTCTCATTTTTATAAAATTGAACTCAATGAGAAATGTGACCTAGATTCTCAAATTTGTGATCCAGTTCAAATTCCCGAATCAATATTGACTCCTGTTTTGTTACCCGATTTGAGTAATATTTTAGAGTCAGCTTTGATTCCCACACCTGTCATTCTTGAACTTGAATCACCAATATTAAGTCACATTCCATTGTGGGAAAATGAATGTGGACTTGAGTTTCAATTTCTTGATTTGGACCCACTTCCCGAACCAATCTCGACTCCTAAAACTTTACTTGACTTAAGTCACTTTCCTGAGTCGGTATTAGTTCCCGTACTTCCTAAGTCCAAGTCAATCATTCTATCTTTTCACACTCCATTTCGGGACAAGGCGGTCGACAAAATTGACTCTGAAATTAATTATGGAATTTGGAAATTAGATGGGGTAAAATATTTAATAAAAATCATTCATGTATATATCATTTTAGTGGGTTATATTAGAGAAATTTCTGGTGGGTTCCTCCGAACTCTACGAAAAGTTGATTGGGCCGCATTTCATGGACCAATCAGACCACCACCGAAACCACCACCTTAAGGTAATATTTCCTTCCCTTTCTTCTTTTTCATGCATCTATGCATTAATTCATACATTGAGGACAATGCATGAGATAGGTGTAGGGGAGGGTTCTAACATAACTTAGGTTTTTCTTTTTATTAAAAAAATAACATTTTCTTTACTTTTAAAAAACTTTTTGAAAATAGAAACAATATTTTGACATATTTTTTGCAATTTTAAGGAATAGGAAAATCAAAATTAGGATTTCTTATACTTGGTCAAAATAAGATTATTTGTTTGATTTTTAGGGTTAGGAAGATAATTTGTCAAAGTAATTTAGTCTTGATCTTTACCTTGATGAAATATGCACATTTCATATACTTACATGTTGGCCCAAAGGCCTTCCACTCTAGTTTTGATGATGATTAACTCATGTCGTTATGTGTACTAATAATCTTGTGTTATTTAGTTTCAGATCATTAATCAAGTTATTAGTTGGTGATTAGCTTCAACAAGATGATTTGGAAGCTTTCACATGTTGATTCAAGAGCCCGAGCGTCAAAGATCACATATAGCACTTGCTCGGTGGATCAAAGAGTTTTGGATCGAGTCGGCTTGGAGATTGCGCTCTACAAGAAGACATCGGTACCATAGTTTAGTTTTGTGTTTAGATCCAAATTGTAAAGATTAGAATAGTATGATATGCTCAAGTTCACAACACACACGTTTCATGTTTTGGTTTTCGGTTTTTGGTTTAACCAATCTTGGTTTGCATGAATAAATTTTATATCAAAACAAGTTTACATGGTTTAATGTATATTAGATTTGTTCTATATACATGCATGCTTCAACTACTTAGACAAACTTACTTTGATATACCTATTTCATGTGTTTTATGTTTTGTGTTTTAACAAAACTTATTTTTGGAATTAAAGTCAAAAACTATGATATATATATGTTTCATGTATATTGGATTTCTATCCATATACATCATGCTTCAAAGTGTTTAAATATCATGTTTTTGTATTTGGAAGAGTTTTGGACAAAACGTATTTTCTATTCAAAATCCAAGTTTTAGAAAATACAGTTTTTAGTTTTTGGTAAAAATGATAAGACACAAAAATAGTTCATATTGATTGATATTTGAGCTAAACTTTTTACCACATGTTTATATATCAATTCAAAATGATAAAACTATTTTTGGTGATTTTTAGGAGTGTTAAAAGATTTTTCAAAATATTTTTAAACTGTTTTTCTGACCCAGTTTTCTGTTCCAGGCTTCAACCAGTC
This sequence comes from Agave tequilana, assembly GCA_038442645.1. Classification (NCBI taxonomy): domain Eukaryota; kingdom Viridiplantae; phylum Streptophyta; class Magnoliopsida; order Asparagales; family Asparagaceae; genus Agave; species Agave tequilana. Next base: position 198,757 of record JAVJIF010029665.1, on the reverse strand, counting down.
GACTAGTCTTCTGACCAAGTCGACTTGGGATGAAGTCGGTCGACCGGGACGGTCGACCGACGTGCACAGATCTGTGCACGTTTGGCAGACACAGGGACGGTCGACCGTCAGGGTCGACCGGGTCTGAGAGCAGAGCTCTCTGTTTGTTTGGGTCGACCGAGGCGGTCGACCGGTAGCTGCCAAAGGGCAGAATTTGACCGTTGGACGGTCGACCGGACCGGTCGACCGGCAGTGTATTTCTGGCATTTTCTGCTGCCAACGGCTATATTTTTCTGGGGTCTATAAATACCCCATTTGTGAGAGTTTTTCTCCAAGAATTTTTGTGCGAATTTTTTCCTACTCTCTGGTGTTTTCACAGCAATCAAAAGAAGTTTTTGAACTCATATTGAACAATCTATTTGGAGTTTTTGCTAGGGTTTGGAAAACCAAAGAAAAGGGTTTTTGGGAAAAGAGTTTTGATTCATCTTCTATATCTTGGTTTCAGTTTTTCCCAAGGATTTTTCTTTGTGATTTTGATTTCCATTCCATTGGTTTTCTCCACACTTGATCTAAAATCTACTATCTCTTCTATAGGATCTTTGTGTGGGAGAAAGAGATTGTTTGTGGTTGTTTGTTAGACCACCAAGTTAAAAACCCAATCTTTGCTTGGCTTTGTGCCTTGGGTTGTATCCCTCAAGTTGTGAGGTGATCCTTGTTTGCTTTGTGCTAATCCCTCAAGTTGTGAGGTGATTGTTTTGTTGGGTTGGAGCTTGCCTCAAGGAGGAGGTTGTGGTTGTAAAGAGAGGAGTTGGGTACTCCTTGTGAGAGTTCTTTGTGGACTAGCTAGTGGATTAGAAATCCTTCGTGTGTCGAAGGCGGGGATGTAGAGCTGGGTGCTCGAACCTCGAAACATATCTTGTTGTTTGCGCTTGATCCATTGACTCTCTCTATCTCTCTCTTTACTTTGTGCCTTGCAACTATTCATATTGTGCATTCATAATTGCTTGGCTTGGTTGTGTGTGCATCACTTGTTGATTGCACTTGAGTGTATTGCATTAAGTTTTTAAATTCCACATTGAGTTCATAGATTAGCTATATCACCTATTCACCCCCGCTCTAGGTGATTTTCAATTGGTATCAGAGCCCACGCTCCTGATATTTAGGTTTAACCACCTAGGAGTGAGATCTTGGTTTGCTAATCTTCATTTGCATTTTCATTTGCACTCACATATAGTTGCACTCATGGATAGCCCTCCTATGTTTGACCATATTAGACTTGATGCTTGGAAGGCCAATATGAGTAGACATTTAAAAAGCCTAGGACATCTAGTTTATCAAGCCTCCACTCAAGAATCATTCCCTAATAGTAGTAAACACAAAAAGGCTAATGCATTAGCACTTAGAGCACTTAGAGCATCTCTTAATGAACATCTTTTACCGGTGTTTGATCGTTATGACTCGGCTTTTGCAGTTTGGAGCATATTGACTTCTCCCGAGCTTCCAAGGATTATCAACAAGATGAGGAGATCTATGAGAGAAAAGTCCGAAGAGCATTGCTTCATGGTCCAAGGGAATAACTCCCTTGAGGTACAAACAGACACTCAATTAGATGATAGCTCTAGTTCCTATTGCTATGGATGTTTAGAAGTTCAATCTTTAAATTTGGAACTTGCTGAAAAGCTTGAAATATCTTGGAAAAACACAATCTTTTGAAAGAGGACAACCTTGTTTTGAAAAATGAATTAAAGGATTTGTGTTCTAATTTTGAATTGGTTTTGCAAGAGAAGGAAGAGATCACTAGTGAACGTGACTCACTAAGATCTCAACTAGACCTTGCCCTTAATGAGATTGAAGGTTTGAAAAGCAAAAATGATTGTGATGATGTTGTGAAGCACAATGAGATTTTATCTTCAAAATTGGATTTTACTTTTAAAGATAACCTTATCTTGAAAAATAAAATTGATTCTATTACAAAAGAATTGGATTTGGTTTTAAAGAAAAATGAATCTTTAAAAATAGATATTGACTCTCATGTTTGCCATGCTAGTGTAGCTTCTTCTTCTAGCACACCTATTGCATGCTCCACTTTATCTTCCACTGTTGAAAATGATATAAATGTTTTGAAGAAAAGTGTTGAATGTTTGGGCTCCACTTTGAGCCAATGTACATTGAATCATACACGCTTGGAAACCTTGGTTCGCAAGAAACAAGTTCCATCCTTACATGTACACCCATCACGGCATACACATGCTTTCCACGGACACAACCATGACATGTATGCTCATGTGTACACATGTACACATTGTGGTCGAAAAGGCCATCTTGCTAGATTTTGTTATGATCGTATTTATCATGAAAATTTAGCAACTAATCTTGTTTGGGTTAGAAAAGAAACTAACCACTATGGACCCAAAAGAAAATGGGTACCAAAAACCACCTCCTTGACTTTTGATGTAGGTGGGAGCTCTCGCATCACGTGAGAGTATTGGTGCCTTGAGGTGGATGCGTTCTAAGCTTAAAAGAGAACCATTTGGATGCTTCACTCTCAAGGGGATTTGGTGGGAGGACCACCGTGGTTTGGAGAACTAGAGATGCACCTTCATCGGTTTTGGTATCATTCTCTAACTCCCATTTTTAATTGCATGCTTTTCATGTTCATCTATTCATAGCATGTCTTGTTTTATTGTTCATTATGCTTATGTCATGTTGATTAGATTAGTGTTATACATGTTTAGTTACTTGAGACACCCATGTTTTATATGGATCTTATCTTTGTGTTCTCACCTTGTTTAGTACTATCATGTATGCCCTAAATCTAATGTACATGCATATACATAATGATCATATGGATGTTTATGATGTTTTGTTTTGATGACTCATGTTTTATTGTTTCATGATTAATATGATATTTGCCATGTTTATTAGACTTATGCTTTACATGATTAGTTGTTGAGACACCCATGTTTAGTATGGACCCATATTTTGTGTTCTCTTTATGTTTTAGCTATCATGTTAATCATAGATCTAATGCACATGTCTTTGTCATGCTAATCATATGGTTGACTATGACTTTTTGTTTTAATAATTCATGTTTTTGATTATTATGATTTTCATGTTGATTTGTATCCCATTTTATGCTTCATGTTTTAACTACTTACTTGAATGATAGTTTTCATTAAGATTAGGATTTATACTTGTACAACTAGTGAGCTACAAATAGACCTTTATATATGTTTGTACTTGAACGCTTATTTGTATTCACTTGATGTACTAGTATAGTCTAGTTTTGATGATTCTTGCATTTGATTTGTATTCATCATTTTACATATTTTGTTTTAACTTCATGTATATGTCCATCTTGTCCAAACTATCATTTATACATATACATCCTTGAGCCACGTGCCTTCATACATATACTTTTGTGGACTCATTGTGTTTAGGATATGTATGTATACTTTAGTTTGTACATGACATACATATGCCTTGAAGTTTAAATCGTTTGGATGAATTTCATGTTTGCTAGGTGATTTCACATTTATGATGAAGTTCATGTTTTTTTTGATGATTTTAATTGGTGATTTCACATCCTAGATGAATTTCATGTTTTCAATATTGAGCTTAATTGTCCATTTTCATGTTGATATGTTTCTCACAATATTTGTACACTCACCTTATTTAATGTTTTCTCATGACTTAGTTTTCATGAGTACAATTTGTGCTATATGGATTTTGAGTGTTTTAGTGCCATGTGGTTTACATGTGTCTTCATGAAAAATATTTTTGTTATTCTTTATTTGAAGGATCTCGTACTAGTTGATTCATATAACTAGTTGTGATATTCTTCCTTGGTAGTAGTTTTCAAACATACTATATTTGTAAACCTATTTTTGAAAACCCCTACCATCTACGGGTGGTTGGATGGGAGATCATGCTCATGTATGCTTTATAGTGAAAATCATAGTAAACTTGACCATGAAATGGGTGGTAGGAATATGATGTATACACTTGATCTTATTGTTGTTTCAATTGGTATCATTGAATTCTTTCAATTGGTATCAATCTTGACATTTCTTGTATACTCATATATTTGTATGTATGTATGCTTACATTTCAAAGAATATCAATTTCAATTGGTATCTAATTTTCATACATATATATGTTTTATTTGTGCTTATTATATCCCTATATCTTTAAGCACAAGATTCTGTTTATGATAAGCTTGAGCTTCAACTTTGTTTCAATTGATTTAGTTTTAAATTGGTATCTTAATTCGAGCCTTATCATAGTTTTTATTGGTATTTCATAAAGGGGGAGAAAATCTTATATTTCATCTTTCAATTGGTATTTTGTATTCCACTCCCTTGCTTTATGATAGAGAATAATAATTTCAATTGGTATCAAAATCAAATTTGTTTATATACCTAAAAATAATAATTTCAATTAGTATTAAGATCTGTGTTTAATTTCAATTAGTATCAACATTTATGTTTAGAAATTCAAAATTTGTTATGTTTAATTTCAATTGATTTCAAGATTGTTTATTTACAATTGGTATGTTGTTTGTTTACTTATCAATTGGCATCAAGATTTTTGTTTTTCAATTGGTATAGTTTCATTTTTAATTGGTATCAAAATGCACTTCATTGACACATTTTTTAATTGGTATCATATTTGAGTTTAGACAAAAAGGGGGAGGGCATCCCTTGATTGATTCCTTGTTTTGAATATAAAAAGAATATGTTTTTATTAGTTTTGTAAATAAGGAGGAGAAGAATTTCTTTTAATCGGTGTATGTTTTGTTTTTAACCCCTTTGTTGATGATTGACAAAAAGGGGGAGAAGAATTTGAGTTTATATGCATGTTTGTATGCATGTTTTATGTGTTTTTATATTAAGTTCAATTGGTATCAAAAGCATTATTTATAGAACATGTTTAGTTTTGGTATCAAGAGCTTGTAAAAGAGATCATTAGATCATTAGTTTTGTTTTGCATATATTGAGTTTAATTGGTATCAAGAGCATGTTTATTTGCTTAGTTTAATTGGTATCAAGAGCATGTTTATTTGTTTTTCCTAATTGGTATCTAGAACATGTTTTATTTGTTTTTGAAAATTTCATTGGTATCTTCCATTGGTTTCTAGAGCCATTTATTGTATTATGCATATCTATGCATGTTTCATGTTTTATAATTTCATTGGTATCTAGAGCCATTTATTAGTTGTTTATCCTATGCATGAGTTAAGGGGGAGCTTCTTTGAAGCTTAACTTTAATCCATGCATATATAACTCCATGAGTTTTGTCATCATCAAAAAGGGGGAGATTGTTGGCCCAAAGGCCTTCCACTCTAGTTTTGATGATGATTAACTCATGTAGTTATGTGTACTAATAATCTTGTGTTATTTAGTTTCAGATCATTAATCAAGTTATTAGTTGGTGATTAGCTTCAACAAGATGATTTGGAAGCTTTCACATGTTGATTCAAGAGCCCGAGCGTCAAAGATCACATATAGCACTTGCTCGGTGGATCAAAGAGTTTTGGATCGAGTCGGCTTGGAGATTGCACTCTACAAGAAGACATCGGTACCATAGTTTAGTTTTGTGTTTAGATCCAAATTGTAAAGATTAGAATAGTATGATATGCTCAAGTTCACAACACACACGTTTCATGTTTTGGTTTTCGGTTTTTGGTTTAACCAATCTTGGTTTGCATGAATAGATTTTATATCAAAACAAGTTTACATGGTTTAATGTATATTAGATTTGTTCTATATACATGCATGCTTCAACTACTTAGACAAACTTACTTTGATATACCTATTTCATGTGTTTTATGTTTTGTGTTTTAACAAAACTTATTTTTGGAATTAAAGTCAAAAACTATGATATATATATGCTTCATGTATATTGGATTTCTATCCATATACATCATGCTTCAAAGTGTTTAAATATCATGTTTTTGTATTTGGAAGAGTTTTGGACAAAATGTATTTTCTATTCAAAATCCAAGTTTTAGAAAATACAGTTTTTGGTTTTTGGTAAAAATGATAAGACACAAAAATAGTTCATATTGATTGATATTTGAGCTAAACTTTTTACCACATGTTTATATATCAATTCAAAATGATAAAACTATTTTTGGTGATTTTTAGGAGTGTTAAAAGATTTTTTAAAATATTTTTAAACTGTTTTTCTGACCCAGTTTTCTGTTCCAGGCTTCAACCAGTCGACTAGTCTTCTGACCAAGTCGACTTGGGATGAAGTCGGTCGACCGGGACGGTCGACCGACGTGCACAGATCTGTGCACGTTTGGCAGACACAGGGACGGTCGACCGTCAAGGTCGACCGGGTCTGAGAGCAGAGCTCTCTGTTTGTTTGGGTCGACCGGGGCGGTCGACCGGTAGCTGCCAACGGGCAGAATTTGACCGTTGGACGGTCGACCGGACCGGTCGACCGGTAGTGTATTTCTGGCATTTTCTGCTGCCAACGACTATATTTTTCTGGGGTCTATAAATACCCCATTTGTGAGAGTTTTTCTCCAAGAATTTTTGTGCGAATTTTTTCCTACTCTCTGGTGTTTTCACAGCAATCAAAAGAAGTTTTTGAACTCATATTGAACAATCTATTTGGAGTTTTTGCTAGGGTTTGGAAAACCAAAGAAAAGGGTTTTTGGGAAAAGAGTTTTGATTCATCTTCTATATCTTGGTTTCAGTTTTTCCCAAGGATTTTTCTTTGTGATTTTGATTTCCATTCCATTAGTTTTCTCCACACTTGAGCTAAAATCTACTCTCTCTTCTATAGGATCTTTGTGTGGGAGAAAGAGATTGTTTGTGGTTGTTTGTTGACCACCAAGTTAAAAACCCAATCTTTGCTTGGCTTTGTGCCTTGGGTTGTATCCCTCAAGTTGTGAGGTGATCCTTGTTTGCTTTGTGCTAATCCCTCAAGTTGTGAGGTGATTGTTTTGTTAGATTGGAGCTTGCCTCAAGGAGGAGGTTGTGGTTGTAAAGAGAGGAGTTGGGTACTCCTTGTGAGAGTTCTTTGTGGACTAGCTAGTGGATTAGAAATCCTTCGTGTGTCGAAGGCGGGGATGTAGAGCTGGGTGCTCGAACCTCGAAACATATCTTGTTGTTTGCGCTTGATCCATTGACTCTCTCTCTATCTCTCTCTTTACTTGTGCCTTGCAACTATTCATATTGTGCATTCATAATTGCTTGGCTTGGTTGTGTGTGCATCACTTGTTGATTGCATTTGAGTGTATTGCATTAAGTTTTTAAATTCCACATTGAGTTCATAGATTAGCTATATCACCTATTCACCCCCCCTCTAGGTGATTTTCATTACACACTTAGGGTTCAAAAACAAAGATTCTTATGCCTTATTAAAAAAAAAACTATATATTAAAATCCTCTGATTAAGCTGGGTATTTGTGCCTAATAAAGCATAAATATTCACGCCTAAAAGTGGTTCATATAATAAAATCCTTAGTTTTGTGGCCTTGTTTGCTCGAGTCCTTAAGTCCTTGGGGTCTTTTCTCACCCGGTGCCCTAAGACCATTTGGTTTAGGAGTCATCGATTAAAGGCTCGTTACATGGGCAGATTAGAAAGCCTAATAGAACTAAGGAATAATACAACCAAAAAAATATATATATAAATAAATAAGGCATAAGAGTTAGAGTTAAAGAACCCTTAGTCAAAATTTTCACGGTCAGAAGGTGCATATGACTTAGGGTAAAGTAACAAGACTACATGAGAAGTACAATTTGACTCTACTTTGATTGATAACAAATTTTTGAGTAGAGACTAAGTTTAGGAATGAAAAATTCGGTTTTCCTATAACTTATAAATTACTTAAATCTTACAATAATATTTCAAATATTTTTCTCTTTCAAAATGCTTTTCGAAAATACTAACTCTTTGTTTCTCTTTCTTTATGGATTTTGTGGGTGTAATCCACTGAAAACCCTTACGAGACAAAACTCGTCCTCTAGGGGAAACCTAGAGGTTTAACGGCTTGTTGCACATGCTCAGTGCAATCGCGTGACCTGCGAAAGTGGTCTAATAATCTTTAGTATAGTTTAGTTGTTTTTGCTCGAGGACGAGCAAAAGATAGGTATGGGGGTGTGATCGGTCGCTAATATTGCACATTTATTATCATATTCTCATATCTATTATTAAATAAACTCTATTTTTTCCTAATTATTGTTAGATTTATTTGCAGGCCCGTTCCTAAAGGAGAGTGAAGAGAAATGAGCCCAAAAGCCCATCAAATTCTGAATTAAATCAGAATAAATTTAAAATCAGGGAATCAGGGCAGATCTTGGCAAATCAGAGAGGTTGAAAACTGGTTGAAACAAATCCCTACAAATCAATCAGTTGAAACCAAAAATCAAAGGCCGTTTTATCACAATTCCGGAGCTAAAACAGGAAATCCAGCTGTAGATAAAGCCAGAACACGAAACCAGGAGGCACCACCCCCCAGCTGTGGCCACCTGGCCACAGCCCGCGGCCAAAACCGCGTTTCCATGGTTTTGTTACTTCAGTTGGGGGAGCGTTTGCTCCCCCTATCTTCTCACGCCTCCTCCCTCTGGGTTTTTGCCTATAAAAGGCAGGTTTTTCACTGTAAATGGGGACGACCATGCAGAGATAGGAGTTAGTCCAGTTGTTCATTCTTTGTAGTGTAGGTTTTTATTTTTTTTTCATGTAATTTTTATTTCTTTGTAAGTATAGTTTTGACTGAGATTCATGTAAGTAAGAGAGAGACTTATGTTGAGAGTGACACCGATGTACCTCCTCCTTTCTTCCATCGTTTCTGCAAGCAATAAAAGGTAACTTTTTTTTTATGTTTGTCTTTACTTTTGTTTCCTTTTTCTTCTTTCTACTTTTCATCTTTTGGTTATGATGAGCATTCAAGTGAATCTAGAAGTATCAGTATAACAATATTTGTGTGAGTGCTAACGATATTTCATGATGATGTTCTCCTCCTCAAGACTCCGTATAATTTCATTCTTGTTCGTCTTGATGATGTAATGCGAATGGGGACTGAGCTCGATCTTATGGCTTATGCGTTGAACGTCTCCGAAGCAAGGTAGAACATGCAAGGGTTCCAGGCAAGTCATCAATCAGAGGAGGTAAGTATTTCTTTAATCTTTTCTTTCTTTTCTTTTATTTCTTTAGTTTAGATCACCAACACCAACAACACCAACTTCTTTTATCACTCCTTTTCCATTTCTTTGTATATGTCTATTTTCTGTTTTTCTCCACCTTCTTAATCTACCATCTTCTTCCTAATTTAACTTTAACTCAATTTTTCCTTTTTCTTTTAAAGAACTAAAAAGAAGAACTTTAACCATACTTTGTAACCTAAAAGAAGACTTAATAAAAATCTTCCATCGCTAGTCCCTCCTTGTGGATCACGACCCGCATAGCCACTTGCTATTGCGATAGAATTGAGTAACTTGCACATCTCTATTTTAAAGTTCTGAAAATCTGTATTTTTGTGTGCAGGTTTTACCTCAATCAGTGCTTAGCTTCAACAAAGGAGTTTTGCATCAAGATCGCATGTAGCACTCGGTTGGAGTCAAGCTCGTTGGATCGTGTTTGGATCGCGTCGTCTTGGAAAAGGAGTTCTAAAAGAAGACTTCGGTTTGTTTAGTTTTAGTTTGTGTTTAGATCTTGTGTAAGATAGACTAGTATTGATATACTCAAGTTCACACACACACACACAAGTTCAATACATTTGGTTTTTGCTTTAATTGGTTTTGGATTTCAAGTACACATATATCGGGTTTTCTCGGCTGACCGGGCGGCCGACCGTTCTGCTGATTTGCTTGACACCTTTTAGATTTCTTATCATAACCTTTTATTCTTATATTCAAATATATGATTTCAATTGCATTTCAAAGATAACTCTCCGGGCTACATTTCGTATTCAATAATCACTTTCTGATTCAAATGTTAAAGATGTCAAATATGTTGGCCCATAAGGTTACACTCTCCATTTGTTTAGAGTTTTGATGATGACAAACCAAATAGGAGCTATATGGTACTAATTAGTTTGTTAAGATAAGTTTCAGGTTTGTACCATATTTGGAGGCCATTGCTTAGCTATTGCAAGAAATTCTAGGTTCATAAAGCAAAGAAGGCTTTTTGCACATCAAGGAAGGAACATAGAAGAGAAGGCTCTAGCAAGGCATTGCATGGCTCAAGACTTCAAGATTGCTCAAGATATTTTATTAGATTTGCTTTTAGTTTAGAATTTTGTTAAAGAATAGTGAATAGGTTTGAAGCTCTATCACACACATTTTTGCGCACATCTCATATTCAAACATATTTCCTATAATATGTACAAAAATAGTTTGTATACAATCTTCAGCCTACAAACTCATTTTTATCCATTATATATATCCCTATTCAAAACTATTTTGTTAAAAATAGATTTCTCCTCAAAATTCTGTTTTTGGTTTGGCTTTTGACCTGAGGCGGTCGATCGTCCGGGTCGACCGACCCTATGTCAGGTCAAGCCGGTCGACCGTCCCAGTCGACCGCAGTTCTGGCAGCTGTGCGTATCCGTGTGCACGTTTCACGGTCGACCCGGCGGTCGACCGAGACATGCCTGACTGACAGACCTTTGCTCTCTGTATGTTTGGGTCGACCGGGCGGTCGACCGAGAGCCGGCAACGGTTCTTATTTTTGAACTAGCGGTCGACCGACCGGTCGACCGAGGTAGCCGTTTGAACAGTAACGGCTATCTCCTAAGCTGGTTTAATTTTTGTCTTTTTCTCACTTAAGTACGTTTTAATGACATGTTTTGAGTTTAATATCTTCTGATTAGCCTTAAATATGTTTTATCTCCTAACCCTAGCCCTCTCCTATAAATAAGGGTGTTTGGGGAGAGGTTCACTTACCAATTAATTACAAGAAAAATTTGCAAAAGTTTCAAAAGTTTAAGGCATTCAAAAGAGCTTTGATTTCTTGGTTTTGTGCTAAAATTCTCTCTCATTTTCTGAAGTATTTTCAAGAACTCTCTGATTTCTTTTTCTTTACACACAAGAGCTTCATTCCTACTCATTGTTCTCTAAGGACCTTTGTAAGGGAAGAGAATTTTGCAAGAGAGAGTTTGTGGTCTTTTGACTACTAAGAGATTGCTTGTACTTGAGATTGTGGAGTTGGGTACTCCGGTGAATTTGTAACATCTTTGTGATAGTGGAAGTGGTTGGAATCCTTCTGGGGAAGGCGGGGAAGTAGAGCTGGGTGCTCGAACCTCGATAACAATTCTCGGTGTTTGCGTTTGGTTTACTTGCACTTGATTATTGCTTTACTTTCATTGCTCTTATTACTTTCTCTCTATCTTCATTGCAAGATTCATCTGTTTTCATTCATCTTGTCAATCATAGTCCCATACAACAAGGTTGCATTGCGCACCTCTAACTCATTTCAAGAGGAATCAGGAGGAAGGAGTTCAGAACCCTTTACGGGGTATTCGGCTCTTAGTCTTGTTTTGGGCGATTGTTGCATCATATTTTTAAATTGTGCATTGATTAACATTATCACCTATTCACCCCCCTCTAGGTGATTTTTAAAATATTGGGTTGAAGTCTATTATTGTTCTGAAAACAGTTTACAGTTTCTGATTTGACACCTTTCTGTATTTTATTGATAACTTTCTACTCTAAAATGATATTGCATTGATTCAAGTTGCAATAGAATGAAGACTTAATGATTTAAAAATTATTCTTATATACTTATTTCTAAATTCTAACATTTTAGGTCTGAAAATGGTTCTCACAGTTGACCAACAGACTGCCAGATTGGCAGTAACAGCTAGCTCCTTTAATAACTATTTTAAAACATGTTTAATTTTAAAATGTGGAAAGTTGATTTTGAGGGTCAATTTCTTCCTCTTTTATCCTGGTAAAATTATACTATGTTTACTCTTCCTAAAACCTATAAAAGGGGTCATTAGGGTTTAGTTAATCACGACAACAATTCTATTTGAAAAATCAAGTTTTGGGTTTTCAAAAGAAAGAGCTTTCAAGTTTTAGTTTTGTGCTTTTATTTTCAAAAATATACTTTAAGTTTTTGGTTCTCAAAAATCTCTCTTATTTAACTCTCACTTACATCCTTGAGCTTCAAATTTATATTTTATTCTATAGGGTTTTGTAAGAGAGTTTTCAAGAGCGAGTTTGTGGTCTTTTGAACACCCAAAGATTGTTCTACTGTCTTTGTGCTACCTCTGGTCTAGAGGAGTGTATTGGGGGAGTTGTGTACTCTGAGTGGTTGTAATTCCTTAGTGTAAGGTCCCTTGGTGGAAGATCCTATAGTGGATTGGGAAATCCTTCACGGTGGTGAAGGCGGGGATGTAGAGCATTGGCTCGAACCTCGAAATAAATCTTCTTATTTGCGATTGCTTTCTTGTCTCTACTTATTTGCTTTTTATTTATTTATTCTTATCGATCTATACTCATCTCAATAAGATAGCAATTAAGCATCTCAACTCTTATCTAGAGGAATCTTAAGGAGATAGTCCAAAGCCATTGACAGGAAATTCGGCTACACTCTTTGGTTGTACATAGTGTGTTGAAATTGAGTATTAATTCCACATCATTTGTCATTAGATTAGCCAGTACACCTTTTCCCCCCTCTAGGTGTATTTCAATTGGTATCAGAGCAAACGTGTGTTTCATAGCAAATGATAACACACCCAAGGTAAATTCTGAACTATCCTTTGATGATTGTGAGTTAACTATAAATGACATAGGAGATGCATTTGTAGAACTTTCAAATAATTATGATTTTTAAAGAAAAACTCTAAAATTGAAAAAGGAAAATAAAGTTCTTCAAAAAAAATTATCACTCTTTCTAAAGAAAAAGATGATTTGTCTTCTACTCTTTTATCAATACAAAAAGATTTTGATGCATAGAAGATCTCATATAAAGCTAAGTTTCTCATGATTGATGGAAAAAAAAATTCTATCTTAAAAACTAAAGTCAACAATTTGGGAAATATTTTAAAGAAATGTGTACTCCGAGTGGTTGTAATTGCAAATTCCTCGGTGGAGGTTCCCTTTGTGTGGGAGGTCCTGTGTGGACATAGTGGAAATACTTTTGTGTGAAGGTAGGGACGTAGAGCAGTGGCTCGAACCTCGAAACATATCTAGGTGTTATTTCAATTTCTTCACAAATTTACCATTGATTGACATTAAAAGCATGTTGCCATTCAGATTGGACAGGTAATATGCTCCATTTGAGTAGACTATCTCTGCTACAAACGATCATTCCTATTTAGGTCAGAATTTGCCTTTGGACTTGTGTGTCAGACCATAGGTCATCTGACAGCTAAGACCAAATCTCCCTTCTGAAAAATTATCTCTTTGACTTTTTTGTTGAAGGCCTTTGAGATTCGAGCCTGATAAAGCTCAATATGCTATTGAGCCTGTAATCGCTTCTCGTCTCGCGCTTTAAGCTCTTTGAGATATAACCGATGGTTGTCTTCGTCAGTCATCTTGATTACCAGATCAACTCGAAATGATGGTACCTGAATCTCCAAGGGTATAACCGCTTCACATCTGTGTATCAGAGAAAAAAGCGTATTACCTGTTAGGGTTCAAACTGTAGTTCGAAAGGCCCAAAGACATTCACTGATCTTCTCATTCCGATCTCATTTACTTGCGAAGATGAACTTTTTAAGGAGATTGATGATTGTTTGTTGAATGCTTCTGCTAACCCGTTGGCAGCGAGGTTGTATGCGGTTGAGGAGACATTCTGAATTCGGTACTTATCACAAAATTGATGGAATGATTGGCTCGCAAATTAAGGATCATTGTCATGGATGATCCTTCAGGGGACACCAAATCGATGGATGACATGGTGTTTGATGAAGTTGACCACATTGGTGGTTTTAACATCAGCGAGCGTTGCCGCTTCCGTCCACTTTGAGAAGTAATCAGTTATCGTAAGGATGACCTGATGACCATGGATGATCCTTCAGGGGACACCAAATCGATGGATGACATGGTGTTTGATGAAGTTGACCACATTGGTGGTTTTAACATCAGCGAGCGGTGCCGCTTCCGTCCACTTTGAGAAGTAATCAGTTATCGTAAGGATGAACTGATGACCTCTAACTGATGGAGGACTGATATGTCATATTACATCAATTCTCCAAGCTTCGAATAGCCATGCTGTGACTGTAGGGTGGAGTAGCTCCGAGGGTTGGTGTAATATCCCTAATGTAATTATACATGATTTTTATGTAAATAATAAATTTTTTTTTTCATGTGTATATATGGTTTGTATTATTATTATATGTGTAGGCTTTGATAATAAATTCGTTATAGATTTCTATTGTCAGTAATAATTAATTTAAATAGTTATTAACATATAATTGTTAGTGACTATTATTATTGTTAGTATTATTATTATTATTATTATTATCCATATTTAGTTATATATATATATATATATATATATATATATATATATATATATATATATATTTGCTTGCATTTTCTATCATTCTTTTAATCTAATCCTTGAGCCCAAAATCAAGCCTACACTTATATTACTTTTTCCTTTCCTTGGCCCAAGCTAATCCATTAACACCTTTACTCGTTAACTCATGCCCCATTACCCATTACTCTTTTATCTTATGTCCATTATCTCAAACCCAATACCCAATAGTATTGAACCATTCTCATTTACTCAAACCCATAATCAAATCTATATCCCAACCTAATCTAAATCTAACCACCCAATCTAATCCTAACAAAACAAATCCCAACCTTAAACACAAAATCATAAAATCCTAACTAATGAATCATATCCTAAACTAAAACCCAAATCCCATCGTATTCTTTTTCTTTTCACTCAAATCCCCACAGCCGAGTCCCCTCTTGCACTCCTCCATGGCCGGCCATCCCATATCCGCGATCTCCGTTGGAGCTTTCCACCTCCCCCTCCTTTTCGCGGAGCCGCCGGAATTGAGCATCACCTCTGTCAGAAACCGATCTCCACCCTCCGTTGCCGATGAACATGTTCTCCTCCTCCACGAGATCCACCGGTTCTCCGCTGGTGCGCCGGAGCAACCTGTGGTCGTGCCTCTCCTAGCCTTGCGGTGAGTCCCTTTCTTCTGAGATCTCCATCTCTTGTCTACTCTTTGAACTCGATCTCGTTGCCGAATTACTGTATTTTGTCTTTACTTTAGGGCTTGAGCATTGTTGTTTGGTTTAATTTGAATTCAGTTCAAAATTTGGGAATTTGGAAGCATTTTCTTCTGTTAAAATGAACTTCACTGGATTGTGGACTAAGGCCTGAATTTCATTAAGTCAACTGCCAGTGATCTCATTCACAAATTCGTAATATTGTCAGAGGCAATGCATTTGATGCTGCACCATGACCATTGTTTGCATTCATGAAGCTCATAATCAGAATTTGGATCACGGTTCATTGAACGACGTGTGGACAAACGACTACTATCTATTTCTATATTGTTGCTGCATAAAGGCATTATCTTCTCGAGGATTCAGAAAATACTAATTATAGCCGTGTGTGTCTGATGTGGGTTTTAGCTTGTTAAAATCTTTAGTGGCTGTAGGAATGGAGTGTATGGTTGTTTGTTGTGGGGATGCTAAGCTTCAATGGAGTATTTCAAAATCTTTGCCAAGTCAACTGAGGTCAAGAGAGGATCTTCAATAAAAACTTAGCAGGGCCCTCTATTTCCCTCAACTCCCCATCACAGCAGCCCACGTGACAGCACCCATCAGCCCAGCAAGCAAGCCTCCTCTCCTTGGCTGCCTCTCTTCTATGGAGCTTCGCGGTGTTGCCGGTAAGCCGCGACACCCTCAACGACTGCCCCGGAGTGTTCCGCGAGCCAACTCCCACCTGAACGGCCTCCCATGCTGGCCTACGGCAGCAGCCCAGGCCGTCCCTGCATGCATGGTGAGTTTCACTTCTCTTATTTTTTATATTTGATGTAGGTATATATTTTGGTGTTAGAGTAAAATGTGTATAGGTGATTAATTGTAGGGTGAAAGTGAATGGGTATATGTGCATCATTTCATGTGGATTTATATTGCGTGTGGGATGCCATTTTCTGGCTCTCCGTGGATCGCCATGGATCACCGTAGGCGAGCGTGAACGCACCCACGCCCTTCACGGCGAGATGCTCTATCCAATGACACCCTCCGCGGCCCCGGACGCCTCCGCCGGAGCCTCTGTCGGCGTACCGCAAATCGACTCGAGGTTAGTGCTACATTTATTTGTGTGGTGGCAAAAGTGTAATAATGTAGAAGTTTAATTAATATGTAGGGGTATGTTGGTAAATATATATGCATGCATGAATTATGTAGGTAGGGTAAAAGTGTAATAATGTGAAATTTTAATTAAATGTGCTTAGTAATGTACATGAATTATTATTATGTAGGTATAAATGCAATTGTTTGTTAGTGTGTGCATGTAGGGAGGTGTGCGTGAGTGTGTGTTCATGTGCAGACATGGGTATACGTGTATATATACATAATATGTATGTATGTATATAGTTTATGTATATATATGTATGTATAGAGGTGCATGTATGTGTATACTTATACATGTACGTGGGTGTACACGTATGTGTCGGGTTGCTCGGGAGTGTGTTTAGTGTATATTTATATTTATTTGTATGTTCGGTTGCATGTTACAGTATTTCGGATCCGTTTGGTGAGATCCGGACCAGTTGCAGAAGACCCGAATCCGATCTGGATTCGTGCTCATTGTGGACCCGATACAATGGTGATTCGAAGACCGATCCATAAGATGAGCCGTAGATCAGTACTGGTTCGTGCAGTGAAGACCAGACGGCAGTACGGTTCCAAAACCGCGTCATTTCATGTGAGTGTTCGTTCTTGTGCATTTCTTATTTACCGTTTGTCGGTATGAGTTTACATGTTACACTTATCATTTCACGTGACTTTCTATTATATTATATCAGTTTGATTACTTATACCACTTCATGAGGCATCTATGATTGTTCACTTTAATTACATAGTTGATAGGAGCTTGTATCAGTGTCATTTTATGTGTTGGTATATCGCCGTTGTTGGCTTAGGCCTAGTATTGATATACCGTAGACCAGATTTGACCTTGTAACTGGTATAGCTGTGATAAATCTTAGAATGAATATACATGTTGATTTTGAGGTTGATGGATCATTGAAAGAGGTTAGAGAACTATACTATGTGAAGTGATTTTCAGTTATATTGTTTGGTGACATATCTTGATGATAACGAGTGTAATATCTACCATTTCATGTATTTTAGGAAATTGTTATGAAGCCTTGATCATACACACAGGCAGGTATACTAGTCGACTAACCCAGTCAAACCTTCTATACTAGTTGACTTGCTTCCGACTCTAGTCGACTATCTTTAGTTCTGACTGTTTCTAGATTTCTTATGAATTGAGGACTTTACCCTTTAGTTATGATCTTGGCTATAGTTGGATGGATCTGGTTTTGAGGAATAGGTATTGATTGAATTGACCTGACCTGATAGATCTTAGATATATACCTGATATGTTACTCGACTTTGGGATCCTGTGATTGACCTTGATAGAGTGAGAGTGTGTGATAATCTTGATCGCATTAAAACATAAGGATTTGATTATGTGTATCAGGACATGTAGTATTTCAGTTATTGAGAGTTAGATATATCGGTGACTCAGAGGATGTATATATCGATGATTTGAGTATCAGAGTTGATTGATAGGGTGAGAGAACTGATCACTGATTATTGATATATTGAGACGGTGGTTTATTGTACCAGATTACTCGATATGAATTGATACTTGATGTTCATGATGACTATTGAAATTATGAGTTGGCAGATTCATTAGTACTGTATTCAGTACAAGTATGAGATTTTGGATCGGTTATATATATGAGATTGTGTATTGACTAGAGGTGTCTAGACTGTTACTGCATTATTTCATATTACTGAAAGTTACTGGGAAACTATTGTCGGACCGTAACACTTTCATTGTTTCATTGTTCTACCGTTGCACGGTAATATTATTCACATTGTTATTATTACATTGATATCGTCCCAGTAATTGAAATAACATGGATATTGATTGTTATAAATAATAATATAAATTGACAACTTACACTGGGATTGGGAAATTGATGGAGGAGATAACGTCTGTATTTTGGGTGGACCTAGGATACAGGTTGCGCAGCCGAGATACGGTTCCACTACAGGGTTCCGGGGGATGACTGACATCCCGTATTGACACATTGTTATTGTTATTGACACATTGTTATTGTTCTTGTTATTGACTACCTAGCGGTAGGACCTGGTTCAGCGCCAGGTGATTGGGCCGTGGTTCCGGGTATGTACGGAACCCACCTAAAGCATGGACAATGTCTCTTCTATTAATTTCAATAACTTAGGACGTTGATTGACACGTGTGGCCGGCATAGTATGGGATACGTCTATTACATGTGGCAATTGGTGTTCGCTGACATAATAAATGATAATAAATTGTTATAGCATGTTGTGAATGATTATAATCACCTGACTGTGCATATGTATACTATGATAGACATATGATTGTACGCATGATCAGATTATATCAGGCTAGTGACATATGCTAGGTTATACATTTTGACATTGGTTGTTTGTTTACAGTTGTGTTAGTTGCCTTTTTCTACATACATGTTGTTATTCAGTTATCCTTCAGTTATCTGTTTATCATGTTATAGTTATCTTCTGTCTATAGTTTATCTTGTTATTATTTTGTGCACATTGTTTATATGCACGAGCAGTCCTCTTTACACACACTCACTAGGTCGCTTTCTGATGACCCTGAATTTGCACGTCCAGATATTGGACGTTTTGTTTCTATTGTGCAGGTGTTCAATGAGACTGTACGCTTTGCGAGGAGCTGGACGCTCTCCCTTTTGATTTTGGTATTCTTGCATTTCTTTATTCCTGCTATTATTCTTTGATCTTGTATATCACACTTAGCTTCTATTTCATTCCTTATTTCATCTGGGATCATGTGTAGTCATTATATGTATTATTGCAGTGATCGTTAATATTATGGTTTAGATTTATACCTTCTTCAGGTTAATTTAGGCTTAGCTTGTATACGTGGGGTATTTTTCTCGCGTATATACGTCGCCGACTCTTGTCGCGACTCCGTTTTCTCGTATTTTGGGAAGCAGGGTGTGACAGTTGGTGTATAAAGTCCGCATGGATTTGACAGGCCTTACACCTTTTCACATATTTAACTGCGTCAGGGATCATAGTCAGCCAATAATAGCCGAGTCGTTGCAATTGATCCTTGAGCTTCGGACGTTGTTAATGTGCTCCATATATGCCATCATGAGCATCCTTAATTACTTCTTCTGCTTCTAAAGTGGATAAACAATGAAGAAGTATACCGTCGTATGAACGACGGTTAATTAGTCTATAATTCTACATCTGCATATCGCATTTCCCTACCAAGTTATGAATAAAACATCATTTCTGAATCGTGTTTTGGTCTATTTTGCAGATAATAAAGAGTTCAAGGGCAAGATCAGAATAAAAGCCTAGTTACACTGAATTTTAGATAATTAAATCACTTTACTTGGAGACCAAGATAGAAAGCTTATAGAAGATGCATTGGATCCAGAAATTGGAGACGAATATGAAGAAAATCGGATCCAATTTACCCAAAATAGAGATATCTAGAAGGTCCTCACAGTTGGACGAACCCACAGCCTAAAACTAGGGACCTAAGTCTCTAGATTGCCGTGAAAAAGCAACTTTTCTAGCGGATCCGTGGCATTTTGGTGGGCTCATGCGTCGATTTTTGACGCGTGGCCTCATCTCGCCTTCTAGAGACTTTCTATGCCTATAAATACTACATTTTCAGACCAAAGATGGGGTTGGAATGTTGTAGGTTAGGGTTTTCTCTTATTTAGTGTAGATTAGTATAGTGTTCTTCTCCTTCTTCTATTTGAATTTTTTTTATTTTAGATCATGACAGAGTGATTCAGGAGAGTAAGAGAGAGATTGATGTAATAGACAGTGACAATCTATGAAAGCTTTCTCCTTTCCTTCATGGTTTCTTCTCTAACCTCTGACATAATTAGCTAACTTTCTTTCATGGCAATCTAACTATTAACCACTAATCATCTAACCTCTTACTTGATTAGTGGTTAATGAATCTATTAGCCTCTACAAGGCCTTAATCCTGTAAGAGCCATTGATGGCACATGATGATGGGTTCTAATATTCTAACTTGCTAACAAGCTAACTCTCTTATTTTATGTATGCTTCTAACAGTTTTGATGATCTAATATTTGCATTAGATTGCTTTCAATGCAAGTTTGAACGTGAAGAACCATTTCACGTGCCATGCTTTATATCATCTCTTGAAGAAGCCAAGTATTTTTGATGGCAAAGGATCATGTGAGGCAACTATCACTAAGAGGTTAGCATGATTAGCGGAGCACATAGCAAATAGTAGCCATGAATTTTCTTCTCTTTTTATCTTGTTTTAAAAATCAATTTCAGAACTCTTTTATCATTTTTCTATCATTGTTTTCACCACTTTCTATGTTCACTTCTGTTTTCATCTTTTTACCACAAACTTTATCTCTTTTCTATTTTGCTTTAACCACTTTCTAAAATCACTTCACAAAGTTTTCCATTTTGCTTTTTTCTTGTTTTACTTTGTTTCTAGTATCTTATTTTTTCATCATCGATTCCAAAACCATTTCTTGAGTGTTTCACATCGCCGTTTTCATCGCCTTCTCCATCTATCACTTCTAGTTTTCTTTTCTTTTTCTTTTTTCTTTCTTTAAGAAAGAAGAACTTGTTAACAACTGACGTGAATGGACCATTAACGCTTCTATCGCATCTATCCCTATGTATTCCACCCGTATAGGCAATATGCTATAACGGAAGTATCGAGGAAGCCGAAGCACCATACTTAAAATACTGATTTTACAAAATATAATTTTTCGTGCACGGTTTTCCCCCGATCAAAATTTTGGCGCCGTTAACGGGGACGGGAATGTTTTAAACTAACATTTTTGTTAACATTTTCTTCTCTATTTTGGTGTGAAAGTCAATTTTTATAGAAACTAAATATTGCAAACGGCTTTTCTTGCTTGCATATACCTGCTCTAGAAAGCAGGGAGATTGATTCCATAATTTTGCCGCGCGAAGGACTTGGGAGCCACGAAAACGCGACTAATCCTGGGTCTCCAGTCTCTAAGTTTTGCCGGGTGCTTCAAGTGTTCATATATTGCTATATTCTGTTGCTATTTTTCTGTAATTCTTCTTGAATACTGCAATAATTAAGAACTAAAATTAGTAATTGGACGCTTTTAAAACGATTTAGACATTTGCATTGTAGGCACGTAACAATTCCAATTCCAATATACTGTATTTTGTTCTGTTGTTATAGTCTGTACTGAGGTGTACATATGGCATTGCATATAGTATAGGATAAACACGTAGGTGATTTACTCGCTTTGTGTGTTATTCTTGTCTATATTGCACACTTGCACGAATTGAACTTAAGGGCATAACTTAATGCAAGATAAGGTGGGGAAGTCATTAACCTTCCTTAGCCCAAAAACCACCTCCCCACTCACACAACCCAAGCCTTAATAAAAATTTATAGACATTGGCCCCTAGGGATATCTCGGACTCAATAGGAGATTGACTGAGGTTGAAACTTGTGAGAACCATACTCTTGCCAAATCAGTGTCTAAGATTGGAGATTAAGAGGTTAAGCCTCAAAAATCTAGTGGTTTGACGTAATTAAGGCTCGTTGCTTACGCACGGATACCTCCTACCGCATTTTGCCCCCACCTGGTCGATTAGCCCGTAGTCGGGTTCATACAATAACCTCCCCAAGGTAATCGACTAGTTAGGAGTCGTCTAGGTCTAGGTCAACCCTAGTATAGGTTTGGTTTTGATTTTTTCTTTCTTTTTGTTTATTTGTTTGCTTTTTCTTTCTTATTTGTGTTTGTTTGTAAAAATGGAATTCATCAACAATAATTTTTTCAATCCTAATACAAATCCATATTTCACCCCCATCTCATTTGACTAAAATAAATCCAACTCGGCTTTACACAACAAGGACAAACCAGATAAACCGGATTGGATGTAATCGACTCAATATAACCTATACCTCCAATCTTATGACCAAAATTTTCAAAATAATTTTCACTCTTCACAGAGTTGACAGGAATTCACCTCCCTCAAGTCAAATACTCAACATCCTTGTCCACAATTTTCATAATTTTCACAATATTCATTCCCCAATTTTGCTTCCTATACTCCTTTTCCAGAACTACCAATTGAAAAAAAAATCGAATTAGAAAAGAGTTTGGAAGCCGTACAAGCCATGCTTGAGTCCCAACAAAACAAGTTCGACTCATAATATCAACCACAATTTCATGATTCATACTCTTCCTTTTCAGTCCTACCCATTCGAAATAAAATCATCGATCCTAGAACTCTCGCGTGAGTCCGAGCAACAATTCGTAATCTAATGGACTCACAGTTTCACCAAAATTTTCAAAACTAACCTTCATACCCATCTTTTCAAGCCCAACTACAACAAAATGATAAACCAATCAACTTTGAAAAGATGATTGAAGCTATGACTCAGGTTCAAATCGCTTATATTTAGGAAATAGATATAATGATCAACACTCTCCATTCCCACCCTTTGACCATTCCTGACGTCGCTAACCATTCCTAACGTCGCTGACCATTCTGATTGGACCTAAGAATCATGTTGTTTTGGAAACTAAGATTCAATTTTATCATACCCATTTGAACTTAACCAAAATCAAAATTTTGAGAACCATATTGATATTTTTGCAAGTTATCCCTTTTCTTATATTGAACTTTAGAATGAATGTGATCCTAAACCTTAACTTGGTAATTCAATTTTACTTCTTGACTTAATAATGACTCCGGTCTCTTTATCTGATTTTAATCCTTTTTCCGAATTAGTATTGGATTCTATGCTAGTTCATTATGAAATTGAATCACTAATCTTTTATGATTATCATATTGAACTTGACCAATACCATACTTTTAAAAGTCCCATTGACAAATTGGCGAGTTCATATTTTTGTCATTCTTGAACTTGAATCACCAACCTTAGAAAGTCACATTCCATTGTGGGATAATGAATGTGGACTAGAGTCTCAACTTCTTAATTTGGACCCACTTTCTGAACAAATTTTGACTCATAAACCTTCACTTAATTTCAGTCAATTTGCTGAGTCGGTACTTCCTGAGTCCAAATCTATCATTCTATATTTTCACACTCCATTTTGGGACAAAGGTGTTGAAAATAATGACTCTGAAATTATTTTTAAAATTTGAAAATTAGATGGGGTAAAATTCCTGATAAAAATCATCCATATTCACATCATAATAATGGGTTATATTAGAGAGATCACTGGTGGGTTCCTGCGAACTCCACGTAATTTTGATTGGGCCACATTTCATGCACCAATCAAACCGCCACCAGAACCACCACCTTGAGGTGAATTCTCCTTCCCTGTATATTTTCAAGCATACATACATTCATGATGTATTGAGGACAATACATGAGATAAGTGTGGGGGAGGGTTGACTGATGTAGAAATTTTAGATTTTCTTTTTTTCATTTCTTTTAGGATATTTTTAGCAATCTTCCTTTTATATAGGATTTTTCCTTTCTTTAAAAACTTTTTGAAATAAAACACAAAGTTTTGATCTATTTTTTAGAAAATTAAGATGATCTTAGAAACTAAGAAAACCTTAATAATGACATCTTAAACCTATTTAAATAATGGATCTTGTTTAAAATTATAGGTTAAGTAAGAGAGATGGGAGAGATAATTTTATCTTAATTTCTTTACCTTAGAGAGTATGCACTTCACACTTACACATTTCTGGGATGGAAACAAAGACCTAAAATGTCATAAAAAATAATAAATTAATAAAAAGAAATATATATATATATGAAAAAATCATTTATTAAGCTGGTTAATTGTGCCTTAAGAAGCATATTTATTCACGCCTTATGGTGGTCAAAAGAAACAAATAATCCCCCTTAGTTTTGTGGCCTTGTTGACTCGAATCCTTAAACCTGAGGGATGCTTTCTCATCTGGTGCCCTAAGACCATCTGGTCTAGGAGTCATCGGTCAAAGGCTCACTACCCAGGTAAACTAGATAGCCTAAGAAAACTAAGGAAAGAAAAAAGAAAAAAAAGTATATATATATATGAATCGCTTGATGGTTCGAGTTGAAATCCTAGAAATCTTCACTATCACAAAGTGCATATTATCTAGGTATTATGAAAGATCAAATAATTCTATCCGATTTAGAATTCTTCCCTTAATTGATAACAAGATCCTACTATAGACTAAGTTTAAGGAAGAATAATTTTTGGTGAACTTATGACCTTAGATTGCTTACATTTTTGCAAAAATATTTCGAAAACTTTTCTCTCTTTCAAAATACATTTTCAAACACTAACTTTTGTTTTCTTTCTTCATGGATTTTGTGGGTGTAATCCGCTAAAAACTCTCAAGAGACAAAACTCCTCCTCTAAGGGAAACCATAGAGGTTTAATGGCCTATTGCATATGCTCAGTGCAATCGCGTCACCTACGAAAGTGGTGCAATAACATTTATAGTTTAGTTTTTCTTTTTCTTGTTTTGCTCGAGACGAGCAAAAAATAAGTGTGGGGGTGTGATTAGTCTACAATTCTACATCTGCATATCGCATTTCCCTACCGAGTTATAAATAAAACATCATTTCTGAACTGTGTCTTAATCTATTTTGTAGATAATCAAGAGTTCAAGGACAAGATCAGAATAAGAACCTAATTAAATCCAATTTTGGGTAATTAAATTACATTACTTGGAGACCAAGATAGAAAGCTTCTAGAATATGTATTGGATCCAGAAATTGGAAATGAATTTGAAGAAAATCGGATCCAAATTACCCAAAACTGGAGATATCTTGAAGGCTCTCGCAACTGGACGAACCCACAGGCCAAAGCCAGGGACTAACTCCCTGGTATTGCCGCGGAAAAATGACTTTTGTTGCGGATTTGCAGCATTTTGGTGGACCCACGCGTCGATTTTTGACACGTGGCCTCGCCTCGCCTTCTAGAGTCTTCCTATGCCTATAAATGCTGCATTTTCAGACCAGATATGGGGTTGGAGAGCTGTAGGTTAGGGTTTTCTCTTATTTAGTGTACATTAGTGTAGTGTTCTTCTTCTTCTTCTATTCGTATTTTTTTTAATTTTAGATCATGTATTAGGGCAGAGTGATCAGGAGAGTGAGGGAGAGATTGATGTAATATATAGTGACAATTTATGAAAGCTTCCTTCTTTCCTTCATAGTTTCTTCTCTAACCTCTAATATAATTCATGGCAATCTAACTACTAACCATTAATCATCTAATATCTTACTTGATAATCCACATGAATCTAATAGCTTCTACAAGAGCTTGCTCTTGCAAGAGCCATTGATGGCTCAAGATGATGGGTTCCAACATTCTAACTTACTAATTTGCTAGCAAGCTAAATCTCTTATTTCATGCATGCTTTTAATAGCTTTCATGATCTAATGCTTGCATTAGCTTGCTTTCAATGCAAGTTTGAATGTGAAGAACTATTTAATGTGCCATGCTTTGCATCGTCTCTTCAAGAAGCCCATGATTAGTGATGGCCAAAGATCACGTGAGCAACTATCATTAAGAGGTTAGCGTGATTAGTGGTGCATATAGTAGTTAGTAGCTATGAATTTTCTTCTTTTTTTATCTTGTTTAAAAACCAATTTCAAAACTCTTTTGTCATTTTTCTATTGTTGTTTTCACCACCTTCTTCGTTCACTCTTGTTTTCATCTTTTTACCACAAACTTTATCTCTTTTCTATTTTACATCTACCACTTTCTAAAATCACTTCACAAAGTTTTCAATTTCAATTTTTTCATTGTTTTACTTTGTTTCTACTATCTTGTTTTTCCATCACCATTTCTTGAGTGTTTTCACATCGTTGTTTTCATTGCCATTTCCACCTATCACTTCTAGTTTTTTTTCCTTTAACAAAAAAGAACTTGTTAACAACCAACATGAATGGACTGTTAATGCTTCTATCACTTCTATCCTTGTGGATTCGACCCGTATAGCCAATATGCTATAACGGAAGTATCGAGGAAGCCAAAGCACCATACTTAAAATACTAATTTTACAAAATACACCTTTTCGTTCATGATTTTCCCCGATCAAAAGTGGTATAGTGTCTTTACCATGACATCGTAGTAGAGTCGAGTATACCTTCGTCGAACAGACAATGCTTCCCTAGGGTCATCGGAAAATATGCCATGCAAGGCAGAGTCGATGATTGGGATCGCCAGTCCCTTGATTCAAAGTTTGTTGAGATTGTATGAACTTCGCTAACATCTAAACCGTACTTTAGATAGAAGAGATGACGGATGGCCACTGTGATACGGTAACTGGTATCAGCAGGTAAAGCCAGTGTAGCTGCTAATGCAGGCCAGTGTAGCTGCTAGTGCAGCTAGAGCATCTACCTTTGTATTTTGAAGGCGAGATATATGACTGATGTAGAAGCCTTCAAATTTATTAGCCAACTGAATGGATGCATGGTGATAAGATATTAGGTCTTCATGACGAACCTAATATTCACCCTCGACTTAGTTAATGATCAACTTGGAATCACCATAAGCTTCAAGATATCGCATTCACATTTGTTGAGCGAACCAAAGACAATGAGCAAAGCATTGTATTCAGCTACATTGTTGGGACCAGGTTGTGTCAGCGAGAATACACGAGGGAGGACGTGATTCTCAGGAGAGATAAACACAACCCTCACTCGGGCGATAATTTTGCCTTTTGGTCTAGTTCTTGATGCACCTCAAAAAAAAGCTGCCATACATCATAGCTTGAAGTTATATTGGCTTCGATAACTTCATCTGGAATATCTTCATGTAGCTTTGAGGTTTCTCGAATGGGATGAGCTGCCAAGAAGTCTGTGAGGGCTTGTTCCTTAATGGCCTTTTGGGGTACGAAAGTCATGTCATATTCGAACAGTAATATGGCTCAATTAGCCAATCTGGAGTTTAGAAAACCCGGCTTTGTCATAAAAATCCGTAGAGGATTGACTCTTGAAATGATATGAATGGTCTGCATGACCAAGTAATGCCGCATCTTCTGGATGGTAAAGCGAGAGCAAGACACTCCTTTTTGGCAGGGTTGTAGTGACTTTCAGCCCCAACCAAGGTTCTGCTGAGATATTAGATGCTTGCTCGGCACCTTCATCATTCTTCTGTGCGAGTAGAGCACCTAAAGAATGGTCCATGGCCCTTACATAGAGTAAGAATGGTTTTCCTGAAACAGAAGATGCCAGGATCGGAGGCTTAGTGAGGTATGCTTTGATATCCTCAAAAGCTTTTTGACAAGCATTGTCCCAGATAAAAGATACGCCTTTCTTCATTAGTCGTGTAAATGGTTAACAATGACCTGGCAGATTTACGATGAATCTATGGATGTAGGCCAGCCTGCCTTGTAAACCTCTGAGTTCTTTGAGATTCTTTGGAGGCTGCATATCTTGGATGGGATCTTGTCGGGATCAAGATGAATTCCTTTAGATGTGACAATGAATCCAAGGAATTTGCCACTTGAAACTCCCAAGAAAGACCTCATTTGGTTCATCTTCAGCTGGTGAGCCACATGAGATCGAACATCATTCTCAAATCATGGAGATGGTTATTCTTATCACGACTTTTGATTGCAATGACGTTAGCATAACACTCCACTGTCTTTCATAGGTGATCAAAGAAGATTGTACTCATTGCACGTTGGTAGGAGGCACCTGCGTTTTTTAAGCCAAATGGCATAATCATATAGCAAAACACAACTAACGCTGTTCGGAATGATGTATATTTTTCATCTTTCGGGTTCATCTTGATTTGATTGTACCCTGAAAATCCATCAATAAGGGACATCCTTTCGAAACCATACGTGTTGTCAATCATGACATCCGTGATAAGTAACGGAAATTCATCTTTAGGACATGCTACATTAAGATCATGAAAGTTAATACAGACTCAGATCTTTCTTTTTTTTTTTAAAGACAGGCACAATGTTAGAGACCCAGTCTGGGTGTTGTTCCTCTCAAATGAAGCCACATTCGATGAGTTTTTGAACTTCAGCTTCGGTCGCCTCCAATGACGTCAGGTCAAAACTATTGTTGTTGTTATTTAACCGGCTTAGTATCCGGTTTGATGTTGACATGATGCATGACCACCTGAGGATTGAGACCAGGCATGTCTTCGTATCTCCAAGATCTTGCTTCTCCATCGGCGACAAACTTTCACTTATAGAGATGGACTTTGGGTATGTTTGATCACCCACATCAATTTGGATTACTTTTTTCTCTGTAGGAGGATCGCGTTGTTCAAAATGATTTTCCCATTAGAGATTAAGTTGTTGAGCCCATGGATTAATGTCGAATGGCTCAATGTCCTCTTCTCATTCCACTTGACTGGTTGATGTCATGTTGGAGAAGAGTTTCTTTGAAGGTAACCCCCACACTTACGTCAGATTCCCAATCTGATGAGTCTGAGAAATGTGATAGTAGAGACTTTTCAGATCTGAATCAGCTGAACGGATGGGGTAACGTACCCTGCCCCTGCGAGTTTGATCATAGTAGTTGGTAGCCTTTCCTTTCGGTACGAATTGAAATCACCTAGAGGGGGGGAATAGGTGATAATGCTAATCTAGTGAACTTAATGCGGAATTTAAAAATTAATTGCAATTACATACAAGCAAGTAATTTAAGCAAAGAATATAATGCAAGAGATAAGAGCAAGTAAACCAAACGCAAACACCGAGAATTTTTTCGAGGTTCGAGCACCCAGCTCTACATCCCCGCCTTCACCCAGAAGGATTTTTAACCACTATAACTTTACAAAGAGTTACAATCACACCAGAGTACCCAACTCCACAATCTCGAACACAAGTACTTCTTGGTGATCAAAAGACCACAAACTCTCTTTTGCAAAAGCCTCTTTCCCTTACAAGAACCCTGTAGAACAATGGTTAGAATTGAAGCTCAAATATTGTAAGTGGAAAAAGAAAATGAAATTCAGAGAGTTTAGAAAATAAAACTTCAGCGATGAGAGATTCTTCAGTACAAAAACCAAGGACCAAACTCTTTTGAAAGCCTTCGAAAACTTTGAATATTTTTGCCAATGCTTGTTGTGAAAACCTCTACCCTAATGACCCCTTTATATAGGATTGAGGAAGAGTAAACATAGAAAAGTTTTACCTGAATATAAGAGGAAGAAATTGGCCCTCTAATACAGCTAACCACGTTTTATTTAAACTTAAACACATTTTGAAAACATGTTAAAAATCAGCCTCCAGAAAATTAGCCATTACTGCCAATCTGGCAGATTGGTCAACTTTGAGCACATTTTTTCAGGCTTCAAACGTTCGAATTCAGAATAAGGTATATAGGAATAATTTGTAGATCTGTACGTCTTCGTTTTAATGCAACTAAAATCAACTCAATATCAGTTAGGATGAGAAAGTTATCAATAAAACACTGACAGGTGTCAAAACAGAAACTGTAAGCTGTTTTCAGAACAAGAACAGAGTTCAACTAAATATTTGACATCTTTAAAATTTGAATCTGAAAATGATTATTGAATAAGAAATTTAGATCTGAAAGTTATCTTTGAAATTCAAGTTGAATCATATTATTTGAATATAAGAATAAAAAGTTATGATAAGAAAAGTAAAAAGGTGTCAAGCAAATCAGCAGAACTAAAACTGGTTCAAATCCAAAACCCGATATATGTACTTGAAATCCAAAACCGATTCAATCAAAAACCAAACGTATTGAATTTATGTGTGTGTATTTGAGCTTCAACCTTTCCACTATTCTTTAACAAAACTATAAAACTAAAAACAAAACTAATGAAGTCTCTTGAGCCAAACTGAAGTCTTGAGCCATGCAATGTCATGCTAGATCCTTTTCTTCTATGAACATTCCTTCTTGTGCCATTTGCCTTATTTGCTCCATGAACCTAGAAAGTCTTGCAAAAGCTAAACAATGGCCTTCAAAATATTACTAACCTGAAACTCATCTTGAACAAACTTATTAGTACCAATATAGCTCTTAAGTGTTTTGTTATCATCAAAACTCTAAACAAATGGAGAGTGTAACCTTTTGGGCTAACAATCTCCTCCTTTTTGATGATGACAAAACAAATAGGCTATATTTTCAAGATATAAAAACTCTCCCTCAAATGATACTCTATTTTATCAAGTATAAAACATGAAAGCATATACATATATGAATATGTATAAAACATGAAACCTACATATACATATATGAGATAAACATGTACAAAATATGAACATGTACAAAATATGAAACCAAAACATGAAATCACCAATACTTCTCCCCCTTTTTGTCATACATCAAAAAGGGTTAGGAAACAACCAATAAATAATGACAATGCATAGATATGCATAAAACAAGCTTTTAATACTAAAATAAATCTTTACATGAATATGTTCTGAAATAATGCTCTTGATACCAATAAAAAATCAAACTAACCAAACTATGTTCTTGTATAAATATGCATATAAACTTAAATACTTCTCCCCCTTTTTGTCAATCATCAACAAAGGGGTCCAAGTAAGCAATAAAACATATTCTTCCAAAAAAAAAATATCAATATAAGTGAATCATGATACCAATTGAAAGATAATCAATATATAAAAATTCTTGTTATTAATAAAACAAAAACAATAAGCGAAGTATAAAAACAACAAAATACTTCTCCCCCTTTTTGTAAATAAACAATTAAAAATCATGCATCTTGATACCAATAGAAAGTAAATAAATAAGCATCTTGATACCAATTGTAAGTATTTTTCATATGATACCAAATTAAAATCCATATTAATTTTCCTTTAAATTATTTTTCATCATAAAGTATGGGAGTGAAAAATAAAGGTAAACCAAATATCAATTGAGAGATAAAATACGAATTTTCTCCCCCTTTATGAAATACCAATTAAAATGATGCATAAGCTTGTATTAGGATACCAATTGAAAACTAATCAATTTAAATATGATATTCATTAAAAATCAAGTTTGGCAAAACTAAAATTTGTGATATTATTGAGTACAAATTAAACATATATGAGTATATAAAAAGAATGTCAATATTGATACTAATTGAAACGATCCAATGATACCAATTGAAACAATAATAAGATCAAGTGTATACCTCATATAACCTACCACCCATTTCATGCACATGTTTTAAAATGATTTTCAATAATAATATACAAGGCATGGTCGCCCAACCAACCGCCCTTAGACGGTAGGGTTTTCAAAAATAGGTTTGAACATAAAGTATGTTTGAAAAACTCTACCAAAACGAAGAATATAGCAACTAGTTAAATGGAAAAAACTTGTAAACTAGTACGAAATCCTTCAAGCAAGGAATAAAACAAACTTGTTTTTCATGAAACACATGTAAATCACATGGCACTAAAAACACTCAAAATCTATATAGCACATATCATACTCATGAAAACAAAATCATGAGAAACCATCAAATAAGGAGAGTGTACAAGTGTAATGTGAAACACACTATCATGAAAACATGCACTTAAGCTCAATTAAGGTATTCCTTTAAACATGAAAACATGAGACTCATCAAAACTAAATTTTCATTAAACCCAATTCATACTTCAAGGCATATGTATGTTTTGACAAAACAAGAAGTATACATACATATCCCTAAACACAATTTAAGTCCGTAATAACGATTTGCATGAAAAGAAAATGACTTAAAGGGTGTACATGTATATCTTAAAGTTTGGCAAAGTAGACATATACATGAAGTTAAAACACAAGATCATAAAACATATCCAAAATAGGGAATACAAGTTAGAATGCATGAATCATCAAAACTAGACTATACTAGCACATCTAATGGGTACAAAAGAGCGTTCAAGCACAAACATATAATGATCTATTTGTGGCCCATAATATGTACAAGTATATATCCTAGTTTTAATGAAAACTAACATCTAAACAATTAATCAAATCATGTAGCATAAAATGGGACATAAATCATCATTACAAACATAAAACAATCATTATGTAAATTCACATGCTATTAGAACTATGAAAGACATGATAGCTAAACAAGGGTGAGAACACAACATATGTGTCAATATAAACATGGGTGAACTCAAAAGCTATACATGCATGTCAATGGTCTAATAATCATAGCATTTAACATACTAATCAAAACATGAAGTATCAAAATAAAAATCATAAACATCCATATGATCATTATGTATATGCATGTACATTAGATCTAGGACATACATATTAGTTATAAAAATAAAGTGAGAACGCAATGATATAAGTCCATTTTAAACAAGAGTGTCTCAAATAACTAACAAGTATATCACTATTCTAATAAACATGGCATAGGCATAATGAACAATAAAACATGACATGTTATAAATCAATGACATGAAAAAAAACATGCAAATATAAACGGGAGTTAGAGATTGATACCAAAACTGCTGAAGGCACCTCTCTAGTTCTCCAAACCAATGGTGGTCCTCTCCACCAAACTCCCCTTGAAAGTGAAGCATTCAAATTGTTTTTCTTTAGGCACGGAACGCATCCACTTCAAGGTATCACCACTCTCACGTGATGCGAGAGCCCACACCTACATCAAAAACCATAGGGGTGGTCTTTGGTACCCATTTTCTTTGGGGTCCATAGGGGTTAGTACCTTTCCTAACCCAAACAACATTATTTGCTAAATTTTCATAATATTTACGATCATAACAAAATCTAACAAGGTGGCCCTTACGTCCACAATGTGTACATGTGTACACATGAGCATACATGTGATGGTGGTGACCGTGGGAAGTATGTGTATGCCGTGGAGGGTGTGCATGCAAAGATGGAACTTGTTTCTTTCGAACCAAGGATTCCAAGCGTGTGTGGTTCATGGCACAATGGCTCAAAGTGGAGCCCAAACAATCAACACTTTTCTTCAAAACATTTATATCATTTTCAATAGTTGAAGATAAAGTGGAGCATGCAATAGATGTGCTAGATGAAGAAGCTACACTAGCATGGCAAACATGATTATCTATATCCTTTTTCAAAGATTTATTTTTATTTAAAACAAGATCTAATTCTTTAGTAATGAAATCAATTTCATTTTTCAAAGAATGGTTATCTTTTAAAATAAAATCCAATTTTGAAGATAAAATCTCATTATTTTTCACAACATCATCACAATCATTTTTGTTTTTCAAAAATTCATTTTCCTTTAGGGCAAGGTCAAGTTGAGATTTAAGTGAGTCACGTTCACTAGCAATCTCTTCCTTCTCTTGCAAAATCAATTCAAAATTTGAACACAAATCATTCATTTCTTCTTTTAGTTCAAAATTTTTCTTTTTCAAAAGATCATGTTTTTCTAAAAATTTTTCAAGCTTTGTAGCAAGTTCCATATTTAAAGTTTGAACTTCTAAACACCCATAACAATAGGAACTATAGCTATCATCTAGTTGAGATTCCGATTGTACCTCAAGAGAGTCATTCCCTTGGACCATGAGGCAATGCTCGTCGGACTTGTCTCTCCTAGGTCTCCTCAACTTATTGATGATCCTTGGTAGCTCGGGAGAAGCCAAGATGCTCCAAACTGCAAAAGCTGAATCATAGTGAGCAAATACATGTAATAGATATTTATTAAGAGATGCTCTAAGTGTCTTAAGGGCTAATGCATTGGCCTTTCTATGCTTGCTATCATTGGGGAAGGATTCTTTGGTAGTGGCTTGATAAATTAGATGTCCTAGGCTTTTTAAATGACAACTCATCTTGGCCTTCCAAATATCATGTTTAGAAAAGTCAAACATAGGAGGGCTATCCATGAGTGCAAACTAAATGTGTGCAAATGAAAATGCAAATGTAGACTAGCAAACCAAGATCTCACTCCTAGGCGGTTAAACCTAATATCAGGAGCGTAGGCTCTGATACCAATTGAAATCACCTAGAGGGGGGGTGAATAGATGATAATGCTAATCTAGTGAACTTAATGCGAAATTTAAAAATTAATTGCAATTACATACAAGCAAGTAATTTAAGCAAAGAATATAATGCAAGAGATAAAAGCAAGTAAACCAAACGCAAACACCGAGAATTTTTCTGAGGTTCGAGCACCCAGCTCTACATCCCCGCCTTCACCCAGAAGGATTTCTAACCACTATAACTTCACAAAGAGTTACAATCACACCGGAGTACCCAACTCCACAATCTCGAACACAAGTACTTCTTGGTGATCAAAAGACCACAAACTCTCTTTTGCAAAAACCTCTTTCCCTTACAAGAACCCTGTAGAACAATGGTTAGAATTGAAGCTCAAATATTGTAAGTGGAAAGAAAAATGAAATTTAGAGAGTTTAGAAAATAAAACTTCAGCGATGAGAGATTCTTCAGTACAAAAACCAAGGACCAAACTCTTTTGAAAGCCTTTGAAAACTTTGAATATTTTTGCCAATGCTTGTTGTGAAAACCTCTACCCTAATGACCCTTTATATAGGATTGAGGAAGAGTAAACATAAAAAAGTTTTACCTGAATATAAAAGGAAGAAATTGACCCTCTAATACAGCTAACCACGTTTTATTTAAACTTCAACACATTTTGAAAACATGTTAAAAATCAGCCTCCAGAAAATTAGCCATTACTGCCAATCTGGCAGATT
The DNA here is from genome assembly GCA_038442645.1 of Agave tequilana. Lineage (NCBI taxonomy): Eukaryota > Viridiplantae > Streptophyta > Magnoliopsida > Asparagales > Asparagaceae > Agave > Agave tequilana. The sequence continues at coordinate 163,943 of JAVJIF010029665.1, read as the reverse complement.
GGTCAACTTTGAGCACATTTTTCAGGCTTCAAACGTTCGAATTCAGAATAAGGTATATAGGAATAAGTTGTAGATATTTAAGTCTTCGTTTTAATGCTACTAAAATCAACTCAATATCAGTTAGGATGAGAAAGTTATCAATAAAACACTGACAGATGTCAAAAGAGAAACTGTAAGCTATTTTCTGAACAAGAACAGAGTTCAACCAAATATTTGATATCTTTAAAATTTGAATCTAAAAATTATTATTGAATAAGAAATTTAGATCTGAAAGTTATCTTTGAAATGCAAGTTGAATCATATTATTTGAATATAAGAATAAAAAGTTATGATAAGAAAAGTAAAAAGGTGTCAAGCAAATCAGCAGAACTAAAACTGGTTCAAATCCAAAATCCGATATATGTACTTGAAATCCAAAACCGATTCAATCAAAAACCAAACGTATTGAATTTATGTGTGTGTATTTGAGCTTCAACCTATCCACTATTCTTTAACAAAACTATAAAACTAAAAACAAAACTAATGAAGTCTCTTGAGCCAAACTGAAGTCTTGAGCCATGCAATGTCATGCTAGATCCTTTTCTTCTATGAACATTCCTTCTTGTGCCATTTGCCTTATTTGCTCCATGAACCTAGAAAGTCTTGCAAAAGCTAAACAATGGCCTTCAAAATATTACTAACCTGAAACTCATCTTGAACAAACTTATTAGTACCAATATAGCTCTTAAGTGTTTTGTTATCATCAAAACTCTAAACAAATGGAGAGTGTAGCCTTTTGGGCCAACACGAAAGGTTGTAGAGGGATGCGTCGTCCCTTTTCAAAATTCAGGCCTTCACCACAACGTCAGTCATATCCCATTTCTTTCATCATACGGTACGCTGACCGTGCATAGTGAAAGAATTGGGGCTCCAAGTCTTCATCTGAATCGTTGGATGTAGTAATCCAATATCGGGTTTTGCCAAATATGATTGGAAATTGACCTTCTTAGATGGTGAAACTATAAATACAGATCCATCATTTTCCTTTATATGCATGCATGCTGTTGACATAGGCAGGGGCATGTGTAGAGAACTCATGTCAACAGAACTATTTACATCATTATAACACAAAGAATAATTGAAATTGACATTTTCATCAGGACTCATTCATCGCCATTGTCGGCGGAATTATTACAATCAAGATTATTTAGATATGCTACAATTGGTTCTTCATAAAAAAATACCTCTGGATCATCTCCTGATTTGAATCTGCTTTGTTGCTGCTATCGATGTCATTAAGCAATGATTTTTTCACCACTTTATCGTACTCTTTATAAAGTAGAGAATCAATGAAGTATATCTCTACTCCTTTGAACAGCTTCATTTCAGCGAACACCGTCCTGACCATCGCCTTGTCATCGACAAACTTAAAGCATTGATGAAGAGTGGAAGGCACAATCCAGTTGGCATGGATCCAAGGTGGTCTGAGCAAGAGGTTGTAGGATGTGTCAGTGTCAATGACGTAACACGTCCCTTCTGATTTTAGATCTCCAATTTGACAATAGAGATGGATCTTTCCTAAAGGGTGACTACTCCCTGCATTGAAGCCATATATGATCATAGTCGTGGTTGACAATCTGCTCAACGCGATGCAGAGAAAATAAAGAAGTCTTTTGTGGATGATGCTTAAAGCAGCCCGGGTTACTTGTATTCTCTCAATGAGTGCGGACCCGATGTATCCTGTATAATACAAGGGTCTGTCATGTCGGCTGTCCTTGAGGAGCATGTCTTCAAAAGTGAAGATGATGCATGATACTTATTGTTATACCATATGACATTGGAGGCATGAAGTTTAATCATCCTTTGTAAGGATTGGCACTTGTGTCAGAAATGACTCTGAATCAACAAGCGCACCCATAAATACCTCTCTCATTTTGTTTCAAGAGACAGAGTAGCTCCTGCAGGGTAATACGAGCCAAAATATTGGCCAATTGTGCTAATATATCAAAGCGAAAAGGAGCATTGAGTCCTTAGAAAGAATTCTTCTTCAAGGATTCATCAAACATAATCTCCTGCTTTTCTTTGTCCTTAGGCATTGGGGCCTGGACAGGTGCAGTGGTTCCCGACGTTGTGGGTGGCTGTGTCCCGTCGGGTATCTGGTCATGCTATCGCAAGTACTATTTACCAGAACGTGTGCCCACCGGCTGCGAGGTAGCGGGCTATGTTGCTAAGGCAAGTTTCTCTCCTTCTGAGTCACTGAGAGAAGGTACAGTCACAGAGTCATCATCTGTTTGAGAGAGACAGCGTTGCATGACTTGCTTTTTAGCTTGGGCTTGCTAGTTTACTATTGCTCATCTTGGACAATATCTGGGTGAACCCACATGATCTCTCCAGATTCTAACATCATTGGAATGAGGCCCTTGGCTTTCTACTTTCCGCCATTGGATTGATGATGTCCAATCTGGTTTTAGGTACTGGGAACAGTCATCTTCAGGAAGGTCCCAAAATTAAGACTCACCATGTTGGCGGTAACTTTCTTTTGTTCTGACTTGAGAGTCAGAACTCCAGCACCCACCAATGCTTAAATTTTGTCCTTGAGGATAAAACATCTAATGGTAGGGTGATGCACCATCCTATGAAAGAGGCAGTAGTTAGGATTATTTGTATGCCCCACCCCATTAGGTCACCGAACATCAGGTAACTTGAGCTTGTTACCCTTGTGAAGCAAGTGAAAGATCGTCACCACCTGTTTGTCTTTTAAGGAGTACACCTTTTGGTGGGAATTTGAATTCCTTATTGTCATTGGTGTTGCTCTTCTGCTTTGGTTGAGTTGTCCCTGATAGCTCAACGGCCATGGTTTCCTTCCCCTTTGGTTGGCAAAATTGGGCTTGGTGTTGACCCCCATTTGCTCTTGGGCACTGAGGATTCAAACTTCTTAGCCAATTTTTCGGCTACCTCAGCTTGTTCCACAAGCTTCTTCCATGTATGGGCTTTGACAGCTTCGATACATATTTTCACTCTGTCGAGAAAATTATGTTGGCATGTCTGGAGTAACATGGACAATGGCATAACAGTGGGGCACAGAAGAGGAAGGTTACAGAACCTCTTAATGTATTCCCGTACAGATTCTCTTCCTTTTTAGACCGTTGAGAGGAGCTTATCCATAGTCACCTCAGTGTCATCCTCACAGAATCGAGAGAGGAACCGGGTTTCTAGATCAATCCAAGAATTGATGGAGCCGCTAAGCAGGATCCTGAACCAATCAAAGGCTATCCCCTTAAGGGTGCCGATGAATAGTCTAGCCATGATGGCATCATTATCTATTACATTACCTGTTTGAGATTGAAAGTAATAGATATGCTGGTTAGGTGAGCTCTTGCCATCATACATGTGCAATATGACCTTTGACGCCTTTAATGACATCAGCATCAATTGAGAAGCTTTCCTTCGACATCTCAGTCTTAGGATGTTCATCATGGTTATGCTCCTCATCATCGTGATTGCTACCGGTGTCATTGGTATTCCGGTTAACCAAGAGCTTAACTAATATCTGCTGAATATTGTCCAAAGCTTCCTCTTAAGCCTTGAAAGTCTGCTCTTGTGCCTCCATTCGCCGACAGAGATCATCATCATTGTTGGCAGTCATGTTAGCAGATAGGAAGCCCCGTTCGTACCGAGTTAATGGTAGTTGAAGAAGCGTATCCACTGGTCTCCTCTTCGCTATTAGACCATTGGAAAAGCTTCCTCAATGGTGCTAATGACACAACCCCTGTGGATGAAGAAAGTTGACCGTAGTTGTAGGGTATTGCTACCCTAGAGCGAGTACCTAGGAATGCACCCTCTTGTTCCACGAGAACCTGACTTAAGATGGGGCTATAATTAGAGTTTAGGGAGCTAGCTGGAGGAGTAAAGGTCCCTTGTCTCCTTCGTCGGGACCGAAATAGATCCCTTCCTCTTCTTATCATGTTAACATAGGCGGCTGTAAGATGGATCACCTTTGTTGCCTTTTTCTTCGGGACTCGGGCTTCTCAAAAGTTCGGGCTGATAGTCGGTTGAACATCGATTGTTGGTTTGGAGAAGTGATGGAAATTGTTCCCAAACAGCAATGGACGGAGTGAACCATTACAAGCTGACACCCTGCTTGTCCGCACTACGACAGCGAGATATGAACAGGTTCCTTAAAGCAACGTTTTCACTTGTTGCTCAGGCTAAGAAGTCTCTAAAGTCTGTGTTAATCGGACCCAACCATTCCATTATAGAGACTCGAGAAGACTGAAAGTTATCCCCCTTAGGCTAAGAAGCTCTTGGCTTAGCCTTGAAGGCTTTCTTTTTGGCTATAGGTGAAGTTAGGATAGCTTCGCCTGAAAGGATAGCTTCGCAAGGCGAAGCTACTAGTTTAGCTCTGCCTTTGAAGGCGAGCTTAGCTTTGCTGTGTAGAGCTTTTCCTTCAAGCGAGACTAAAATAACCTCACTATTAGCATCGAACGGTGCTTTATCTCTTGCCTCATGGGAGAGATTCTTAGCACTTGGTGCTTTGTCTCTAGCCTCATGATAGAGATCCTTAGCACCAGGTGCTGTCAGCGAGAGCGATGCTGAATCAGCTACGCTATTAGCACCCAAAGGTGTTTTGGTCTTAGCCTCATATAATAGGCGAGGCTAAACTCCGTGAAGAGTTGAACTAGCTTCAGATGATTAAGCTACCAGAGCACTTAAGTGCTTTGGTTATGCCACTAGTGGCGTGTCTAGCACTGCCCAATAGTGCTGATGATGTAAGCGAAGTGATTGATACACAATATTGCATATTTTACTACATAATCCCCATGCATATTGCAAATAAATATATGATTTTTACTCATCTTCTCTATATTTTTACAGGTTCACAACTGAAATGAGAGAAAGCCCAATAATCACTTTAATTAGCAATAATTAAAGAGATTAATTCCAAGCCCAAGATAAAGCCCAAATTTGAATCCAGGATCCAGAGAAATCTACGTAACAACTCAAGATTCTAGAAGGCCACGTGGATAACAACCTCGCAACAAACCTGTACCAGAAAATCTGGGCTCAACGGCCCAGATTTTGCCGCCAAATCTGGGATTTTGCCGCCAAATTGCGGCAAAGATAAGGTTGTTGGATCCCCGATTTTGCGCCAACAACCTGGCTCTCGAAGCTTCTCTCTAAAGGCTATAAATACTGCACCTGGACTTGCGAGCAAGGATGGAATGGAGAAGAGAGGAGAAATTAGTAGATGCTTGTAATTTTTGTAGGTTTTTCTCTAGGTTTTAGTTCTTTAGACCCTCTTCTTCTTCCCTAGAAATTTTGTAAAAAGAGAGTTTGTAAGAGAGAGAAAGCTTGTGTACATCAAGGAGTGACAACTTGTGAAGCAAGGATTCATCCATTCTCTTCTCTCTACTCTTGCATTTTCTAGTTTACTTGCTTTCTTTATTTCTTGCTTTACTTTCTTGCAATTTAATTCATGCTTTGTTTTACTTTTCTTATGGCTTGTAGCTAACTTTTCTACATGTACTAGCTAACCACTAACCTTGCTAACTACTAACTCATGGGTGATTGCTATCTTTAATCTTGCAAATTGGATGGTCTTCTCTTTTCCGATGGGTTAAACCCCCCGTCATCCAAGTGAGAAAGTAATTAGATCAACACGCAAGACGAATCTATGCCGATGAATCAACATGAGGCGTGCATTCACTATCACGGAGTTTAGTAAGTTTTGGCAAGGTAGTAAGGTTAGCTAGTCATGGCTTTTTCATTCTAAAGTTTTCATTCTTTTAGTTTTAGTTCCAAAGCAAATCTCTTCTTGATTTCTTTTCCGATTATTTCCATCATGAACATATCCATCCATTCTTTCATTTCTTTTTTCATGATTGTTTTATTCTTTTAAGCAAAGAAGAATCTTCGTTTTACATCTTCACTACCTATCGTAAAGCTTCCATCGCGAGCTCTCCCTGAGAATCGACTCGGTATAGCCCTATGCTATAACGGAGATAGGAAAGGGTATATCAATCATCTTTCATACATTGTGGAGTGATCTAAGCACTTGAGGTTGTTTCTAAACCTTATCTCTCTTTCCATTGAATACATATATTTGTGCTCTTTTACACTCCATAATACAACACCTTTCCCGTCTAATCAAAATGGCGCCGTTGCTGGGGAGAGCAACGTTTTAGGTTTAAAGTGAAGAACTAAACGAATCTTCTTCTCTGTTGCAGGTTACAGGTTGAAGAAAATAGGAACTTTGCATTGCAGTGACATATAAGTGGACCTGGGCCTCTGCTCTCGAAAGCAGAGACCAGGATCCCTCCAAATTGCCGCAAAATCCTGGCTTTTGCCGCAAATTTGCGGCAATAAGGAGTGCACTACTGATCATTTTTCTGCAGGGTCTCTGATTCTGCAAAATACTTCTGCTGCATTACTTAATTTCCTGTATTATTCACCCTATACCTGCTTAATAAAGTCAACAGTAAAAAATTGGTTATAATCGTTAAAAGTTGATTAGACATTTGCATTTCTAGGCACGTGTCTTTTCAATTCATTTACTTTTACTGTTGAAGAGTGCTGGATGCAAGGTACGTAAGCATTGCATGTAGATTAGGAATCATCTCTTGCTTGATTTTCATGCTTTGAGTGAATCCTTGTTATATTTCTTGTACACTTGCACAAATCAATTTTAAGGGCATACCCGTAAATAAGATAAGGTGGGGATTTTATCACCCTTTCCTTAGCCCGAAAATCATTTTCCCAAGCACTCACTAACCCAAGCCTAATTTAATAAAAAGTAGACGTTGGCCCTAGGGACATCTCGGACTCATTTAGGAGATTATCCTAAGGGGGAAAAGTGTTGGAAATTGACTCTTGCAAAATCAGTGTCTAGGAAAGGGATTGAGGGCCGAAAGCCCGAAGGTTGCTGGTTACTTAATTAAGGAACGTCTCTGACGGAAAACCTCCCAACAACCTTGACCTTTCCTGGCTGATTAGCTTGTGGTCAAAGTCTACACTAAACCTCCCGTGGACAATCTATCAGTTAGGAGTCGTCTAGGTCATAAGTCTACCCTAACTTAGGTTAGAATTTTTTTTTGGTTTATTTGTTTGTTTCTTTTTTATTGTGATTTTTTGTGTGATATGGCATTCAACAATTCTTTCTATCCTAATAATAATCCATATTTCACACAGACTCCATTCTATTCGGATAATTTCAACCCGGTATTTTACAATATGCACCAACCACATACGCCGGGTTGGCCTTATCCGAATCAATATGACCCATACCCCCCATCTAATAACTATAATTTCCAAAATAATTTCAACTCTTCACCGAGTAATTGGGGATTCACGTACCCCGAGTCAAATTCTCAAACTCCTTGTCCACCATATCCACCAAGTCCACAATATCCACAACATCCATTTCCCGATTTTGCTTCTCATACTCCTTCTTCTGAACCACCAATTGAAGAAAAATCTGAGTTACTAAGGAGTTTAGAAGCCAATTTACAAAGGGCTGAGCAAAAACTGCAAACATTGGCCTCTCCAATTCCACAGTATTTTCAAGAGTCTTACTCAGTTCCACCTTTTCATAATGAACAACCATTTACCTTGGAAACGAGTAAAGAACTCTTGTGTGAGTCCAAGCTTCAATCTCCACACATTTTTGACTCACATTTTCAAAATTTCCAAAATCAAGATTCTTATACTCCCATTCTAGAGCAGCCATCTGTAGAAATATTACGTTTAGAAAAGAGTATAGATATCTTGCAAGAGTCTTTGTTACAATATCAAAAAACACGTGCCGAGTCTTTCAATAAGGTGGATGAACAATTGAGTCAATTGGTTAACATCTATAGGAATGAGGAAACTCTATCTTATCAACCTTTGACCAATTCAGCTATGCCACACTCTATTGATATGACTCAAGACTCCTGTCATTTTGGAAATCATGATTCAATTTCAGCACAACCACCTGAACTTGTCCAAACTTCAAATCCCATTGACATTTTGGCAAGTTTTCCTTTTCCTGAAATTGAACTTGAACATGAATATGATCCTGAACTTCCACTTGATGATTCAATTCTACTTCCTGATTCAATTATGACTCCAGTGTCTTCACATGATTTCACTTCATTTCCCGCGTCAGTATTGGATCCAGTGCCTGTCCATTGTGAAATTGAATCACCAATCATTTATGATGATCATATTGAACTTGACCAATTCCATACTTTTGAAAGTCCCATTGATAAATTGGCAAGTTCACATTTTTGTGGAATTGAACTACATGAGGAATGTGATCTTGAACCCCAACTTCGTGATTCAATCCTTTTTCCTGATTCAATAATGACTCCGGTATTTTTACCTGACTGCAATCTTTTTCCGGAGTCGACATTGGATCCTTTCCCAATTCATAATGAAGTTGAATCACCCATCTTAGAGGATCATGTTGAACTTGACCAATTCTATACTTTTGAAAATTCCATTGACAAATTGGCAAGTTTTCCATTTTTTGAACTCCATGAGGAATGTGACCTTGATTCTCACAATCTCTTTACTTCTGAAACTGATTGTATAATTCTAGCAGAAGATGTTGACCTTAGTTTTGAAGAATTGTATGGCGACGAGCTTGAATTTCTTAATATTGGAAGTAAAGAGATATCACCTATAGTAGGTCACATTCCATCATTAAAAAATGATTGTGGACTTGAGCTTCATTTTCTTGACTTGGACCCAATTCCAGAACTCACTTTGACTCTTGAACCTTTACTTGACTTAATTCACCTTCCTGAGTCGGTATTAGTTCCTGTCTTTCCTGAGTCCAAGTCATCCGTTCTATCATTTTATACTCCATTCTGGGACAGGGTAGTTGACAAATTTGACTCAGAATTTTATTATGGAAAATGGAAATTAGATGGGGTCATGTACTTAATAAAAATCTTTCATGGATTCATCTTTTTAATGGGTCATATTCATTATATTTCTGGTGGGTTCCTCAAAACCCAACGCAATAATGATTGGGCCGCCTTTCGTGGACCAATCAGACCGCCACCGGAACCACCACCTTGAGGTAATTTTTTCCTTCCCTCTCTATTTTGTTTCATGCATACATATATCATGATGCATTGAGGACAATGCATGAAATAAGTGTGGGGGAGGGTTTACTAACATAGAGTTTTTAGATTTTCTTTCTTTTACATTTCTTTTAGAAAAAATAAATAAATAATAAAAAAAAGCTTTTTGAAATAAGAGACAAAGTTTTGATCTATTTTTAAGAAAATTAAGATGTATCTTAGAAATTAAGAAAGCCTTAATTATGACATCTTAAACCTAGTTGAAATAATAGATCTTGTTTGAAATTATAGGCTAAGTAAGAAAAATTGAGGAGATATTTTTATCTTGAATTTTTTGCCTTAGATAGTATGCACTTCACACTTACACATTTTTGGGATGGAAACAAAGACCAAAATGCCATAAAAATAAAGAAAAAAAATGTATATACATAAATAAAACATCACCTATTAAGCTGGATAAATGTGCCTCAAGAAGCATGATTATTCACGCCTAACGGTGGTAAAGGAAATAAATAATCCCCTTTAGTTTTGTGGCCTTTTTTACTCGAGACCTTAAACCCGAGGGATGTTTTCTCATCTGGTGCCCTAAGACCGTCTGGTTTGGGAGTCATCGGTTAAAGGCTCGCTACAAGGGTAAACTAGAAAGCCTAAACTAAGGGAAGAAAAAGAAAAAGAAAAAGAAAATAAATATATATAAATAAATGGCTTGATGGTTAGAGTTGAAATCCCAGAAATCTTCACTGTCACGGTGTGCATACTATCTAGGTTTTATGAAGGATAAAATATTCAATCCAATTTTGAATTTTTACCTTAATTGAAGACAAGATCTTGCGTAGAGACTAAGTTTAAGAAAGAATGATTATAGGTGGACTTATGACCTTGGATCACTTATATTTTTGCAAAAATAGTTCGAAAACATGTCTCTCTTTCAAAATGCGTTTTCAAAACACTAACATTTGTCTTCTTTCTTTATGGATTTTGTGGGTGCAATCCGCTGAAAACCCTCAGGAGACAACACTCCTCCTCTAGGGTAACCTAGAGGTTTAACGGCTTGTTGCACATGCTCAGTGCAATCGCGTCACCTGCGAAAGTGGTGTAATAAATTGGTAGTATAGTTTTTCTTTTCTTTGTTTTGCTCGGGACGAGCAAAAGAATAAGTGTGGGGGTGTGATTGATACACAATATTGCATATTTTACTACATAATCCCCATGCATATTGCAAATAAATATATGATTTTTACTCATCTTCTCTATATTTTTACAGGTTCACAACTGAAATGAGAGAAAGCCCAATAATCACTTTAATTAGCAATAATTAAAGAGATTAATTCCAAGCCCAAGATAAAGCCCAAATTTGAATCCAGGATCCAGAGAAATCTACGTAACAACTCAAGATTCTAGAAGGCCACGTGGATAACAACCTCGCAACAAACCTGTACCAGAAAATCTGGGCTCAACGGCCCAGATTTTGCCGCCAAATCTGGGATTTTGCCGCCAAATTGCGGCAAAGATAAGGTTGTTGGATCCCCGATTTTGCGCCAACAACCTGGCTCTCGAAGCTTCTCTCTGAAGGCTATAAATACTGCACCTGGACTTGCGAGCAAGGATGGAATGGAGAAGAGAGGAGAAATTAGTAAATGCTTGTAATTTTTGTAGGTTTTTCTCTAGGTTTTAGTTCTTTAGACCCTCTTCTTCTTCCCTAGAAATTTTGTAAAAAGAGAGTTTGTAAGAGAGAGAAAGCTTGTGTACATCAAGGAGTGACAACTTGTGAAGCAAGGATTCATCCATTCTATTCTCTCTACTCTTGCATTTTCTAGTTTACTTGCTTTCTTTATTTCTTGCTTTACTTTCTTGCAATTTAATTCATGCTTTGTTTTACTTTTCTTATGGCTTGTAGCTAACTTTTCTACATGTACTAGCTAACCACTAACCTTGCTAACTACTAACTCATGGGTGATTGCTATCTTTAATCTTGCAAGTTGGATGGTCTTCTCTTCTCCGATGGGTTAAACCCCCCGTCATCCAAGTGAGAAAGTAATTAGATCAACACGCAAGATGAATCTATGCCGATGAATCAACATGAGGCGCGCATTCACTATCACGGAGTTTAGTAAGTTTTGGCAAGGTAGTAAGGTTAGCTAGTCATGGCTTTTTCATTCTAAAGTTTTCATTCTTTTAGTTTTAGTTCCAAAGCAAATCTCTTCTTGATTTCTTTTCCGATTATTTCCATCATGAACATATCCATCCATTCTTTCATTTCTTTTTCCATGATTGTTTTATTCTTTTAAGCAAAGAAGAATCTTCGTTTTACATCTTCACTACCTATCGTAAAGCTTCCATCGCGAGCTCTCCCTGAGAATCGACTCGGTATAGCCCTATGCTATAACGGAGATAGGAAAGGGTATATCAATCATCTTTCATACATTGTGGAGTGATCTAAGCACTTGAGGTTGTTTCTAAACCTTATCTCTCTTTCCATTGAATACATATATTTGTGCTCTTTTACACTCCATAATACAACACCTTTCCCGTCTAATCACGAAGCTGCAGTAGCCTCGCTGTTAGCATAAAATGCTTTACCTTTAGCCTCGCGGGACAGGCGAAGGTTAGCTCTACGAAGAGCTGGGATAGTCTTATGGTTAGAAACTATTTTAGCTTCACATGAAGCTGAGTCAAAAAAAGAGATTGTGGATTTTCCAACCCACATAGCCTATGAAGAGGCTGTTTTAGGTTCACAAGGAACCTTTATAGCCTTGCGCCAAACGTTAACACCTTGGCGCGAGTCTGAGATAGTCTCATTTGAGACTATGATAGGCTCACGTGGAGCCTATTTATCCTTGCGTGAGGCTATGATCGGTTCACAGAGAGCCTTTGTAGTCTCGCGCAGAAAGTTATCACATTGGTGTGAGGCTAAGTTAGTCTCTTTTGAGACTGTGATAGGCTCGCGTGGAGCTTATTTAGCCTCGCGTGAGAATGTGATAGGTTCATAGAGAACTTTTGTTATCTCAACAGAGACTTGCTTCTAAGAGATAGCCATAGGGGCTCTAACTATGTTGACCTTCCTGTGCTTGCGCACATGTAGGGGATTTGTTCTACCCTTAGAGAGAAGTTGTTCAAACCTCTCTTGATCAAAGTGAATCTGTAATATTCATATTTTAAAACACTGTATTTATATTTCTTTCTAAATACTTATTAAATTTTGCTTTTAATTTATTAACTTAATTTATAACTTATTTGTAGTATTAAATATAAAAATTATTTTAAGATAGTAAATGTTAATTTGAGTTTATCTATCACTAGTATTATCACTAGTATTATTATTATTACCATTAGTATTATTAATTATTAATAGTGATTATTACTAATGATTATTTCATTATAGTTATGATTATTATTATTATGGTCAATTTTATTATTACTACTAATCATTATTATTGTTAATTTCATTATGGTTATTACTATTATTTATTGTTATTGTAATTAGTATTATTATTATTAGTATTGCTATTATTAAATATTGTTGATTACCATTATTAGTATTATTAATTTTGTAATTATTATCCTTAATTATTAATACTGATTATTCTTATTGTTGCGTGTCATTATTAAATGTTAAATACTTAATTGATTGTGCTACTATTATATATTTTGTCCTAATTACTAGTGCTATTGTTTCTATTCCATGTTTTCTATTCCTATTGCCCATCAACCAATTACTCTATAATCCTAACCCTATCCAAATCCATTAACCCGAAACCCAAACCAAAATTCTCTCATATAATAACCCTAACTAATCCCCCTTAATCACAAATCTAATAATCCTGATCCTAACAAATCTAAATCATAATCCTAACAACCCCTTACATGATCCTTTCCTAATCTCTATTAACCTTAATCCCCCTATCTTTGTTATCATCTAATTCTAATATTAACTGTGATAAAAATTCCCTTCAGCTATATCATCTCTCTTTCCACCGTGCAACCCCATCCAACGCCTCCACTACCATCATCTGGCGCCATCCTCCCTTCCTCTCAATCTCTCGAGCACATGCTCACCCCCCTCACTTGTGTGCCCGAACTCACTCCGCCGGCCTCCTTTCCAACTATGGCTGAACCCAAACCCCTCTCTAATAGCCAGAGCTTCTCTTCTCCACCAAAGTCACGCACCACACCCCGCCATCCAATACCTGGGCTTCCTCTTTCCACAGCCCTGTCGTGATTGGCCGAACAACAGCCCTTGTCGCGCCCTTCTCCGTTGAGATCCCATGGCCTTTGACCCATGTGCGTCACCGCCTCCCTGGACGTACATGTGCTCCCCACTTCTCTTCATGCTGCTCTACTCTTCGTCATTTCCTAGATCAACAGGCCGCAACCACCCCCCATACCCCTTGCAATGCCTCCTCCTCCTCCTCAATTGCTATTGTGGCCTTCTCTCCCATGCGGTAACACAACCCAAACACCACTGATTCCTACCTTTGCCTCTTCATGATGGAACCCTGTCCACCGTTTATCGCACCCCCTGGCTACCCTTGACTGCCCTGCCAAGCCCCAATACCCTCATAGCCTGAGCTCTCCAGCACCACTCCAGCAACACTACCTCTCGGGCCAAATTCGAGTACCTCCCTCCTCCGTTGGCAAGCTCTGTGAGCCCTCTGACAGCCTGCATCTTGTCCGGCAGCCCCTTTGCCTCCGCGGCCTCCGCCTTGCCGCCGAGATCCCCATGCCGTGAGTTCCTTTCTCCCTCTCTTATTTTGTGTACAATGCTTTTGTGTACATGTGGTAAGTGTGTTTAAATAAATGTACTATTGTCTGTTTATGTGCTGCATGCATGGGTGTGTATATGTTTGATTAATTGTATGAGTGTGTGTATATATATATTTAATGTATATATGTGTGGGTATTTAATTATGTGCATATGTAGTGCTTGTGTTAATGTATGCGTATGAGGGTGTGGGTATGTGTTTGTATGTATGTATATAGTATGGATAGTATATGGATATGTGTAATGTGTGGGTCGGGTTGCGTGTTGCAGCGTTTCAGACCCGTTTGGTGAGATCTGAACCGATAACAGGAGACCTAAACCCGATCCAGATTCTTGCTCGTTATGGACCCGAGACGCTGGCGATTCGAAAACCGACCCATGGGACGATCCAAGGATCCCTACTAGTTCGTGCGATGAAGACCAGACGGCGATTCGGTTCCAAAACCGCGTCATTTCATGTGAGTATTGGTTCTTATGTCATTTTGTTATTTACCGTTGTCAATATGTATTTGTGTTTTACTTTTATCATTTCATGTAACTATTTGATATATTTTATTAGTATGACTATTTGTATCACTTCAGGAGACGTTACTGATTGTTCACCTTATTTATGTAGTTGATACGAGCTTGTATCAGTATCATTTCATGTGTTGGTAATTTATCGTTGTTGGCTTAGGCCTAGTATTGGAAGACCTTAGACTGTGACCGGATTTGATCTACTGATTGGCTGGATTAGTTTATGTTTGAGCATCAGATGTATTTGGATATTGAGGACATGTTAGACATGATCTTGCTTTATCGATGACTATTTTACTGATACATGATATGTATGAATATAATACCCCTTGGTGCTAGTGAATACGATGGGACTGACTTCTGGACTGTTAGGAGATATTAATTCTGGATTCTCGCATTGATGAGTTTGACTGATGTATTGATGATCTTATTGATATTGACTACTAAATGTAAAGGTGATCTAGATTCCATGTTGATCGAGAATGTTATACTTCTTAGTTATGAGTTTGATTGATTTGGATATCAGTGATTGAATAAATAGGAGTTCCTCATTAATAAAATGAAATCGTGGATTTGAACTTGTCGGTAGACTCGATTGGATTGGAGTTAACTGGGGGTTGAGGAATAGGCTTTGATTGGGTTGACCTAACTTGATAGATCCTAGATATATATCTGATTTGTTACTGAGTTTTGTGATTCTGTGATTGACCTTGATAGAACTGAGAGTGTGTGATGATTATGATCGAATTGGAGTGTAGAGATTTGATTAGATGTATCAGAATATGTAGTATTTCAATTATTGAGATTTGAATATATTGATGACTTGCGGATAAGAGTAGATTGATAGGGTGAGAGAACTGATTATTGATATATTAAAATGGTGGTTCATTGTACCAGATTACTCGATATGGATTGATACTTGATGTTCATGATGACTATTGAAATTATGAGTTGGCGGATTCATTAGTATTGTATTCAGTACAGGTATGAGATTTTGGATCAGTTATATATATGAGATTGTATATTGACTAGAGGTGAAGGACTGTTACTGTATTAATTCATGTTACTGAAAGTTACTGGGAAAAGATTGTTTGACCGTAACACCCTGTACAGTCTGACTGTTCATTGTATACATGGTTACTTTTACCGTTTACTGTTACTAATATTGTTCACCGTGTATACGATTACTGTTGACTGTTATACTGTACCGTTACTATCACCGCATCGTCCCAGCATTATAAGTAACATGGATATTGATTGTCTTAACTGAATTAATTAATAATATAAATGGACAACTTACACTGAGAATGAAAAAATTGATAGAGAAGACAACGTCTGTATTTTGGGTGGACCTAGGATATAGGTTGCGCAGCCGACTTACGGTTTCACTGCAGGGTTCCAGGGGATGACTGATATCTCATCTGTTCATTGTTCCATAGTGTTACTGTGAATATTGTTCCACAGTGATACTGTGAGGCTGTTACTGTTACTGACTACCTGGCGGTAGGGCCTGGTTCAGGCCATGCATCTGGGCCGTGGTCCCGGGTATGAACGGGACCCACCTAAAGCATGGACAATCTCTCCAACCAATTAGTTTCAATTATTTTCCATTATATTCGCAAAGGGGAAAAACTTACAATAAAAGGGTTGAGGAGCTAAATTACAAGTATTATTAAAAAGATTACAAGTAGATCTCCTTAGAGATTCTGGAGAAGTGTGCCGATAGGAGTCTGGTCAGCGCGCGACCACTTTGTCCCTTTGACGATGCGAGCAATGAGATTCCCTTCTCGCCTGGTTCGGGGAATCAGAGAACAGAAGGTTGGTAGAACCCTCTTGTTGCTTCTCAAAATCGCCTTCAATTAGGAATTCCTTCTCGCCTGGTTCTGGAGATTCCTTGAGAAGAAGGACGATGTTAGGGTATCAACACCCTGGATAGAGAAAGCAATTCTCTAAAAGGTCTCTGAATTCGAGAGTGCACGGTGCGTCGTGAAGAAGCCTCTGCTTGTGGAGTCCTCTTTTTTTCCCCTCTTTTTTTTCTCCTTGTACCCCTGGCGGGCTATTTATAGGGAGAGCAAGGGTATAATCGTCCCTTGAAAATATGGAAACAGATTGAATCGAATCTGTTTGAATCCGGAAAGTAGCCTTGCTGCGAGGCTAGGATCAGCTTCTGCGAAGCTAGAATTGGCAGGTCGGTTGATCTTCTTGATCCTTTCCATATCGTTGGAGGATTTTCCCTGATCTTCTTACTCATTTTAGAGGAGTCAAGAGATTGTGGCAATCAACTGTCAAATTTGATTTCTGATTTGATCTTAATTGGATTTGATCTGATTGGATCCGATCTCATCTGGAGATTTGATTGGTCAAAGGTTGACCATAGCAGACAAATAGCAGAGCTGTCCGCATTGAGATCGTAGCGGAGCTAGAGGCGGCTTCTGGCGAAGTCCGAAAGAAACCCTTTGGCGGAGCTGGAAGTCCTCTGTGGCGAAGTTTGCAAGTTAGCTTCTTGGCGAGGCTTCGAATGGCTTCAAGGCGAAGTCGGGTGATACTAGCCTCTCAAGCGAGGCTATCCCTTTGGGCTCGTGTGATGCCAAGTGCTAGCACCTTAGACCTGCTGCGATCTGTTTAGAAACAATCCGGGTTCACTGTCTGCTTGCTGGATCAGTGGAGTCCAAGTTGCTTCCTTTTCCCTCGGAGATGGGTGAAAACTGGTCTTCAGCTTGTCTGTCACTTGTCTTTTGTAAATGTCAACAAGTTTAGACATTGTTCGGACCAATAAGAATCTTATCTTTTTTAAGTGTCAACAAGACCCCCTTTAAAGTTTTCAGAAGTCTGCAATGGCTCAGACTTCGAAATACTTTGAACTGCTTCGATCGGTGGTGTGTGGAGTATGAACGTCGCCATGATGGTTGAGTTCAGCTTCGCTTTAAATCCTGCTTTGGGATGTAGATTCGCCGAGGAATCATGTAGACTCGCGTCTGGGTAGCTTCGCGACTAGATAAGTTCGCTCTGGAACATCTGTCGCTTTCCCGAGGCCAACTGCCGTGGGCCGGTTACGCAGAGGATTACTCCTTTCTTCGTGCTGATCAAGGGAGATATTCTCCGATTTGCACGTTTCCAAGGGAGGATATTCCCTTTCTTCAAGGCGCAATAAGTGCCTCTATGAGGGAGACGTTTCTCCCTTTGCACGGTTCCAAGGGAAGCCGTCCCTGTTCTCAAGGCGCAGTAAATGCCTTAAATGCGCTCGTGCTTCCACGCTTGAGGCGGCAGCGCTTAGGCCATGGGGCCTATAAATTGGACACTTGAGGTCCTCTGAAGAGAGAAGTGATCTGCTCTTCTTCTCTTCTCTTGGTTGAGAGAGATACTCAGATCTCTGAATTAGTGGGGATGCCCACTCTGGTTATTACCCGGCCAAGGACCGGTAAGTCTTGATCATTCAACGACTTCACCGATTTTAGGGGATTCATCTCCCTTAATTCAGCTTTAATAGCAGCTTCAGGGATTAGTTTCCCTTGTTCTTCATTTTGCAATTGGCTGCTTGCATGTTAAGGATTTCAGCATAGCTTTCCAGCGAAGCTATCATCTTGACTTGATCGGAGAAAGGTCACTGCATGTTAAGTCCGCTGCACAGGCAGAACTTGGGACTTGGTATCTTCAAGGTTGAGTCAGTCTTGCCATATAGGTGAGGCTAAGACTGTGTCCCCCAGGATCAGTCTGGCTTGTCATATAGGCGAGGTTAGGACTTGGCGTTTGTGAAATCACCTAGAGGGGGGGTGAATAGGTGATGTGGCTAATCTATGAACTAAATGCGGAATTTAAAAACTTAATGCAATACACACTCAAGTGCTATCAACAAGTGATGCACACAACCAAGCCAAGCAAATATGAATGAGCAATATAAATAGATGCAAGGCACAAAGTAAAGAGAGAGTTAGAGAGAGTCAATGGATCAAGCGCAAACAACAAGATATGTTCCGAGGTTCGAGCACCCAGCTCTACATCCCCGCCTTCGACACACGAAGGATTTCCAATCCACTAGCTTGTCCACAAAGGACTCCCACAAAGGGAACCTCCACCGAGGATTTGGGGCAATCACAATTACAAGGAGTACCCAACTCCTCTCCTTACAAACTCAACCTCTTCCTTGAGGCACAACACCAAACCAACAATCTCAACCTCCTCCTTGAGGCAAACACCAAACAATCACAACATCCTTCTTGAGGCAAATTCCAAACCAACAACAAACACCTCTCAACCAATACAAGGATCACCTCACAACTTGAGGGATACAACCCAAAGCACAAAGCAAGTAAAGATTGGGTTACAACTTGGTGGTCAACTCAACAACCACAAACAATATCTTTTCCCACACAAATATCCTATAGATATAGATAGTAGATTTTTGCTCAAGTATGGAGAAAACCAAGGGATTTGAAACCAGCAACTCAAAGAAAATCTTTGGGAAATAAATGAAACTAAGATAGAGAAGTTCAATTCAAAAACTTTTCCCAAAACCCTTTCCTTTGATTTTTCAAACCCTAATGAAAAACACCAAAATGATTGTTCAAATTGAATCCAAAAACCTATTTTGATTGCAGCAAAAACACCAGAGAGAATGAAAAAATTCGCACAAAAAATCTTAGAGAAAAACTCTTTCCAATGGGGTATTTATAGGCAATTACAGAAAATAGCCGTTTGACAGAACTTTTGCCAGAAATAGCCTTCCGGTCGACCGGGACGGTCGACCGCCCAACGGTCAAATTTAGAACCGTTGTGGCTACCGGTCGACCGCCTCGGTCGACCGAAAATACCTGAGAGCAAACTGCTCTCTGTCGGTCGACCGCTTCGGTCGACCGGATGCAGTGTCAGCCTGCGTGCACGTATCCGTGCACGTCAGTCGACCGGAACGGTCGACTGGCTTCTTTGGTGCGGTCGACCGTACCAGTCGACCGGCCAAGCCTGGCAGACAAAAATCAGGTCTGAAATCTGGGGAAAAAATATTATAATAAATCCCACAAAATCTCTAAAATTCCACAAAAATAGTTTTATCATTTTATATTGAAATACAAACTTGTGTTAAAAATCCTAACACAAATTTCAAACATATTTGACTATTTTTGTGTCATGGAAATTTTGCCAAAAACCAAAAACCGTATTTTCTAAAACCTTGTATTTTGAATAGAAAATACATATTGTCTAAAACTTATCCATGATACAAAAATATGATATTTAAACACTTTGAAGCATATTGTGTATGAATAGAAATTCAATATACAAGAAACATATATATATCATGATTTTTGTCATTAAGTCCAAAAATATGTTTTGTTGTAAATACCAAAACATAAAACACATGGAATAGATTATCAAACAAAGTTTGTCTAAACAATTTAAGCATGCATGTATATAGAAAAAATCTAATATACATAAACTATGTAAACTTGTTTTGATAAAAAATCTATTCATGAAAATCAAGATCGGTTAAACCTAAAACCGAAAATCAAAACATGAAAGGTGTGTGTTGTGAACTTGAGCTTATCATACTATTCTAATCTTTACAATTAGGATCTAAACCCAAACTAAAACTATGGATACCTAAGTCTTCTTGTAGAGCGCAATCTCCAAGCTAGAGCGCAATCTCCAAGTCGGCTCGATCCAAAAACTCTTGATTCACCGAGCAAGTGCAATGTATGATCTTTGATGCGCGGGCTCTTGAATCAACATGTGCAAGCTTCCAATACATCTTGTTGAAGCTAAACACCAACTAATATCTTGATTAATAAACTGAAACTAAAATCACAAGATAATTAGTACACATAACTACATGAGTTAATCATCATCAAAACTAGAGTGAAACGCCTTTGGGCCAACAATCTCCCCCTTTTTGATGATGACAAAACTCATGGAGTTATATATGCATGGATTAAAGTAAAGCTTCAAAGAAGCTCCCCCTTAACTCATGCATAGGAATAAACAAACAATAAGATGCATATAACAAGGTTCTTGACATAAAATGAATATGCATATGAAACATGCTATTGATTCCAATTAAAACAAAACAACTAAATTACCAAAACATGCTCTTGATACCAATGGATACTAATAAAAACAAAACTCATAATGCTCTTGATACCAATACCAATGGAGATGAACATAAAACTGAAAACTCATGCATATCAACTCCAATAAATCTTCTCCCCCTTTTTGTCAATCATCAACAAAGGGGTAAAAACAAAATAGATATGAATTCTTCTCCCCCTAAATATATGAAACAAAGAATAAACAAACTACTTCAAGGGGTGAAACCAAAAATGATACCAATTAAAAAAATGTCAAAGAAGTGCATTATGATATCAATAGAAAGTGATCATAAAAACATTTAAGAAATGCCTACCAATTACCAATTGAAAGTAAGAGGGGCATTGAAAACAAATATGATCCCAATTGAAATTAAAACATATTGAAAATAAAACACATGATACCAATTGAAAAACACATTGATACCAATTGAAGATATATATCTTTATAAGCAAATGAAACCAATTAAAAATCAATAATCATTCTTAAATCATTTTTTTTTTTTTATAAAGTTAGGGAGTGGGAAACAAAACCAATGGTAAACTAAATACCAATTGAAAAATTGAAATGTGAGTTTTCTCCCCCTTTATGAAATACCAACTAAACATATGCTTAAGCTAGAAATAATATACCAATTGAAGACTAAGTCAATTAAGCAAGATAATGATAATGCTTGTATAAAGAAACCAATTGAAAATTAAATCAATTGAAAATGATGGTCATTAAAAAAAATCAAGCTTATCATAAGCAAAATTTGTGCATATATCTTGAAGCACAAATAAATCATCTATATATGTATGTAAGAAATAGATACCAATTGTAAATTGATACTATATGAAGTGTAAGCATACATATATAAAACAAAACATATATGAGTATACAAAAGGATGTCAAGATTGATACCAATTGAAAGAATTCAATGATACCAATTGAAACGACAATAAGATCAAGTGTATATCTCATATTCACTACCACCCAATCATGTGCAAGTTTAAAATGATTTTCATTATAAAGCATACATGAACATGATCTCCCATCCAACCACCCTTAGATGGTAGGGGTTTTCAAAAATAGGTTTGAAAATGTAGTATGTTTGAAAATCTCTACCAAGGAAGAATATCATAACTAGTTATATGAATCAACTAGTATGAGATCCAAAAAAAAAATTTCATGAAGACACATGTAAACCACATGGCACTAAAACACTCAAAATCCATATAGCATAACTTGTACTCATGAAAACTAAGTCATGAGAAAACATAAATAGAGTGAGTGTACAAGTGTTGTGAGAAACATATTAATCATGAAAATATTCAATTAAGCTCATGTGAAATTCCTTAGAAAAACATGAAACCATGAAAAATCAGAATTTTCATAAAAACACAATTTATACTTCAAGGCATATGTATGTCATATACAAACCAACGCATACATACATATCCTAAACATGATGAGTCCACAAAGTATATGCATGAAGGCACGTGGCTCAAGGATGTATATGTATAAATGATAGTTTGGACAAGATGGACATATACATAAAGTTAAAACAAAACATGTAAGATAGTGAATACAAGTCAAATGTAATAATCATCGAAGCTAGACTATACTAGTACATCAAGTGAATACAAATGAGCGTTCAAGCACAAACATATATAAAGGTTTATTTGTAGCTCACTAGTTGTACAAGTATAAATCCTAGTTTTAATGAAAACTAACATTAGTCAACACATGAAGCATGAAATGGGAATCATAAACCAACAAGATAAACATCAAAACATGAAGTATCAAAACAAACATCATACAATCATGGTCATCAAAACTATGGAGTGTCAAAACAAAAATCCATATGATTATTATGATAAGAACATGTGTATTAGATCTATGATTAACATGATAGCTAAAACAAGGAGAACACAAAATATGGGTCCACATTAAACATGGGTGTCTCAAGAACTAATCATGTAAAGCATAATTCTAATAAACATGGTAATCATCATACTAATCATGAAACTATAAAACATGCTATGAAAGATGAGATGAAAGCATGTAAATACTAAATGGGAGTTAGAGAATGATACCAAAACCGATGAAGGTGCATCTCTAGTTCTCCAAACCATGGTGGTCCTCTCCACCAAATCTCCTTGAGAGTGAAGCATCCAAATGATTCTCTTTTAAGCTTAGAACGCATCCACCTCAAGGCACCAATACCCTCACGTGACGCGAGAGCCTCCACCTACATCAAACATCAAAGAGGTGGATCTTGGTACCCATTTCTTTGTGGGTCCACGGGGGTTAGTATCTTTTCTAACCCAAACATAATTAGTTGCTAAATTTTCATTATAAATACGATCATAACAAAATCTAGCAAGGTGGCCTTTTCGACCACAATGTGTACATGTGTACACGTGAGCATACATATGATGGTGGTGATCATGAAAAGTATGTGTATGCCTAGATGGGTGTGCATGCAAGGTTGGAACTTGTTTCTTGCGAATCAAGGTTTCCAATCGTGTGTGATTCATGGCACAATGGCTCAAAGTGGAGCCCAAACTATCAACACTTTTCTTCAAATTGTTTATATCATTTTCTATGCTAGAAGACAAAGTGGAACATGCTATAGGAGTGCAAGAAGTAGAAGCTACACTAGCATGACAAACATGAATATCAATCTCATTTTGTAAAGATTTATTTTTAATCAAAACCAAATCCAATTCTTTTGTAATAGAATCAATTTTATTTTTCAAAGTAAGATTTTCTTTGAAAACAAGATCAATCTAAAAGACAAAACCTCATTGTGTTCTACAACATCATCAAAACCATTTTTGTTTTTCAAATCTTCAATCTCTTTAAGTGCAAGTTCAAGTTGAGATTGTAGTGAGTCACGTTCACTAGTGATCTCTTCTTTTTCTTGCAAAATCACTTCAAAATTAGAACATAAATCCTTTAATTCATTTTTCAAAACAAGATTATTCTCTTTCAAAAGTTTGTGTTTTTCTAAGAATTTTTCAAGCTTTTGAGTAAGTTCCATATTTAAAGTTTGAACTTCAAAACAACCATGGCAATAGGAACTAGAGCTATCATCAATATGAGAATCCGAATGTACCTCAAGGGAGTTCTTCCCTTGGACCATGAGGCATTGCTCTTCGGACTTTTCTCTTTTAGATCTCCTCATCTTGTTAATTATCCTTGGAAGCTCGGGAGACGTCAAGATGCTCCAAACTGCAAAAGCCGAATCATAGTGATCAAAAACGGGTAAAAGAAATTCATTTAGAGATGCTCTAAGTGCTCTAAGTGCTAATGCATTGGCCTTCTTATGCTTGCTACTATTTGGGAGGGATTCTATGGTAATGGCTTGATAAACTAGATGACCTAGTGTTTCTAAATGCCTAGTCATGTCCACCTTCCAAGCATCAAGTCTAAAATGGTCAAACATAGGAGGGCTAGCCATGAGTGCAAACTAGATGAGTGCAAAAGAAAATGCAAAGAAGATTAGCAATCCAAGATCACTCCTAGGTGGTTAAACCTAAATATCAGGAGCACTAGCTCTGATACCAATTGAAATCACCAAGAGGGGGGGTGAATAGGTGATGTGGCTAATCTATGAACTAAATGCGGAATTTAAAAACTTAATGCAATACACACTCAAGTGCTATCAACAAGTGATGCACACAACCAAGCCAAGCAAATATGAATGAGCAATATAAATAGATGCAAGGCACAAAGTAAAGAGAGAGTTAGAGAGAGTCAATGGATCAAGCGCAAACAACAAGATATGTTCCGAGGTTCGAGCACCCAGCTCTACATCCCCGCCTTTGACACACGAAGGATTTCCAATCCACTAGCTTGTCCACAAAGGACTCCCACAAAGGGAACCTCCACCGAGGATTTGGGGCAATCACAATTACAAGGAGTACCCAACTCCTCTCCTTACAAACTCAACCTCTTCCTTGAGGCACAACACCAAACCAACAATCTCAACCTCCTCCTTGAGGCAAACACCAAACAATCACAACCTCCTTCTTGAGGCAAATTCCAAACCAACAACAAACACCTCTCAACCAATACAAGGATCACCTCACAACTTGAGGGATACAACCCAAAGCACAAAGCAAGTAAAGATTGGGTTACAACTTGGTGGTCAACTCAACAACCACAAACAATATCTTTTCCCACACAAATATCCTATAGATATAGATAGTAGATTTTTGCTCAAGTGTGGAGAAAACCAAGGGATTTGAAACCAGCAACTCAAAGAAAATCTTTGGGAAATAAATGAAATCAAGATAGAGAAGTTCAATTCAAAAACTTTTCCCAAAACCCTTTCCTTTGATTTTTCAAACCCTAATGAAAAACACCAAAAAGATTGTTCAAATTGAATCCAAAAACCTATTTTGATTGCAGCAAAAACACCAGAGAGAATGGAAAAATTCGCACAAAAAATCTTAGAGAAAAACTCTTTCCAATGGGGTATTTATAGGCAATTACAGAAAATAGCCGTTTGACAGAACTTTTGCCAGAAATAGCCTTCCGGTCGACCGGGACGGTCGACCGCCCAACGGTCAAATTTAGAACCGTTGTGGCTACCGGTCGACCGCCTCGGTCGACCGAAAATACCTGAGAGCAAACGCTCTCTGTCGGTCGACCGCTTCGGTCGACCGGATGCAGTGTCAGCCTGCGTGCACGTATCCGTGCACGTCAGTCGACCGGAACGGTCGACTGGCTTCTTTGGTGCGGTCGACCGTACCAGTCGACCGGCCAAGCCTGGCAGACAAAAATCAGGTCTGAAATCTGGGGAAAAAATATTATAATAAATCCCACCAAATCTGTAAAATTCCACAAAAATAGTTTTATCATTTTATATTGAAATACAAACTTGTGTTAAAAATCCTAACACAAATTTCAAACATATTTGACTATTTTTGTGTCATGGAAATTTTGCCAAAAACCAAAAACCGTATTTTCTAAAACCTTGTATTTTGAATAGAAAATACATATTGTCTAAAACTTATCCATGATACAAAAATATGATATTTAAACACTTTGAAGAATATTGTATATGAATAGAAATTCAATATACAAGAAACATATATATATCATGATTTTTGTCATTAAGTCCAAAAATATGTTTTGTTGTAAATACCAAAACATAAAACACATGAAATAGATTATCAAACAAAGTTTGTCTAAACAATTTAAGCATGCATGTATATAGAACAAATCTAATATACATAAACCATGTAAACTTGTTTTGATAAAAAATCTATTCATGAAAACCAAGATCGGTTAAACCTAAAACCGAAAATCAAAACATGAAAGGTGTGTGTTGTGAACTTGAGCTTATCATACTATTCTAATCTTTACAATTAGGATCTAAACCCAAACTAAAACTATGGATACCTAAGTCTTCTTGTAGAGCGCAATCTCCAAGCTAGAGCGCAATCTCCAAGTCGGCTCGATCCAAAAACTCTTGATTCACCGAGCAAGTGCAATGTATGATCTTTGATGCGCGGGCTCTTGAATCAACATGTGCAAGCTTCCAATACATCTTGTTGAAGCTAAACACCAACTAATATCTTGATTAATAAACTGAAACTAAAATCACAAGATAATTAGTACACATAACTACATGAGTTAATCATCATCAAAACTAGAGTGAAAGGCCTTTGGGCCAACAGTTTGCTGAGCTAGCCCATCACTGCTGTGCGAGCGAGGCTTATCCTCTGCTTTAACTGAAATCGGATTGCTTTGCCCCAGAGAATTCGGCTTTAGCGCTTTCGCAGTGTCTTCTGTGTTTAACTGCTAACTTGCTCCCATTTTGCATTGCAGTGAGCTATGTTCGCCGATCTTGTGTCTTGATGAAAGAGACCGAAAAGTTGCCTTATGCTTCCCCGGTTGAAGCTTTACTTTTAAGAAGGAGGAACAACTTGGGGCAGCTGATGTGTGTCCCAGAGGCTGTTGGCAGCCTTTTATCCGAGATGATTCGTTCTGAGGTGAGGCTGGTGGCCGCTTATCTGAGATGATCCACTTCGGGAAAGCAGACGTCACACCTGTGAGATCACTGACATCACTGCCAATTCTCATTATAGGTGATCTATCGCGTTGGTGGTGATAAGTTCATTGCCAATTTTCATCAAAGGTGATCCAGCTTCCTGGTGGCAAATTATGGCCCTGTCCTCGTGGCACAACTGGTTATGGCCTTGTGCAGGAGGAAGGCCTTTCGTGTCCAGTTGGTCTGGTTTGAAAGCAGATAAAACCCCTTGTATGCCTTTTGCGCAAATGATCCTGTTGAGCAACTGAATCTGTTGTATGAAATACAACTTTGATGTAGTATCAATGTACCTTTCCTCTTAAATCAATGAAAGTTCATTTTCTGCTCATCTGATTTTTGCCTGCCTTCATTGAGAATTTTGGCCATAGCGGGGCTAAACTTTGTGCAGAGTTAAGGACAAGGTCCTTTTTGAATGAGCTTCGCGCGAAACTGGCATGTCGGCGAACTGTGCCTTTAGCGGGCTAAGGCAACCCTTTTGGCGAAGTTCTTGATGAACTTGTGCGAAGTCCGCACTTTGACTCATGGCGAGGTTAACCCTTAGTGGCTGAAGCAGCGCTTCTTGGGAAGGCGCTTTAGGCGGCGTTTCGAATTAATTTGAAACGACAGCCTGTACTCTTTTCGAGGCGTCGTTTCAGGCGCTGATTGGCCTATAAAAGCCCGATCGGGCTGAGAGAAAATCATCATTTCTCTTTGAATTTTCCAGAGTACTTGACTCTTCTTCTTCTTTCTTTTCTCCTTATTCAAGAGTTCAAGAACTTCCATAGTTCTTCAATGGCGCCCAAGAGACGAGCGGGGAAAGAAGTAGCAACTTCTGCAGCGGAGGGTCCTTCTCCTCCTCCGGTCATCGAGCGACCAGTCGCCGGTAAGGGACTTTCCCTTCTGATCAGAGACTGCGGTCTCTCTTTTAAAGCCGATATTTGGCTATCAGGACGATCGAACATGATCTGTTTTTATTAGGAAATCCGTTTCCCTGAATTTCCCTTATCTTCTTGGACGGGGAACTAAGAACTGAACAGTTCTTTTTTTTTTAAGCTTCCGTACGAAGCTATTGCTTGGGCTGTCTTCGTCCTGTTGAGGAACAGGATACAGGTCTGTCCCTTCGATCATGGCCATCAAGAATGGTTTTTTGACCATAATTCCCTTTTGATGATGTCAGCCCTTAGGGCTATACCGCTTTCTGCTTAAGCGAAGTTAATACTTGGGCATTTTCTGCAAGATGCAGACTTGTCCGGGAGATTAAGCTTTGTTGAAGCTATCGCCTTACTGGCTTTGCTCACTGGGCGAGACTATGCCTTGGTGAAATTTATGTCTTCATGTTCGCTTGGCTGGTGAACTAATCATAGTTCGTTTTGTTCTGCAGTGCACTACATTCCCGGTCCCTTGAATAATTTGTTTGGGATGACCAGCGGAGTTGATGGCAATATCAGCTTGCAATTTCAAGGGCAAGCCACTCTGTTTAGTGAGCAAAGCTCTCTTGTTCGAGACACGCTTATTCACGGTGGTGATCAGCACACCACGAGGAGTATTCTGACCACGGCTCCTTTTGAAGATGTTGACCGTCGGACTTATAGGAAGCCTGACTTCATGTTTGGGGATGCCGCACCGGATCCTGATCACCAACTACAGGCCGGAGAAGGGCAATGGATCTTCCAGTTGGGTGATGAGAAGTTTTACCTTCCATCCACCAAGCGACATTTTTCTTTGTCTTCCTTCCAGTGTGTGACGCAGGTTCGGAAGATGGCATGGGATGTGAGCCGAAATACCGACTCTGTTCACATAGGGAAATTGATGCTTCAGTCTCCTGGTTATGCAAGAGCGGGGCCTCCTCGTTGCATAATGGGTCTACATCCTGGGAATGTGTCGCGGGAGATCCCAGTGGGAGAAAATCCCGCAGTGGCGCTGACCTTTGGCAACCAATTCTGGAAGGTCAATGGGAACTACCCAGCCACTGACTTCAGGACTCCAGGTTGGATTCACCCTCCGAAGGCATGGTGGAGGGATTTAACTGTATACATCCTCGCTCATTTCGAGGAGGATTTGGAGAGGCTGAACCTCTATGAGGCCGTCAGGGCGACCTGCTACGGCATTGAGATGAATGTGGCGTGCTTCTACGCCATCTTTGAATTGTATTGCCCAGCTTCGGGGACTTTCTTCACCCCTGTCGGTGAGTTGGGTATGGCCTTGCATGAGATGTGGGAAGTCTCTGCTCTGCCTTTTGGATCTCTTCCCTATGAAGAATACTTCCCGTGCGAGGCAGAATTGGCTCTTCTGGAGAAGTAGGAGCCTGCCTTGTTCGAGACCTACAGAGAGTTAATGTGCCACTTGTATATTTGCTCCAGTATTCATGGGGGCAATAAGGGAACCTCCTATAGCTTGAAAAGCTGGGGAGACTATTTGTTCCCAGATATGGAGAATGCTCCTGAGGCAGCACATTGTGGAGTTGCTGATGAAGACATCTTTGACCGGATGCAAAAGCACTCCCAAGGGGATCTAGTTGTGAAGGAATACGATGGTCCCTATGAGCAGGGTGATGTTCTTCGAAGCTTCCATCATCAGGCTCGCAGGCCGATGTCCCGGAAGGCACTTCTGGCTGGTTTCCTAACAGTCTGGCTGAAGAGATGCGTGGTGCCGTCTTCTTCGGGTGACATCGTTCATCCGAATGTTTTGCTGCCCGCTGTTCGTTTGGTTCATGGTCGCCCTCTGGGACTTCTTTCGGCCATGGTGTGCTATATCCAGAGAGGCCTTCGTGCATTGATGGAGGCTTTTTGCAGGCCACCAACGACGAAGCGTGGAAAGGGGACCATTTTGCCCCGCGACGGACCTAACCCCAGAATAGGTTTGCCGTATACTTACTTGATGGCGTGGTTCGCCTTGCATTGTCCTTCTCTAATCGAAGCTGGAGAGGATCCCCTGCAAGATGTTCGAATGGCGCTCTTCCGCCGATTCGAAGGATGCTCATGGCAGAAGACTTACGTGGCTGAGGCCCGTAAATTAGTACGTCGCTATGACGTCTATAGTTTCTTCCGCTGTTTTCCCCGTATTCGGGGTGCAGGCTATGGGGAAGAGTTCAAAGATGCGGGGGAGGGGCATTCGTCCCTGAGCCGGGGAGTTTTTGAGTGGCTGGTCAGCATCCGGCCTTCACATCTATTATACCGGAGCGAAGATAGCTGCTATTTGGAGCCTTATGTCCCAAGTCGGTTTGCTCGACAGTTTGGATATGACCAACTGTACGTGGGCAACCCAAATCTCAATCTAGCTTTCATAGGGAGCCTTATTGATGGGGCCCGTGCTTGGCGATTCTTCATTGCGGGCTGTAATGGGGCGCGGCTGCGTACGCCGTTGAGGACTCCCAATCTTCTAATGACCCTGTGCTTCTGCCAGTGGTACGCCACTTCCAACTCCACACCCCTTGGGTTCAAGGCTAACAGCTCTGGTGTGAAGTTAATTTCTCAGCGGCTAAAGCAGAAAGTCTCTGAGAGAAGGGAAGGCAGGAGGGTTCGTGCCCAGGCATGGAGGAGTTTGTTGCTGTGGAAGACAGCGAGGCCTCAGATGCCGAGAGTCCTCGCTTCGAGGTGGGAGCGGGGGCTGAGACTCCTGCAACTGGCTCTGGTGTGATGGGGACGGCTCCCTCTCGTTGTATAGAAGAAGTGGAGGAAGAGGATTCCGAAGTCCACTTCAAAAGAAAGCGGGCAGGTAGCTCTCGTAGGAAATCATTGGCGAAGAAGCCCCGCCGCCAAGCTCCTACGATTGTCGTAGAGGGTCATCCCTCTGCAACGATTCCTCCTGCTGCCCCATTAGCAGCTGAACCGTCGGTTGCTGAGCCGACTAGCGGTGAATTCGCTCCGGGTCTGGGTAAGATTAACCCTGTCCATGTAATACGCCTTTTTGTGTGTTCCCATTGACTTATTATCAATTCTTCTTGATTGTAGGAGCTGAGGCAGCTGGAGAGCGAGGGGAACATTATGATCCCCTATTCACTTATGGAGCTGAAGATGGTTCTTTTGCCCGTCCGGAGGAGTCCGGAGGTGATGTGGCCGACATTGGTCCCTCGGGCGCTGGGACTTCTAAAGGAAGTCCTGTGGCATCGAGCTCTATTGGGTGGTCCACAGGATACTCGGCAAGCGAAAGCGAGCCGGCTATTCGTGCTGATTCTGCCAAAAATTTTCCGATGGAGCCCCTGGAGACTGATGTGGCTGACGAGATGTGATTGGTAGTGAAAAGTGCATTTTTATCATAATATTTACCATCACATTTTCATATTTATTCATTTAATTCTGCACATTTATTAATAATTTGTAATTTATTGTGTGCAGGCCTCGAATTATTATTTTAAAGCTTAAAGAGCCCAAAAGCCCAGATCCAAGCCCATATTTGAAGCCTAAGAGTAAAAGTGCAAATAGCAGATTGTCAAAGTGCAATTATGCAAGGGCTAAAGTTGCAATTATTAAAGATGAGGGAAGGATAAAATTCTACCCAACCCTAAACTCTTACAGGATGAGCATAAAAGCCAAAGATAAGAAGGAAATTCGTGGATAAAAGATTTGGGATATTTAAGATCAAGGTAACTTGATTTCTAAGTTATCTCGAAAATCCAGAATAAAGAGCCAGGATCACACTTCCAGAAGCAAGCGCCCAGATGGACGGACCAGAAGAAGCCACGCGCCAAAGCGCGTGGCCAGATTCCCTAGAAATGCCGCAATGCCACGACAAAATCCCAGTTTCTGCGGCAAAGTTGATGACATCATGGACCAACTTTCGTGGGCTACTTCATCCGGGACTCTTCGGCCTTCTGCACCTATAAATACCCCCTGCAGTGCAACGTACAGAGTGGTCCAGCGTCCAGCAAAGGGCCAAAAGTTAGGGTTTTTAGGTTTTTCTTCTTCTAGGTTAGATTTTATTTCCTCCATTGTAAATTTCTATTTTCTTTTTGTAAAAACTGAGAGGAGATGATGTATTCATGGAGGAAGGGATCTACTTGTACTGATGGTGACAGTCGGTGTAAGTTCTATTTTTCCACCATTGTTTAATAATCAAATCGAGGTTTGCTTTTATTTTTGTATTGTTTTATTTTCTTTTCTTCTTATTTAATCTTGTGTATCTCAGTATTTACTTCCTTCTATTTGTTCTCTAATGTCTTGCCCACCATGAGAACCAACTGCTTCGAGAATACCTAGCCGAGGAAGAGCCCTTGATGGCCTATGGCGATGAACAGGTCTTCATAGTTGCTTTTATTTCATAGTTAGGAAGGCGGACGATCCTATACGCCATGCTTGTACGCCTTCTAAGAAAAGGTAAATCATTGCAACGGTTCAAAAGG
Organism: Agave tequilana; assembly: GCA_038442645.1. Classification (NCBI taxonomy): domain Eukaryota; kingdom Viridiplantae; phylum Streptophyta; class Magnoliopsida; order Asparagales; family Asparagaceae; genus Agave; species Agave tequilana. The sequence goes on along the minus strand of JAVJIF010029665.1, from coordinate 132,174 downwards.
TAAGCAGACTAAAGAGGTAATTTTTCTTTCTTTTCTTTTCTTTTCTTTTTGTAGATTAAATCACAACTCTTCTCCATATTCTTTTCTTCCACTTCATTGTAAATACCACTACTAATAATAAAAATAAATCATTTTTAGAGTAAAACTTGCTTAACGCTTCCATCGCAGTCCCTCCCTGAGGATCACGACCCGCATAGCCTTGCTACCGCGGATTAGAATTGAGAACTTGCACATCTATTCTTAAAACTAAAATACTATATTTTGTGTGCAGGAAATCTCAGTCAACAAGATGTTAGAGGCGACATCACCCTTTGGTATTGTCCTAACCTCTTGGCTTCTTTTGCATGTAGTGTCCCGACTAACCGCAGTCTTGTTACAGGTGTTCGGTCTCAAGATGCATCAGCTTTAAGAGAGCCAGAAGATTTCCCCGAAGGGTCAAGGGGTGACATAAGCGCTTCGACCGCGGCTGATGCTGCTGTGCTGGATGCGCTGTACCGCGACCTGCCTTCTTATCGGCCCAAGTCAGCCGAAGGACCAGAGGTTGAAGGGGGAGCAGTTCCGGAGGTGTTCTCACTCCCAATTATATCAACGAGTGAGGTGCCGGCAATTTTGCCAAGTGTGGAGCTGAAGGTGATTACAAGCCCTACTTCCCCAACTCTGGTAGTTGAGCCTGCTGTTCAGGAGAGGGTTGTCAGCCCTACCTCAACGGTGGCTAGCGCACTGATTTCCATGAAGACTCCGCAGAGATCACTGACAATCTGCTCTGCTGTTGATGTTCCCATTGCTCCTTCCACGATAATGTCGACCAGGCTGATGGACTTCTCTGAGGACCAGAAGTGGCTGAGGTTGAGAACGACTACATAGGTGACCTCGTCGATAGCTTTTATAAAGGCTTAGGGCGAACTATCGACCTGGTTTTGAAGGGCTCGAATATGCCGTTCTCAAAGTTAAAGGTGGTCCTCTCTCGTGGCATCGAAAGTATTCGGGATTTTGAGGGGTATCACCAGGCTACTGCTTTGGAACTCCTGGTGGATGAATTTGAGAAGGATGTAGAGGAATGGCGTCGTCTCCGCTGTTTGGACCTGGAGTCTTTAGTTGATGAGCGGTTTGCGCGTCTTGTCGCTCAAAAGCATGAGGCCCGGCTCGCCGCTCAAGAGGCTGCTAAGGCTCTCTCTTCCGACTTGAAATCCTTGGAAATAAGGCAGGCAGAGGTCGGAAGTGCGATTGACGCCTCCACCAGTGCTCTTCTTGACGCTGAAGACAAGATTGGGAAGGCTGAGGAAATGATCAGGAAATCAAATCTCATTTTATCCAAGGCTAAACTGGTGCGTCTTGAAGAAACTGCGCGGCTTGAGCAGCTTAGGGCTCAAAATGAAGAGCTCTCACAGCAGGGATTGTCACATAGGGCAACTTTGGCGGAGGTTGAAGCTCGTCTGACCCAGGCAATGGATTTCAATGAGGCTGAGCTGAGGTCGCAAGCGCTTGCCCAGGCTGCTGATGACAGGAGGACGAGGCTGGCTTCCCTTGGAGAGCGGATCAGATCTTACAATGTACGACTGTAGGTCGTAATACATATGCTTCCATGTATCCCTCCTTTTTGGAATCAATGAAAATAATCATTTTTTGTTTTGACTCCCTGTTGAATCTTCAAATTGCTCCGCTTTTTGAATTGTCGGTTTCAAATTGTATTGGTGCCATTTGAGAGAATAGTCCTTTGTTGGATTGAATGCTGAGACTTGGCAGTCTGTCAGTTCAGAGGTCGCGATGACATAACTGGTTGAGGAGCCACCAAGCTTCAAAGTTGATGATACTTGTCTTTTGTAAATGTCAACAAGTATCGAGACTTGTCTTTTGTAAATGTCAACAGGGCTCGGGGTTGAGACTTGGCTGTCTGCTGGTTCAGAGGTCGCAATGACATGATCGATTGAGACGCCACCAAGCTCAAGGTTGGTGATACTTATCTTTTGTAAATGTCAATAAGTATCGAGACCTGTCTTTTGTAAATGTCAACAGGGCTCGGGATTGAGACTTAGCTGTCTGCTGGTTCAGAGGTCGCAATGACATAACCGAATGAGACGCCACCAAGCTCAAGGTTGGTGATACTTATCTTTTGTAAATGTCAATAAGTATCGAGACCTGTCTTTTATAAATGTCAACAGGGCTCGGGGTTGAGACTTGTCTTTTGTAAATGTCAACAAGCTCAAAATTGAGACTTAGTTGTCTGCTGGTTCAGAGGTCGCAATGACATAACCGATTGAGACGCCACCAAGCTCAAAATTGGTGATACTTATCTTTTGTAAATGTCAATAAGTATCGAGACCTGTCTTTTGTAAATGTCAACAGGGCTCGGGGTTGAGACTTGTCTTTTGTAAATGTCAACAAGCTCAAAATTGAGACTTAGTTGTCTGCTGGTTCAGAGGTCGCAATGACATAACCGATTGAGATGCCACCAAACTCAAGGTTGGTGATACTTATCTTTTATAAATGTCAATAAGTATCGATACCTGTCTTTTGTAAATGTCAACAGGGCTCGGGGTTGAGACTTGTCTTTTGTAAATGTCAACAAGCTCAAAATTGAGACTTAGTTGTCTGCTGGTTCAGAGGTCGCAATGACATAACCGAATGAGACGCCACCATGCTCAAGGTTGGAATGAAATTTGGAAAAAGGTCTCGTTTTCACGGGAAGAAACGAGGGAATCACTGTCATAGGTTTAATGTTAACGTAACAGCGAAATTTATATGTGGTCTTACCATTCTATGGATGAGAATTGGTAAGTGATTTTGGAGGTCTCGTTTTCACAGGGAGAAACGAGGGAATCACTGTCATAGGTTTAATGTTAACGTAACAGTGAAATGTATATGTGGTCCTACCATTCTATGGATGAGAATTGGTAAGTGATTTTGGAGGTCTCGTCCTCACAGGGAGAAACGAGGGAATTGCTATCATAGGTTTAATGTTAACGTAACAACGAAATGCATATGTGGTCTTACCATTCTATGGATGAGAATTGGTAAGTGATTTTGGAGAGGGAATCAAATGGGAACTGGTCCCTTAGGATTTTTAGCAAATCCCCAGCTGTCAACGGGTTTGATATGCCTTTACCAACTACCGTTTGAATTGGGCTAGCCATGCTATTTCCCTCAGCATGATGAGTTGTCGAGGACTTATGTTGGGCTTAAAAGCCAACATTTTCCTCTGTCCTTAATCGTTAAGGATATTGGGTCGTCTGGTTAACGTATGTGTAACCTTGACTCTCCTTTAAGACAACCAGTATACGGCCAGGTTCCTACTGGTTTATGGTTGTATGATCTCGCTTGGAGGAAAAGAAAGGCTCTCTTTGTGTGTACTTTGAACACGAAGGTCTTGATCAGAGGTGTAATGTTAACTTGATCATAAGAAGGATCCTTGATTAAGGATAATACTTCTTTAAGAACTTGCCATTGATCGGCATCATGAGTAAGTCGCCGTCTGAAGTCATGAGGCGTTATACTCCGTTTGAATAGACTGTTTCTATTACAAACGGTCCTTCCCATTTAGGCTGAAATTTGCCTTTGGTTTTGTGCGTCATAATCATTGGTCGTCTGACGGCTAAAACCAGGTCTCCTTTCTGGAAGACCCTCTGTTTGACCTTCTTATTGAAGGCTTTTGAAATTCGAGCTTGATATAGCTCAATATGTTGCTGGGCTTGAAGTCGCTTCTCATCTAGGGCTTCGAGCTCTTGAAGACGTAACCGATCATTGTCTTCTGATGTGATTTTAGTGGTCAGAGCTACTCGCAATGACGGCATCTAGATTTCCAATGGGATGACTGCTTCGCACCCATATACCAGGGAAAAAGGCGTATTGCCTGTCGGTGTCCGAACCGTGGTTCGGTAGGCCCAAAGGCATTCACCAAGCTTTTCGTCCCAATCTCGCTTGTTCGAGGAGACGAACTTCTTGAGTAGCTTGATGATCGTTTTGTTGAATGCTTCCGCCAAGCCATTAGCGGCGGGATTATAGGCAGTCGAAGCCACATTCTGAATTCGGTATTTATCGCAGAACCGATAGAATACTTGGCTTATGAATTGGGGACCGTTGTCGTGGATGATCCGCCTCGGGACACCAAATCGATAGATGACATGGTGTTTGATGAAGTTAACCACATTAGAGGTTTTGACTTCAGCCAATGGTATAGCCTCCGCCTATTTTGAAAAGTAGTCGGTTATTGCAAGGATAAACCGGTGACCTCTTGTCGAAGAGGGGCTAATTGGCCCTACGACGTCGATTCCCCATGCTTCAAATGGCCATGAAGCAACAGTCGGGTGGAGCAGCTCCGAAGGCTGGTGTATGAAGTCCGCATGAATCTGACATGCTTTACACCTTCGTGCATATTGGATGGCATCGGCTATCATAGTTGGCCAATAATATCCCAGCCTATGCAACCTGTCTTTAAGCTTTGGACCTGGCTGATGAGCTCCACAAGTGCCGTCGTGTGCTTCTTGGAGCACTTCCTGTGCCTCTGAATTGGAAAGGCAACGGAGGAGGACACCGTCATATGAACGACGGTAAAGTGTCTTCAAAGTTGGATCGTAGTAGAAGCGGAGAGACCTTCGTCTGACAGATGCCGCTTCTTTAGGATCGTCTGGAAGCAGACCGTGCAAACATAGTCAATGAGAGGAAAGCGCCAGTCTCTTGGTTCAAGATCCGTGGAGACATTATAGACTTCTCGAGTTCTTAGCATGTGCTTGGAGCATACAAGATGTCGAGTTGCGACTGTGAGGTGATACTCGGTGTCGGCTGGCAAGGCTAGTGTCGTTGCTAATGCAGCAAGAGAGTCTGCCTTGGTATTCTGAGATCGAGACACGTGCCCGATGTAGAAACCTTCAAATAGGTTGGCCAATTCAACGGCCGTGTGATAATAAGGCACCAAGTCCTTATGGCGGACTTCGTATTCGCCTTTAACCTGATTGATGATAAGTTTTGAATCGCCATAAGCTTCAAGGTAGCGTACCCCCATTCCATGAGCGAGCTGAAGACCAATGAGCAGAGCATTATATTCTGCTACATTGTTGGAGCATGATTCTGTCAGAGAAAATGCTCTGGGCAGAACATGGTTCTGCGGGGAGATAAACACAACCCCCACTCCGGCAATAATCTTGCCTTTAGGGCCCATTCGCGATGCTCCATCAAAGAACATCTGCCACACTTCCTCTTCTGAGGTTGCATAAGACTCGAAGACTTCATCAGGGATATCTTCGTGAAGTTTTGAATGTTTCGAAACTGGATGAGCAGCCAAGAACTCTGCAAGGGCCTGGCCTTTAACCGCCTTCTGAGGGGTGAAGATCATGTCGTAATGAGACAATAAAAGTGCCCACTTAGCCAATCTTGAATTCAATGATCCTGGCTTCGTCATAAGAAGACGCAATGGGTTTACTCTAGAGATGACATGTATGGTCTGGCCGACCAAATAATGTCGTGTCTTCTGAACAGCAAAGACAAGAGCTAAACACTCTTTCTCGATAGGGTTGTAGCGAGATTTCGCTCCTATGAGAGTTCTGCTCAGATAATAAATGGCCTGCTCGTGGCCATTGCCGTCCTTTTGAGCGAGGAGGGCACCGAGGGAGTAGTCCAGAGCTTTTACATAAAGCAAGAATAGTTTCCCTGATGTAGGGGCCACCAGGACTGGAGGTTTTGTGAGATACCTCTTGATGTCTTCATAAGCTTCCTGGCAAGCTTGATCCCATACGAAAGAAGCACCCTTTTTCATGAGTCGGGTGAACGGTTGACAGCGGCCTGAGAGATTTGCGATGAATCTTCTAATATAAGCCAGCCTGCCTTGCAAGCCTCTAAGCTCTTTGAGATTCCTCGGTGGATGCATGCTCTGAATGGCTTTGACCTTGTCTGGGTCAAGATGAATTCCTTTTGACGTAACAATGAACCCAAGGAACTTGCCACTTGACACTCCCAAGAAGGATTTTGTCGGATTCATTTTTAGTTGATGAGCCCGCATTATGTCGAACATCGTTCTCCAGTCGCGAAGATGTTCATTCTTGTTACGGCTTTTGACGGCAATGTCGTCGACATAGCACTCCACCGTTTTTCGGAGATGATCGCGGAAGATCGTACTCATTGCCCGCTGGTAGGTTGCTCCGGCGTTCTTCAGTCCGAAGGGCATTACAGTGTAGCAGTATACCCCCAATGGTGTTCGGAACGAAGTATGCTTCTCGTCGTCGGGATACATCTTAATCTGGTTGTATCCTGAAAAGCCGTCCATGAAAGACATCCTTTCGAACCCGCACGTGTTATCAATCATGACGTCAGTGATGGGCAGTGGGAATTCGTCTTTAGGACAGGCCGTGTTGAGATCACGATAGTCGATGCAGATCCGTATTTTCTAGTTCTTTTTGAGGACGGGAATGATATTAGCAACCCAATCTTGATGTTGTTCCTCCCGAATGAAACCACATGCAATGAGCTTATGGACTTCGGCCTCAATAGCTTCCATAATGTTTGGGCGAAACCGACGTCGTTGCTGCTTGACTCTCGTCAGTAGACTTTTCATACTGCCTCAAGTATGATTTTTCAGATCGGGTGCCTGTCTGTTGAGGTGCATCGGCTTGCGTCACGCAAGCATGCTTTTCTCCTTTTGAATCGCTGAGGGAAGCCGATGTAAGGTTGTCATCGTCTGGTAGGACAGAGATGACATTGCAAGATTTGCCCTTTGAGTTGGGCTCCTTTGAATCCCGCTGCACGTCTTGGACGAGGTCTGGGTGTATCCACATGACTTCCCCTGTCTCCAATGTTAAGGGAACAAGACCCTTATTGTTTTGAGTTGTAGCTGGAGGATGCTTGACGTCCAAACGTGGCGTGGGGGCTGGATAGGTCCCGTCAGGAACTGTGACCTTTGGGGTTTTGCCGAACTCGAGGGTCACCATATTGGTAGTGACTTTCTTCTGCTCTGTCTTCAATGTCAGAACCCCGGTGTCGACCAAGACTTGAATTCTATCTTTGAGGACATAGCATTTGTCGGTAGGATGGTGAATCATCCTGTGATAGAGACAGTATTTGGGATCGTTTGTGCATCCTATCTCATTGGGACGCCGAGCATCTGGCAGTTTCATTTTGTTCCCTTTGTGGAGCAGATGGAATATCGTGACCACCTGATCGTCTTTGAAGGAGTACTGCTTTGGAGGGAACTTAGGCTCCTGATTGTTGAAGCCGCTCTTCTTGGCCTTTGACTGCACATCTCCGGATAACTCCACAGATATAGTCTCTTTGCCTTTAGTTTGAGAAGATTATGGTAGGTCGCTATGCCCTTTGTTGTTCATACCCCATTTGACTCTAGGGGCGGATGGTTCGAACTTTTTAGCCGACTTCTCAGCTATCTCAGCTTGTTCGACCAATTCTTTCTAGGTGTGGGCTTTAACAGCCCCCATGCGAACTTCCACTTGGTCTAGGAAGTTGTGTCTGCATGTCTGTAAGAGCATGGGTAATGGCATCCCTGCTGGGCACATCAAGGATAAATTTCTGAACCGTTCAATATAGTCACGGACAGATTCGCCCTTCCTCTGCACAGTGGAGAGGAGCTTGTCCATGGTCACTTCGGTATCGTCCTCATAGAAACGAGAGAGGAACCGAGTTTTCAGGTCGATCCAAGAGTTGATAGAGCCCGGGGGAAGACTTCGGAACCAGTCAAATGCCACCCCCTTTAAGGTGCCAATGAATAGCCTAGCCATGATGGCGTCATTGCTTATAACATTACCAGTCTGAGACCGGAAATAGTAGATGTGCTGATTTGGCGAGCTCTTTCCGTCATAGGTATGCAACGTTGGTGGTTTGAACTTCGGTGGATATGGCACCGAATCCCACTCCAGCGGATAAGGACGGACTGCCCCTACCTTCTTTAATTTATCCCTCTGAGCTAGGGATGCGATTTGAGCTTGGAGGCCCTTAAGGACTTCGGCGTCTAGGGAAGAACCCTCCTTGGATTTCTCCGGCTTTGGTTGCTCATTGCTGAAGTGTTCCTCCTCATCGTGATTGCTCCCGGCATCATTGTCATTCCGATTGCTGAGGAGTCGAGCAAGCATCTGTTGAATATTGTCCAAGGCTTCTTGCTGGGTTTTGGAAGTTTGCTCCTGAGCTTCCAGGCGCCGACGAAGGTCTTCGTTGACGTTATCAGCCATATTGACTGATGCTCTGTCTGTTCGCACCGAGCTAACTGTCGCCGAAGAGGCGTACCCACTATCTTCATCTTCTTTGTCCGATGATTGGAGTGATCTCCTGGGCTCCGGCGAGGCTAGGGCCGTCGAGGAAGAAGGCTGTTCATAAGTGTAGGGTATCGCCACCCTAGATCTGGTGTTTCAGAAAACACCTTCTTCATGCGCCAAGACTTCGCCTAAGCCTGGGCTGTAGTCTGGATCTGGGGACTCTCGTCCTCTTTCGGTCATGTTGACGGATGCGGAGGCTGGATCTCGTGAGGTGCTCCTTTTGCGGTGTTTCCTCAGGGCCTGTACCGATAGCCGATCAAAAACTGACCGTCGTCTTAGAGGCGTGGCGGGGATTGGTCCCAGCCGGCAATGGACCGAGTGGAGTGTCACCAGCTGACATCCCACTTGTTGACAACAGGGGGAAGAGGTTTGTCTATCCGTCAACAATTTCCTCAAATCAGACCCGGTTGGGTCTCTGCAATCGAGCGCAAAGGCTCTTTTGGATCGCACATAGGATGATGTCCTACTTCTTTTATCCCTGCAGATGGGATTAGCACTGAATAGTGCTTTGGTTCTAGCTTCGCCATCAGGCGTGAGCTTAGTGCTTGACGCACTGGAAAGCGGAGCACGCTGTGGTGCTTTACCCGCTATGCTGCTGCGAAGGCAATTAGCCATAGATAGTACTTTGGCTTCAGCTTCGCGGTCATGGACCCTGCGCGTACGCTGTGGTACAGTAGTTTCGCTCATGAGAACGAGGCCGGCGAGAGGCATTGCTACTCTTAAATTGGACGACGGTATGATTGCCGTCGTAACTTTATGATTGGAGCAGACAGGCATCCTGCCTTTTTCTTCGCGAGAGAGGCGCGGTTTAGGCGTAGCTACGCCTGAAGCTTCGGTTGGAGACTTCTGTTTAGGCTTCCATACCCGCCTTGGCAGAGGAGACCTAGGTTCGCAAGGAACCTGATTAGCCATACGCGAGGCAGGAGGGTGTTGGCAGAATTCTGCTTCCGATTTCTGCTTTGAAACCTTGGTCGTGGAGACCTTTCTATACTTCCGTGCTCGAAGCATTGGGCCACCCCCAGAGACTTCTTCAAATCTTCCTTGATCGAACTGAACCACCAAGTTCTCACAAGCAAAGGGATCAGACTGCGGACGTGCTTCCTTGTTGCGCCAAATAACCGCAGTAGGTTCGTAGAGAACCTTTTCTGTCTCCGCAGAGACTTTCCTTGAAGATTTAGCCAGAGAAACTCTGGCTGCACCGGCTTTTCTGAATTCAGAGTTAGACCCGAAGGTCTGTTCGTCGCATTGCGATACTTGATTCTCGGCAGTGGAGAATTTAATCCCCAGCGGAGTCGCCATCTTGTTTTCCATTATATTCGCAAAGGGGAAAACTTACAATAAAAGGGTTGAGGAGCTAAATTACAAGTATTCTTAAAAAGATTACAAGTAGATCTCCTCAGAGATTCTGGAGAAGTGTGCCGATAAGAGTCTGGTCAGCGCGCGACCACTTTGTCCCTTTGACGATGCGAGCGATGAGATTCCCTTCTCGCCTGGTTCGGGGAATCAGAGAACAGAAGGTTGGTAGAACCCTCTTGTTGCTTCTCAAAATCGCCTTCAATTAGGAATTCCTTCTCGCTTGGTTCCAGAGATTCCTTGAGAAGAAGGACGATGTTAGGGTATCAACACCCTGGATAGAGAAAGCAATTCTCTAAAAGGTCTCTGAATTCGAGAGCGCACGGTGCGTCGTGAAGAAACCTCTGCTTGTGGAGTCCTCTTTTTTCCCCCTCTTTTTTTCTCCTTGTACCCCTGGCGGGCTATTTATAGGGAGAGCAAGGGTATAATCGTCCCTTGAAAATATGGAAACAGATTGAATCGAATCTGTTTGAATCTGGAAAGTAGTCTTGCTGCGAGGCTAGGATCAGCTTCTGTGAAGCTAGAATTGGCAGGTCGGTTGATCTTCTTGATCCTTTCCATATCGTTGGAGGATTTCCCCTGATCTTCTTACTCGTTTTAGAGGAGTCAAGAGATTGTGGCAATCAACTGCCAAATTTGATTTCTGATTTGATCTTAATTGGATTTGATCTGATTGGATCCGATCTCATCTGGAGATTTGATTGGTCAAAGGTTGACCATAGCAGATAAATAGCGGAGCTAGAGGCGGCTTCTGGCGAAGTCCGAAAGAAACCCTTTGGCGGAGCTGGAAGTCCTCTATGGCGAAGTTTACAAGTTAGCATCTTGGCGAGGCTTCGAATGGCTTCAAGGCGAAGTCGGGTGATACTAGCCTCTCAAGCGAGGCTATCCCTTTGGGCTCGTGTGATGCTAAGTGCTAGCACCTTAGACCTGCTGAGGTCTGTTTAGAAACAATCCGGGTTCACTGTCTGCTTGCTGGATCAGTGGAGTCCAAGTTGCTTCCTTGTCCCTCGGAGATGGGTGAAAACTGGTCTTCAGCTTGTCTGTCACTTGTCTTTTGTAAATGTCAACAAGTTTAGACATTGTTCGGACCAATAAGAATCCTGTCTTTTTTAAGTGTCAACATCAATATCTTAGGATTTCGATTGACACGTGTGATAGGCGCAGTATGGGATGCTCCTATTACAGGTCACAGTTGATGTTCGTCTGACATAATTAGTAATGATAAACTGTTATAATATATTGTGACTGACTGTAATCACCTGACTGTACATATATAAATGATGATAAACATATGATTGTACACATGACCAGATTGTATACTAGAGTAGTGACAAATGCTAGATTACAACTCTTGACATTAGTCGCTTCCTCTTTATCATGATACCAGTTGTCATACTTAGATTTGTTCTTGATATTGATTATTCTGTTATCTTTTATTTTATTTATCATATTTTTATTGCTCATATTGTTGGCCCAAGGTTACAATCACCCGTTTTTAGTGTGTTTTGATGATTACAAAACATATTAGTTATTTGTACTAATATTGTTTATTGTTTAAGTGTGTTTCAGGATTCTAACTCTACTAGAAGGATTCTTCCCTAAAGGAAGGTGCTTTGGACTCAAGTCAACTCAATTTGGGCTCAAGAATCAAGTTTTGAAGATCATATGGTGAAAGCCCTCTTGAAGAACTTGAAGTCTTTAGAATCATGTAAGAATTAGAATGTTAAAGTTTGAGTGTTGGATATTGGCTCTAGGATACACACACACACATTTTGGTTTTGTTAAAATGTGAGTCTTGTATTTAAATTTTCATGTTTTAAATTTGGTTTCATGCCTTAGTAGATATTTACATGACCCTAAGTTTTACAAAATAAATATCATGTTTAGATCATGTTTATATACTCCTACTAGCATGTTACTTAAGTTTGTTCAAACCCAAAACTACTTTACAAAAATTTTCTAGTCAAAAAAAAATACTGTTTTTCCTATTTCAGGCGGACCGGCCGACCGGCCCGGTCGACCGGCGCCAGTGCCAGGACGTGCACACTTGTGCACGTCTGTCGGCCGACCGCCCCGGTCGACCGACTGAATGCACTTGATCTCGGGTTTTCTGGGTCGACCGGTCCGGTCGACCGCAGAAGAGAGCTGTGCTCTGTCTTTTGGGACGGTCGACCCGACCGGTCGACCGGAGCCAACGGCTCTTTGCCAGCTGAGCTGGCGGTCGACCGGCCCGGTCGACCGCCAAGCCTGCTGTTGCCCAACGGCTCTTTCCTCTTTTGTGCAATTCTGAAATCTGTTTTTTGATCTGCTTTTTGGCAGACTTTTACAGGGTTTTCCAGGTTGTTTTCAGAGCAAATAAGGTCTAAATAAAATGTTTTAAACCCATTTCTCTCCCTATAAATAGAGGAGAAGACTCTCTTACTAGATACCAAGAAAAAGCCTTAAGTTTTTCAAGTTTTTCAAAAGAGAAGAAAAGTGTTTTAAGCTCTTCATTTCCAATACTTTCTTGAGCTAGTTTTCAGTTGTGATTGTTAGCTAATATCAATTCACAACTGAGTTTTTCTCACTACACTCCATAGAGCCAAAATTCCTTTACTCATTCTATAAGGAAATTGTAAAAGAGTGAGACATTGTAAAAGAGTTTAAGTGATCAAGTTGTGATCACTTTGGCGACTTGTGATCTTCTTCATCTTGTGGAGACACCTCTTCGGTAGAGGTTTTGTAAGTTGTGGAGCTCGGTGCTCGGGTCTTCGGTAGGCCGTTGTAATCGTCCTCGGTGGATAGTGGAAACCCTTCACGGAGGTGAAGGCGGGGAGTAGAGCGGTGGCTCGAACCTCGAAACAAATATCTTGTGTTTGCGATTGCCTTGTGTCAATTCTTGCTTTAAATTTCTCTTGCACTATATTGCTTTAAATTACTTGCTTGTGATCTTATTTCTTTCTTTGTGCTATTACTTCAAGCTTGTGATACTTGTGATATATTGTGTGCATCTCACTATTCATCCATCATTCTTTGCCTTGATCGATCATATCTCATACAACAAGGTTGCATTGCGCACCTCTAACTCATTCAAGGGGAATTGGGAGGAAGGAGTTCAGAACCTCTCACGGGGTATTCGGCTCTTAGTCTTGTTTTGAGAGATCGTTGCATCATTCATCATACTTAGTTTTAAAAAGAATCATTAGATTAGCAATTACACCTATTCACCCCCCTTCTAGGTGTTTTTCAATTGGTATCAGAGCTTGGACTCTAGGATTTGGCTTAACAACCTTAGAGAGATCCTAATTTTGCTAATCACTTCATTCATTTTTTCATACACTCTCACTTAGTAAAGATGGCCGATGGTATTAAAACCCCTCCTAAGTTTGATGGACTTAACTTTCCCATATGGAAGGTTAAGATGACCGTTTTCTTGCAATCTCTAGGTAGCCGAGTTGCAAAGGCCGTGACCAAACCCTTTAGTGCACCCCCGGTGATGAATCTACTTGGTCCGAAATTGAGACCAAAGAATTTGATGCCAATGCTAGGGCTCACTATGCACTACTTCAAGCCCTTAATGATGATGATATAGCTAGAGTTATTCATTGCAAGTCCGCATATGAAATTTGGACACATTTGCTAGTTACACATGAAGGGATTTCACAAGTGAAGAGGGCTAAGATAGACCTTCTTCGGTCCTAATATGAGAACTTTAGCATGCAAGAACATGAAACCATAGATGATATGGTTACAAAATTTACAAAGATCACTAATGGACTTTCTTCTCTAGGTGATGGTATTGACAATGATCAAAAGGTGAGAAAGATCATCCGGGCTCTTCCTCCTTCATGGGAAGTAAAAGCAATAACCTTGAAGGAACTCAATGACAAAGAGGAGATGGAGCTCATAGGTCTCATTGGGAATCTCAAAACCCATGAGATGGAGAGGAAAGCAAGGGAGGATATGGCTCCTTCCAAAAAGAAGACTATAGCCTTCAAAAGCCAATCCACACACTCTGACGAAGACGATGAAGAAGAAGATGACGAAGAGCTCTCACTTCTTGTGAAGAACGTCCGGAGGATGTACAACAAGGCTAAATTTCAAGGAAGAAGGAGATGGCAAGGAGGCAAAGAAGAAAGAAAGATAATTTGCTTCAATTGCCAAAGACCGGGACACATTGTTGCGGAGTGCCCGGATAAAGTGAAGCCCTCCACCTCAAAGAAGCCTTACAAGAAGAAAGCTATGAAGGCAACATGGGATTCCAAAAGCGAATCCGAAGAGAAAATCGACACCGCCAACATGTGCTTCATGGCTAATGAAAGCACAAGCAAGGTAACCCCTTCCACTTCTTTTGATGAAGAACTATCCATGGATGAACTAGGAGAAGCTTTTGTAGAATTGTCTCACAATTATGATCTCTTAAAGAAAAAGTATTTAAAAATGAAAAAGGAAAATGAATCTCTTAATCATCAAGTCTTTACTATTTCTAAAGAAAAAGATGAATTACTTTCCACTCTTGTTTCCACCCAAAAAGATTTTGACAAGTATAAGATTTCTTGTAAAGGCAAGTCCCCACAAATTGATTCAAATGAGATTACTATGCTTAAAGAAAGAATAGACTCATTGGGAATTGTTTTAAAAAATTGTGAGTTTGATAAGAAGAAGCTAGAGGCCATGTTTCCTAAGAAACAAGCCCCTAAGAAAAATATTCACCATGCTCATGCTCATGTTCATACCACACAACCTTTACATCGTGGCAAACGCCCAAAGCATGCTCACACTTCACACACACATCATGCATTCATGTATGGAAGAGTGTTCTCATGTTCACATTGTGGGCGGAAAGGACACTTAGTCAATTTTTGCTATGATAGACTAAGTGCATCTTTTCATAATGTTTGGGTTAGAAACACTAACTTTCAAGGACCCAAGAAAGTTTGGGTACCAAAGTCAACAATTTTGTTAAATGATATAGGTACCTTCCAAAGCCCAACGACGTAGAGGATTGTGGTATCTTGATAGTGGTTGCTCAAGGCACATGACTTGGGACATCAACAACTTTGCAACCCTATCAAGATACCATGAAGGTGGCACCATCACCTTCGGAGATGACACCAAGGGTAAAATCATCGGTATTGGTAATGTAAAACTTGGCACATCCCCTTTAATTGAAAATGTAGTTTTAGTTGATGGCCTCAAGCATAACCTCTTGAGTGTTAGTCAACTTTGTGATAAAGGTTTTGATGTTGTTTTTGATAATGTAGCTTGTAAAGTAATTGATAGAATTTCTAATACTTGTGTGTTTTTCGGTTTTCGTGAAAGTAATGTTTATATGATAGATATGTCTAATATGACTTGTAATATTACTTGTTTAAAAGCCCTCGATGATGACTCTTGGTTGTGGCATAGAAGATTAGGCCATATTTCTTTTGACCATATTTCTAGGTTAAACACAAAGGAAATGGTGAAAGGTATTCCTTGTTTGAGTTTTGAAAAGGACCGAGTTTGTGACGCATGTCAATTTGGGAAACAAACGAAGTCCTCTTTCAAGTCAATTAAGGATATCATGACAACACGTCCTTTGGAGTTAATCCATATGGATCTATTTGGCCCTACACAAACCAAAAGTCTAAGTGGGAATAGATTTGCATTTGTTTTGGTTGATGACTTTTCACGATTTACTTGGGTTTTCTTTCTTGAACACAAAAATCAAGCTTTTTCATATTTCCAAACCTTTAAGAAAAGAGTTGAAAAAGAAAAAGATACTTCAATTTTAAGAATAAGAAGTGATAGAGGAGGTGAGTTCATTAACCTACCCTTTATCACTTTTTGTGAAGAATATGGAATTAAGCATGAACTTTCTTGTCCTAGAACTCCACAACAAAATGGAGTAGTTGAACGGAAAAATCGAACTTTGCAAGAGATGGCTAGGACAATGCTAAGTGAATATGGTCTACCACATTATTTGTGGGCCGAGGCCGTTAATACATCATGCTATATATCAAATCGTGTTTTCTTGTGTAAAAATACTTCAAAAACTTCTTTTGAAATGTACTTTTCTAGAAAACCAAATGTTTCATATTTCAAGGTTTTTGGATGCAAATGTTTTGTTTTAAATACAAAAGATAATTTAGGAAAATTTGATGCTAGATCTTATGAGACTATTTTTGTTGGTTATTCTAGCACTAGCAAGGCTTATAGAATCTTCAATAGATCATCTTTGACTATTGAGGAATCTATACATGTTAAGTTTGAAGAATCTAACTTGTTTGTTAAGAATGTTGTAGAAATAGATGCATTGGATGAAGGCTTGGAGAAAGTGACCTTGGAGGATACACCTACTATGGGAGACAAGCCAAAGGATGATGAAGGAAGTGAAGGTAAAGTAGAAGAGGCTCAAGGACATGAAATTCAATCAATTGACGTGGAGCCTACTCAACAACTTCCAAAGGGTTGGAGATACAATCCTCATCATCCTAAGGACCTCGTCATAGGTGAAGTATCTAAAGGGGTAACCACTCGCTCTAAACTTCATGATTATTGTGGTCATTATGCATTCATTTCTCATGTTGAACCCAAGAATATCCTCGAAGCCGAGGCCGATTCATATTGGTTGCTAGCTATGCAAGAGGAACTCAATCAATTTGAGCGCAACCAAGTTTGGCACCTTGTTCCTAGGCCCCACGATAGACCAACATTGGTACTAAGTAGATCTTTAAGAACAAGTTGGATGAATCGGGTAACGTTGTTAGGAATAAAGCTAGGTTAGTTGCCCAAGGTTACACTCAAATCGAAGGAATCAATTTTGAAGAAACCTTTGCACCCGTAGCACGGCTTGAAGCCATACGGATGACACTAGCATTTGCCTCATATAAAGATTTTAAATTGTTTCAAATGGATGTTAAAAGTGCTTTTCTAAATGGTTTTATTGAAGAGGAGGTGTATGTTGAACAACCCCCCGGGTTTGTTGATCCTACACATCCGAATTTTTTATTTAAATTAGATAAAGCTCTTTATGGTTTAAAACAAGCCCCTAGGGCTTGGTATGAAAGACTTTCTTCATTTTTAATTTCAAATGGTTTTAAGAATGGTAAAATTGACACAACTTTGTTTACAAAACATGTAGAAAAAGATATTCTTATTGTGCAAATTTATGTTGATGACATTATTTTTGGTTCTACTAATGAATCTCTTTGCCAAGCTTTTGAATCATGCATGAAGGAAGAATTTGAAATGTCTATGATGGGGGAACTCAACTATTTCCTTGGACTCCAAATCAAGCAAAGGAAGGATGGGATCTTCATCAATCAAGCCAAGTACACAAAGGAACTAATCAAAAGGTTCGGGCTTGAAGGATCTAAAGTAAGTAAAACTCCCATGGCAACAACTACCAAGCTTGACAAGGATGAACAAGGTAAAAGTGTAGGCATTAAGCTTTATCGTAGCATGATTGGTAGTTTATTGTATTTGACGGCTAGTAGGCCGGATATTATGTTTTCCGTTTGTCTTTGTGCACGTTTTCAATCTTGTCCTAAAGAATCTCACATAATTGCAGTTAAACGCATAATTAGATACCTTAAGGGCACTATTGAAATGGGTTTGTCGTATCCGAAAACCGGCCAATTTTCAATGACGAGTTTTTCGGATGCCGACTATGCGGGTTGTAGGGTAGATAGGAAGAGCACAAGTGGAACATGTCAATTCTTAGGTAATTGTCTTGTATCTTGGTCTTCCAAAAAGCAAAATTCGGTAGCCCTTTCAACCGCCGAGGCGGAGTATGTTGCAACCGGAGCTTGTTATGCACAAGTTCTTTGGATGAAACATACTCTCCTTGACTATGATTTACACTTTGATCATGTTAAAATATTTTGTGATAATACTAGTACTATTCACATGACAAAGAATGCAAATCAACATAGTAAAACCAAACACATTGACATTAGGTATCACTTTCTTAGAGATCATTATGAGAAAGGTGATATTGATATTGATTATGTTTCTACCGATTTTCAACTTGCCGATATTTTTACTAAACCTCTAGATTATGCTAGATTTTCATTTATTTGTGGTGAGTTGAATGTTTGCACTATGGATTCTTAAAGAAAAAAGTTTTTTTGTTGTTTTGTTTAACCCTTTTTGATGTATGACAAAAAGGGGGAGAAAAAGTATAAAGTTTGTTTGGTATAAGATTGTTTGTTATGGTTTTGTTTGTTTATGGTGTACTTTGATGTATTTGAGTTTTTGACAAAACTATGTGTTTTCAAGTTTTTGACAAAACTATGTGTTTTCAATGCCTTATGTATTTAGCTTTTCATTGCATTATTGATACATAGCATTATTTGAGGGGGAGCTTTCCAAGCTCTTCTTCCATTTTTGTTTAAATAACTTATATGTTTTGTCATCATCAAAAAGGGAGATTGTTGGCCCAAGGTTACAATCACCCGTTTTTAGTGTGTTTTGATGATTATAAAACATATTAGTTATTTGTACTAATATTGTTTATTGTTTAAGTGTGTTTCAGGATTCTAACTCTACTAGAAGGATTCTTCCCTAAAGGAAGGTGCTTTGGACTCAAGTCAACTCAATTTGGGCTCAAGAATCAAGTTTTGAAGATCATATGGTGAAAGCCCTCTTGAAGAACTTGAAGTCTTTAGAATCATGTAAGAATTAGAATGTTAAAGTTTGAGTGTTGGATATTGGCTCTAGGATACACACACACATTTTGGTTTTGTTAAAATGTGAGTCTTGTATTTAAATTTTCACGTTTTAAATTTGGTTTCATGCCTTAGTAGATATTTACATGACCCTAAGTTTTACAAAATAAATATCATGTTTAGATCATGTTTATATACTCCTACTAGCATGTTACTTAAGTTTGTTCAAACCCAAAACTACTTTACAAAAATTTTCTAGTCAAAAAAAAATACTGTTTTTCCTATTTCAGGCTGACCGGCCGACCGGCCCGGTCGACCGGCGCCAGTGCCAGGACGTGCACACTTGTGCACGTCTGTCGGCCGACCGCCCCGGTCGACCGACTGAATGCACTTGATCTCGGGTTTTCTGGGTCGACCGGTCCGGTCGATCGCAGAAGAGAGCTATGCTCTGTCTTTTGGGACGGTCGACCCGACCGGTCGACCGGAGCCAACGGCTCTTTGCCAGCTGAGCTGGCGGTCGACCGGCCCGGTCGACCGCCAAGCCTGCTGCTGCCCAACGGCTCTTTCCTCTTTTGTGCAATTCTGAAATCTTTTTTGATCTGCTTTTTGGCAGACTTTTATAGGGTTTTTCAGGTTGTTTTCAGAGCAAATAAGGTCTAAATAAAATGTTTTAAACCCATTTCTCTCCCTATAAATAGAGGAGAAGACTCTCTTACTAGATACCAAGAAAAAGCCTTAAGTTTTTCAAGTTTTTCAAAAGAGAAGAAAAGTGTTTTAAGCTCTTCATTTCCAATACTTTCTTGAGCTAGTTTTCAGTTGTGATTGTTAGCTAATATCAATTCACAACTGAGTTTTTCTCACTACACTCCATAGAGCCAAAATTCCTTTACTCATTCTATAAGGAAATTGTAAAAGAGTGAGACATTGTAAAAGAGTTTAAGTGATCAAGTTGTGATCACTTTGGTGACTTGTGATCTTCTTCATCTTGTGAAGACACCTCTTCGGTAGAGGTTTTGTAAGTTATGGAGCTCGGTGCTCGGGTCTTCGGTAGGCCATTGTAATCGTCCTCGGTGGATAGTGGAAACCCTTCACGGAGGTGAAGGCGGGGAGTATAGCGGTGGCTCGAACCTCGAAACAAATATCTTGTGTTTGCGATTGCCTTGTGTCAATTCTTGCTTTAAATTTCTCTTGCACTATATTGCTTTAAATTACTTGCTTGTGATTTTGTTTCTTTCTTTGTGCTATTACTTCAAGCTTGTGATACTTGTGATATATTGTGTGCATCTCACTATTCATCCATCATACTTTGCCTTGATAGATCATATCTCATACAACAAGGTTGCATTGCGCACTTCTAACTCATTCAAGGGGAATTGGGAGGAAGGAGTTCAGAACCTCTCACGGGGTATTCAGCTCTTAGTCTTGTTTTGAGAGATCGTTGCATCATTCATCATACTTAGTTTTAAAAAGAATCATTAGATTAGCAATTACACCTATTCACCCCCCCTTAGGTGTTTTTCACATATTGTTATTATACACGAACATCTTTCTCTTTGCACACACACTCATTAGGTCACTTCTGACGACCCTGGATTCGCACGTCCAGGATATTGACACCTTCTTATATTGTTTAGGTGTTCGTTGAGCTCATACACTTCGCGAGGAGTTAGAGTTTTTCTCTTTTGATTTTTGTATTCTTTTCTCTCTTGTCTTTCTGTTATTTCTTGATTCATACATATCAGATTCAGTCTTTATTCCAGTTCTTTTTATAGATATCATGCGTAGATGCTTATATGTGATATTGCAATGATCGTTGATTTGTTATGATTTAGATTTATAACTTGTTTAGGTTACTTTAGTCTTAGCGTGTATACGTGGGATATTTTTCTCGCGTATATACGTCGTCGACTCTCGTTGTGACCCGTTTCCACGTATTTTGAGAAGCGGGGCATGATAGGATTTTCTTGGTATCAGAGCCAGGTTTTAGACTTGCGATGTTAAATTTTGACCTTTCTTTTCGTAAGGAGACCTAGTTCATACCGGTAACTTGAAATGAGCTATAGATACACTACAATATACATATACTATCTATTATAATTTTGACTCCACTTGGGAATTGATAGTCCTCCCTTTGGAATTCCAATTCTTGATCTGTTGATATCCATGATTCCAATACTTCCTTTAGAGTGATCTGGATTCCATCTTGATTTCTATCCTTCTTTTGATTCTATTTCCCTGATTCTATCTCTTGGAAGTGGTTACATTCATGTTGAAGCCGGTAGCATACATCAGAGTAGGCAGCGGAAGCATGGTGGATTTATGATGTGCAGAGAAGTGACGTGAAGCTTGTTTGTCTTCTCCTTTGATTTTGAATTCTTTTACTATTTCCTGCCCTATTGAATTTCGGGGACGAAATTTTTATATGGTGGGTAGAATGTAATATCCATATTTTAAAATACTGTATTTATATTTCTTACTAAGTATTTATTAAATTTTGCTTTTAATTATTAGCTTGATTTATTACTTATTTGTAGTATTAAATATACAAATTATTTTGAGATAGTAAATGTTAATTTGATTTTATCTATCACTACTATTATTACTAATATTATTATTATTACCATTAGTATTATTAACTATTATTAGTGATTATTACTAATGATTATTTCATTATAGTTATGATTATTATTATTAAGGTCAATTTTATTATTTCTACTAATCATTATTTTTGTTAATTTCATTATGGTTATTACTATTATTTATTGTTATTGTTATTAGTATTATTATTATTAGTATTGTTATTATAAATATTATAAATATTGTTGATTACCATTATTAGTATTATTTATTTTGTTATTATTATCCTTAATTATTAATACTGATTATTCTTATTGTTGTGTGTTATTATTAAATGTTACATACTTAATTGATTGTGCTAAGATTATATATTTTGTCCTAATTACTAATGCTATTGTTTCTATTCCATCTTTTCTATTCCTATAGCCCATCAACCCATTACCCTATAATCCTAACCACATCTAAATCCATTAACCCGAAGCCCAAACCAAAATTATCTCATATAATAACCCTAACTAATCCCTCCTTAATCACAAATCTCATAATCCTGATCCTAACAAATCTAAATCATAATCCTAATACATGATCCTTTCCTAATCTCTATTAACCTAAATCCCCCAATCTCTGTTATCATCTTCTAATCCTAATATTAACTGTGATCAAAATTCCCTTCAGCTATATCCTCTCTCCTTCCACCGTACAACCCCATCCAATGCCTCCACCACCATCATCTAGCAAGCTCATGCACCATCCTCCCTTCCTCTCAATCTCTCGAGCTCATGCTCAACCCCCTCGCTTGCGCGCCTCAACCCACTCCGCCGGCCTCCTCTCCAACTATGGCCGAACCCAAACCCCCCTCTAACAGCCGGAGCTTCCCTCCTCCACCAAAGTCACGCACCGCACCCCGCCATCCAACACCTGGGCTTCCTCTTTCCACAGCCCTGCCGTGATTGGCCAGACAACAGCCCATGTCGCACCCTTCTCCGTTGAGATCCCACGGCCTCCGACCCATGCGCGTCACCGCCTCCCTGGCCTGCGCACACGTGCTCCCCATTTCTCTTCATGCTGCTCTACTCTTCATCATTTCCAAGATCAACAGGCCGCAACCACCCCCATACCCCCTACAATGCCTCCTCCTCCTCCTCAAATTGCTGTCGTGACCTCCTCTCCCATGCGGCAGCACAACCCAAACCCCACCCAGCCCTGCCTTTGCCTCTTCATGATGGAGTCATGTCCACCATTTGTCGTGCCTCCTGGCTGCCCTCGACAGCCCTGCTGAGCCCCAACACCCTCATAGCCTGAGCTCTTCTGCACCACTCCAGCAACACTCCCTCCTGGGCCAAGTTCGAGTACCTCCCTCCTCTGTCGGCAAGCTCCGCGAGCCCTTTGACAACCCGCATCTTGTCCGGCAGCCCTCTAGTCTCTGCAGCCTCCGCCTTGCCGCCAAGATTCCCATGCCATGAGTTCCTTTCTCCCTCTCTTATTTTGTGTACAATGCTTTTGTGTACATGTGGTGAGTGTGTTTTAATAAATGTACTATGTCTGTTTATGTGCTGCATGCATGGGTGTGTATGTCTTTGATTAATTGTATGAGTGTGTGTATATATATATTTAATGTATGTATGTGTGGGTATTTAATTATGTGCATGCGTAGTGCTTGTGTTAATGTATGCGTATGAGGGTGTGGGTATGTGTTTGTATGTATGTATATAGTATGGATAGTATATGGATATGTGTAATGTGTGGGTTTGGTTGCATGTTGCAGCGTTTCAGACCCGTTTGGTGAGATTTGTACCCGATAACAGGAGACCCAGACCTGATCCAGATTCTTTCTCGTTATGGATCCGAGACGCTGGCGATTCGAAAACCAACCCATGGGATGGTTTGGGGATCCGTACTAGTTCGTGCGGTGAAGACCGGATGATATTCGGCTCGAAAACCGCGTCATTTCATGTGAGTGTTGGTTCTTATGTCATTTTATTATTTACCGTTGTCAATATGTATCGTGTTTTACTTTTATAATTTTATGTAACTGTTGGTCCAGAGGCCCATCACTCTAGTTTTGATGATGATTAAATCATGTAGTTATAGTTTATTAATAATCTTGTGTTTAAATAGTTTAAGTGATTGACCACGATATTAGTAGGTGTAGCTTCAACAAAGGTGTTTTGGAGCTATCACGTGTTGATTCAAGAGCTCACGCATCAAGATCGCATCTAGCACTCGGTTGGAATCAAGCTCATTGGATCGCGTTTGGATCGAGTCGACTTGGAAAAGGAGTTCTACAAGAAGACTTCGGTTTGTGTTTAGTTTAGATTGTTTAGATCTTGTATAAAAGTAGATAGTATTGATTTGCTCAAGTTCACATACACACACAAGTTTAAAGTTTATTGGTTTTGGTTTTCGGTTTAACCGGATTTTGGATTTCATGTCAAAAACATAGATAGATATCTTTATATGTATATTGGATTCTATCCATATACAATATGCTTCAAATTTATTTCGATATCATGTTTTGTATTTACATGAGTTTTGGAGAAAACGGTTTTCCATTTTAAAAATCTAAGTTTTGGAAAATACCAATTTTTGTTTAAAGCCTAATTTCAATATCACAAAAATTGTTCAAATTATTTATAATATGTGTTGAATTTTAGTCACACATATTCGTATTTCAAAGATCTTACAGGAACTTAATTTTATGGAATTTATATGATTTTATGGGATTTAATTGATGTTAAAAGGACCAAGTTTTAATCCCCAAAATATGTGACTTGGCCTTCTGCCGGTCGACCGGATGGTTGACCGAGGCAGAAGTCGGTCGACTGGTTCCGTCGACCGATGTGCACAAACGTGCACAAGGCATTTGGCTGGAAGGCCGGTCGACCGACCCGGTCGACCGCCAGAGAGCTCTGCTCTCTGGATCTGGCCCCGGTCGATCGGGCGGTCGACCGGCAGAGAGCTCTGCTATCTGTATCCAGGCCTCGGTCGACCGAACGGTCGACCGATGGCACAACGGTCAGAAATATGACTGTTGGCCGGTCGACCGGGTGGTTGACCGACAGCAGAATTTTTCTGCTGTCTTGGCCCAACGGCTAGTTTTTGAATGGGTTATAAATACCCATCCATTTGGGCTGTTTTGATCAAGAATTTCAAGAGCAAATTTTTTCATCTTCTTAAGTGTTTTAGCAACAAGTTTTCAAGAGTTTTTGGGTTTAAAAGATCTATCTTTATTTATTTTGAAGGGTTGGAAAAAGAGAAGTCTTTGGGAATTATTTTTGTTCTTCATTTCTATTTTATCGTAGAAGTTTTTCAAAGTATTTTCTTTGTGATTTTGATTTTCAAACTCTTTGTTTTCTCACACTTGAGCTATCTATCTATCCTATCTATTAGGATCATTGTTTTGTCAGAAAAATTGGTTTGTGGTCTTTGAGATCACCAAGAGTTGTAATCATCCTTTGCTTGTGGCTTTGTGCCTTTCCCTTTTAGTGTAGAGGAGGTTGTGCAATTGGGTTTGTTGGTATCCCTCTAAGTGTAGAGGTGATTGTTGTTTGGCTAAGTGCCCATCCTTCTAAGTATAGAGGTGATTGTTGTTGTGTCTTGCTTCTTGTGTAGAGGTTGTGTTTGTTGGAGAGAGGAGTTATGTACTCCTAGTTTGTATTACCCAAATCCTCAGTGGAGGTTCCCTATGTGGGAAGCCATGTGTGGACGATATAGTGGAAATCCTTCTGTGTGAAGGTGGGGACGTAGAACAGTGGCTCGAACCTCGAAATATATCTCGGTGTTTGCGATTGATCCACTATCTCTAAACTCTCTGTCTTTTATATCTTGCATTGCATCATATTGTTCATATCTCATATGCTTGGTATTGTTTGTGTGCCTCACTTGTGTTGAACCAAGAGAGCTTTACATAGCACCTCAACTCTTATTTAGAGGAAGTTAGAGGAGATAGTCCAGAGCCCTTCACCGAGAATTCCGCTACACTCTTTGGTTACACTAAGTATGTTGCACTTAGTTTTTAATTCCGCATCATTTGTCATTAGATTATCCATACACCTATTCACCCCCTTCTAGGTGTACTTACAATTGGTATCAGAGCTCCTGATATTAGGTTTAACCACCTAGGAGTGAGATCTTGGTTACCTAATCTAGTTTTACATTTGCACACAAATTTGTTTACACACACTCATGAATTTCTTTACCCCTCCCATGTATGATGTTTCCAACCTTGACATGTGAAAATATAAGATGAGTATGTACCTTAAAACCCTAGGAATGCATGTTTTTCTTGCTACTACCAAGAAATCCTATCTTGATAATAACAAGCATATAGAGGCCAATACACAAGCCCTACGGCACTTAGATGCACTCTAAGTAAAGAATATTTATGTATGGTTTCTCATTGTGATTCCGTCTTTGCAGTATGGAACACTTTGACCTCTCCAAAGCTTCAAACGCCACATTATGTGGAGGAGGAATCTAGTGGAGGAGAATCCGATCAAGCTTGCTACATGGTCCAAGGGAATGACACCCTTGAGGTAAACTCGGAACTCAACTAGATAATAGTGCTATTTCTTCTTATAATGATTATATTGATGCCGATATATTAAATGAAGAACCATCTATTGTTTGTGAAAAATTGCTTGAAAAATGTAAAGTTTTGAAAAAGAAAAGCTTTAGATTAAAAGAAGAAAATAAAAATTTGTCTTCTAAACTTGATATTGTTTTCAAGTAAGGGATGAGATTTCAAAAGAGAGGGACTCATTGAAATCCCAACTCGATCTTGTTTTAAATGAAAACAAAATTTTAAAAAACAAAAATGATTGTAATGATGTTTTGAAGAATAATGAGATTTTGTCTTCAAAACTTGATATTGCTTTAAGAGATTGAATCTTTGAAAAACAAAATTGCTTCTATTTCAAAAGAATTGGATATGATTTCAAATGAAAATAAATCTTTGAAAAATGATTTGAACTCACATGTTTACCATGCTTCACCATCTAGTGTTCCTACTGCATGCTCCATCTCTTCTTCTATTATTAAAAATGATATATGTGCTTTAAAGAAGAGTATAGATTGTTTGGGCTCCACTTTGAGCCAATGTGCTATGAACCACTCTCGGTTGGAATCCATGTTTCACAAGAAATATGTTCCTCTTATGCATGCACACAAACCACGACATACACATGCTTCTCACATTCATACACATAACACCATGTATCTCATGTGTATACGTATACACATTGTGGACGTAAGGGCCACCTTGCAAAATTTTATTTTGATAGAATAAATGATTCAAATTTTGCAAATAAATTTGTTTGGGTTAGGAAAGGTGCTAACCCCCATGGACCTAATATGGTATGGGTACCAAAAGCCACTCCTATTTTATTTGATGTAGGTGTGGGCTCTCACATGACGCGAGAGTTTTTGTGCCTGATGGTGAATGCTTTTGTGCTTGATGGACACTCCTTTGGATGCATCACCTTCAAAGGAATTTGGTGGGAGAACCAGCATGGTTTAAAGACCTAGAGATTAGCCCTAACGGTTTTGGTAACTATCACTAACTCCTATTTATTTTTACATGCTTTCATAGTATTAATTTTTAGCATGTTTTACTTTTTCATGATTATTATATTAAATGCCATGTCTATTAGACTAGTGATATGCATATGTAGTATTTGAGATACACCCATGTTCATATGGATCCATATTTTGTGTTCTCACTATAGTTTAACTATTGTGTATATCATAACTCTAAGACATGTGTGTTGGCCCAAAGGCCTATCACCCTAGTTTTGATGATGATCAACTCATGAAGTTATGTTTACTAATGATCTTGTGTTTAATTAGTGACAGATTCATTATCAAGATCTTAGTAGGTGCATAGCTCAACAAAGGATAAAATGTCAAGATTTGGAGCTAGCACGGTGTGATCCAAGGAGCTTTTGGATCAAGCTTGGACCAAGTCAAGAAGATGAGAAGCCTTCAAGTAAAGACTTCAAGAAGATGAAGACTTGTGTCTAGGTATAAGATTTAGTTTGTTTTAGTTAAAATGTAAAGGATAGATAGTTGGTGGAATGCTCAAGTATATATCACACACACACTCTTGATTTAGTTGTCTTTTCATAATAGAATTTTCAGATTTAGAAAAGACTTTCATTTTGGAAAAATACGATGTTTGGTTTTTGGTATTTCTTATGAACATGTTTTAACCAAAACCATATTTAGAGCTTAATGTCAAAAACATAGATATTTCATCGTAATTGTGTAGTGGATCATATCCATACACACTATGCTTTAATGAATTCAAAATATCTTGTTTTTGTATCATGAAGAAGTTTGGAAAACAAGTTTTAGAAAAATACTAGTTTTCAATTGAGCTAATATTTCCAACTTAGAAAAATAGTCCAAATATTTTATAACATGCCTTGATTTTGTGCAAGCAAGTTTGTTTATCAAAGTATATTGGTAAAACTATTTTTGTAGATTTTTATATATTTTATGGGATTTTTATATGAGCCAAAAGACTTAGTTTTAAATCCCAGAAAAACTGTTTGCAGGCTTCAGATAGTCGACTTACTACCTTGCTAGTCGACTAACTCTGAAGTCGTTTGACCGGCTCGGGTCGACCGACGTGCACGACGTGCACGCCTTGACCTGGCAGATGGCCGGTCTGCCGACCGGGTCGACCGGAACTGAGAGCAGTGCTCTCTGTTCTTTTGGGTCGACCGGGCGATCGACCGGAGGCTCCAACGGTCGGATTCTTGACCGTTGGCGGTCGACCGGGCGGTCGACCGATAGGTCTGACAGACCCCAACGACTAGTTTTTGACAGCCTATAAATTTGGGGGTTTGGTCATTGTTTTGTAACAAGATTTGAGGAGAGCTTTGAGCCAGTTTTTCCCACTCCATTAAAAGAGTTTTCTCCACATATTTGAGAGCAAATATTTTCAATCAAAAGGAAAGTTTTATCAAGAGTGTTTAAGTGATTTCCTTGAGTTTTTCACCATAGTTCTTTCCTTGCTTTCTCACAATCACTTGAGCTATCCATTGCCTTATCTATCCATAGGATTGTGTTGAGAGTTTGTAATTGGTGATCAAAGTGTTTTAGATCACCAAGAGATTTCCTTTTTGTTCTTTGAGGAGGCGGACAAGTGTGTTCGCGGTGGTTTAGAGTTCTTGTGTGAACTCGGTGGTTTGAGGTGCAGCCTCGGCGAGCTAGTGAGCTTGCGTGTGTACGGGCTAGGGAGTCCGAGAGTTTGTAGGTGTTGCGGCACCAAGGAGAGATCCATTGGGATCTTGCATAGTGGAAATCCTTCGTGTGTCGAAGGCGGGGATGTAGAGCAAGGGTGCTCGAACCTCGAAACAAACCCTTTGTGTTTGCGATTGCCATTTCTCTCTCTCTATCTCCTTGTTTATATCTTGCATTACTTATCTTGTCTTTACCTTTATATGCATGATATATTCCTTGTGCTCATATTGATATATTGCTTGGGTTTGTTGACTAACACTTGTATTCAACCAAGAGAGCCATCGCGGCACCTCAACCCTTATTTATGGGGAATCTAGAGGAGTTTGTCCAGAGCCCTTCACGGAAAATTCGGCAACACTCTTGTGTTATACGTTGTGTTTAGTGTAAAAGTTTTAATTAGGTCATAATTGTTTTTTAGCTTCCGCAGTATTTAGCATTAAGTGACCATTAGGTTAGCCATCACCTATTCACCCCCCTCTAGGTGAACTTACAATTGGTATCAGAGCTTGGTACTCTGATTTGGGTCTTACAACCTAGAGTTAAAGATCCTCTTTTTAGGCTAATTACAATATTTGTACACACACCATGGATTTCATGTCACCACCCACTTTTGACATTCTTAACATCCAAATTTGGAAGGTTAAGATGTCTTTGTACCTCAAGGCCCTAGGCATTCATGTTTATCTTGCTACCACTAATGATTCATATGTTAATAATAGCAAGTATATTGAGGCTAACTCAAAAGCCATTCATGCTTTAAAGTCAACCCTAAATGATGATTATTTATCTAGGGTTTCTAATGTTGATTCGGCTTTTGTAGCTTGGAACATCATCACCTCCCTTGGCGAAAAGGATCTATAATATGCCGGGAGCGATTCGGATGTTGGAAGCGACACCTCCAACAAGTGCTATATGGTCCAAGGGGATAACCCCCTTGAGGTAACTACCGAATCCGAGGAGGATGATAACATGTCATATGATGAGCTTACTACTTTTTGTCAACTTGTGCTTGAAAAATATGACATGATTAAGAAAGAAAATAAAAATTTGAAAAAGAACATTGCTTGCATGCATAATGAACATGATTCATTTTGAAGTAACATTGCATGTTTAGAAAAAGATAACAAAAATTTACATTGCAAAATGATTTGTATTTACCTAAAATTTGGTTTATATTTTCAATTGGTTTTTACTTTCAATAGGTATCAAAATTTACAATATATATTTTTCAATTGGTATAAAAAACATAAATGTTTCATTTTCTATTGGTATCAAAAATTTACAAGATATTTTCAATTGGTATCTTTTGGTATCTTAAAAATTTTGTTTATTTTCAATTGGTATCATAAATTAGTATCATAAAGTTTCGATATATACCTTTATCATAAATTGGTATATTTTTTAATTGGTATCATAATGTTTTGATATGTATTGCTTATAAGTAAGGGAAACTTAACATCTTCTCTATATATAGATTCATGTTGAGTGTATCTCATATTGAGAAGTTTGACCTTTCTTCTCTATGTCTAACACGTGTATAGGTGGAGCTTCACATCTCCTTTTATACATTGTATATTATGCGCTATGTGATTAGGGTTTAGTCATCTCTTTTTCATGTAATGCATGCATGCAGGGGGAGTTAACTTTACGTCTCTCCTCTTCATGAATGTATATCGCATATATTACTTTATTGTTTGATTTGTTTTTGCCCTTTTTTTGATGATTTGACAAATAAGGGAAGAGAATTTTTGGAGTTTTATATATGCTTGTTTATGCATGTTTATTTCATTTCCTTGTTTTATACAAAAAGGGGGAGATGGATTTTGAGAGTTTATATATGCATGTCTATTTTCTTATTTTATGCATAAATGTTTTGTTTATACAAAAAGGGGGAGAAGTATTAATGCAAATAGGGGAGAAGTATTTGGAAAGTTTATTTATGTTTATTTCCTCATTTATGCATATATGTGTTGTTTGGTTTATGCATTCATTGAATATCTTTATTGTTCATTGCTATGCATGAGTTAAGGGGGAGCTTCTATGAAGCTTATCTTTAATCCATGCATATATAACTCCATGAGTTTTGTCATCATCAAAAGGGGGAGATTGTTGGCCCAGAGGCCCATCACTCTAGTTTTGATAATGATTAACTCTTGTAGTTATAGTTTACTAATAATCTTGTGTTTAACTATTTCAGTAATTGACCAATATATTAGTAGGTGTTTAGCTTCAACAAAGGTGTTTTGGAGTTATCACGTGTTGATTCAAGAGCTCGCGCGTCAAGATCACATCTAGCACTCGGTTGGAGTCAAGCTCGTTGGTCGCGTTTTGATCGGATCGAGTCGACTTGGAGGAGTTCTACAAGAAGACTTCGGTTTGTGTTTAGTTTAGATTGTTTAGATCTTGTATAAATGTAAATAGTATTGATATGCTCAAGTTCATATGCACACACAAGTTTAAAGTTTATTGGTTTTGATTTTCAGTTTAACCGGATTTTGGATTTCATGTCAAAAACATAGATAAATATCTTTATATGTATATTGGATTCTATCCATATACAATATGCTTCAAATTTGTTTCAATATCATATTTTGTATTTACATGAGTTTTGGAGAAAACGGTTTTCCATTTCAAAAATTCAAGTTTTGAAAAATACCAATTTTTGTTTAAAGCCTAATTTCAATATCACAAAAATAGTTCATATTGTTTATAATATGTGTTGAATTTTAGTCACACATATTCGTATTTCAAAGACCTTACAAGAACTTATTTTTATGGAATTTATGTGATTTTATGGGATTTAATTGAAGTTAAAAAGACCAAGTTTTTAATCCCCAAAATATGTGACATGGCCTTCTGCCGGTCGACCGATGTGCACAAACGTGCATAGGCCATTTAGCTGGAGGGCCGGTCGACCGACCCGGTTGATCGCCAGAGAGTTCTGCTCTCTGGGTCTGGCCCCAGTCGACCGGGCGATCGACAGCAGAATTTTTCTTCTGTCTTGGCCCAACAGCTAGTTTTTTTAGAATGGGTTATAAATACCCATCCCTTTGGGCTGTTTTGATCAAGAATTTCAAGAGCAAATTTTTTCATCTTCTTAAGTATTTTAGCAACAAGTTTTCAAGAGTTTTGGGTTTAAAATATCTATCTTTATTTGTTTTAAAGGGTTCGAAAAATCAAAGAAAAAGAGAAGTCTTTGGGAATTGTTTTTGTTCTTCATTTCTATTTTATCCTAGAAGTTTTTTCAAGTATTTTCTTTGTGATTTTGATTTCCAAACTCTTTGTTTTCTCACACTTGAGCTATCTATCTATCCTATCTATTAGGATCATTATTTTGTGAGGAAAATTGGTTTGTGGTCTTTGAGATCACTAAGAGTTGTAATCATCCTTTGCTTGTGGCTTTGTGCCTTTCCCTCTTAGTGTAGAAGAGGTTGTGCAATTAGGTTTGTTGGTATCCTTCTAAGTATAGAGGTGATTGTTGTTCGGCTAAGTGCCTATCCCCCCAAGTGCCCATCCCTCCAAGTGTAGAGATGATTGTTGTTGTGCCTTGCCTCTTATGTAGAGGTTGTGTTTGTTGGAGATAGGAGTTGTGACCCCTAGTTTATATTACCTAAATCCTCAGTGGAGGTTCCCTGTGTGGGAAGTCTTATGTGGACAATATAGTGGAAATCCTTCTGTGTGAAGGCGAGGACGTACAACAGTGGCTCGAATCTCGAAACATATATCGGTGTTTATGATTGATCCACTATCTCTAAACTCTCTCTCTTTTATATCTTGCATTGCATCATATTGTTCATAACTTATATGCTTAGTATTGTTTGTGTGCCTCACTTGCGTTGAACCAAGAGAGCTTTACATAGCACCTCAACTCTTATTTAGAGGAATTTAGAGGAGATAGTCCAGAGCCCTTCATCGGGAATTCGGCTACACTCTTTGGTTACACTAAGTGTGTTGCACTTAGTTTTTAATTCCGCATCATTTATCATTAGTTATCCATACACCTATTCACCCCCCTCTAGGTGTACTTATAGTAACTATTTGATATATTTTACCAGTGTGACTACTTGTATCACTTCATGAGACGTTACTGATTGTTCACCTTATTTATGTAGTTGATATGAGCTTGTATCAGTCATTTCATGTGTTGGTAGTTTGTCGTTGTTGCTTAGGCCTTGTATTGGAAGACCTTAGACTGTGATCGGATTCGATCTATATTGATTGGCTGGATTAGTTTATGTTTGAGCATCAGATGTATTTGGATCTTGTATTTGGTATTGAGGACGTGCTAGACATGATCTTGCTTTATTGATAGACTATTTTACCAATACATAGATATGTATGAATATAATACCCCTTGACGCTAATGAATACGATGGGACTAACTTCTAGACTGTTAGGAGCTATTATTTCTGGAGTCTCACATTGATGAGTTTGACTGATGTATTGATGATCTTATTGATATTGACTACTAAATGTAAAGGTTGTCTAGATTTCATGTTGATCGAGAATGTTACTCTTCTTAGTTATGAGTTTGATTGATTTGGATATCGATGATTGAATAAATAGGAGTTCTTCGTTAATAAAATGAAATCGTGGATTTGAACTTGTCGGTAGACTCGATTGGATTGGAGTTAACTTGGGGGTTGAGGAATAGGCTTTGATTGGGTTGACCAGACCTGATGATCTTAGATATATATCTGATTTGTTACTGAGTTTTGGGATCCTGTGATTGACCTTGATAGAAGTGAGAGTGTGTGATGATTTTGATCGGATTGGAGTATGGAATTTGGTTAGATGTATCAGAACATGTAGTATTTCAAATATTGAGATTTGGATATATGATGACTTGAGGATCAGAGTAGATTGATAGGAAGAGAGAACTGATCATTGATTATTGATATATTGAGACGGTGGTTTATTGCACCAGATTACTCGATATGGATTGATACTTGATGTTCATGATGACTATTGAAATTATGAGTTGGCGGATTCATTTGTGTTGTATTCAGTACAGGTATGAGATTTTGGATCAGTTATATGTATATGAGATTGTATATTGACTAGAGGTGTAGGACTGTTACTGTATTAATTCATGTTACTGAAAGTTACTGGTAAAAAATAGTTTGACTGCAACACCCTGTATAGTCTTATTGTTCATCGTATACACAGTTATTGTTACCTTTCACTGTTACTAATATTGTTCAACGTGTATACGATTACTATTGACTGTTATACTGTACCGTTACTGTCACCGCATCGTCCCAGCATTATAAGTAACATGGATATTGATTGTCTTAACTGAATTAATTAATAATGTATATGGATAACTTACACTGGGCTGTGGTTCCGGGTAGGGCCTGATTCAATGCCAGGCATCTGGGCTGTGGTTCTGGGTATGTATGGGACCTACCTAAAGCATGAACAATATCTCAACCAATCAGTTCCAATAACTTAGGACCTCGATTGACATGTGTAATAGGCGTAGTATAGGATGCGCCTATTATAGGTGGCAGTTGATGTTCGCTGACATAATTAGTAATGATAAACTGTTATAATGTATTGTGACTGACTGTACATATATATATAAACTATGATAGACATATGATTGTACAAAATGACTAGATTGTATACCAGACTAGTGACATATGCTAGGTTACACCTCTTGATATTAGTGGCTTCCTCTTTATCATGATACCAGTGATATGTCGTACTTAGCTTTGTTCATGATATTGATTATTCTGTTATTTTTTTTTTCAGTTATCATGTTTTTATTGCTCAAATTGTTATTATGCTGAACATCTTTCTCTTTACACACACACACACACTCATTAGCTCGCTTCTAACGACCCTAGATTTGCACGTCCAAGATTTTGGACACCTTCTTATATTGTTCAGGTGTTCGTTGAGCTCGTACGCTTCGTGAGAATCTGGAGTTTCTCTCTTTTGGTTTTGGTATTCTTTTCTCTCTTGTCTTCCTTTTATTTCTTGATTCTCGATACATATCAGATTCAGTCTTTATTCCAGTTCTTTTTATACGATATTATGCGTAAATGCTTATATATAATATCGCAGTGATCGTTAATTTATTATGGTTTAGATTTATAACTTGCTCAGGTTACTTTAGGCTTAGCGTGTATACGTGAGGTATTTTTCTCGCATATATACGTCGCCGACTCTCGTTGTGACTCCGTTTTCACGTATTTTGGGAAGCGGGGCGTGACAGAATCACCAGGGTCTCTGCAGTAGACCCAATGTCACATTGCGAGACTTGATTCTCAGTAGTGGAGAAATAGTTCCCAAATGGAGTCGCCAACTTGTTTTTCATTGAAATTAAAATCGGGAAAACGTACAAAATTTTGAACATAAAATTACAAGTAATTAGAAAAGAAAAATTACAAGTGTCTCTTCTAAGATTCTGGGAAAGTGTGTTAGTAGAAGTCTTGTCAGCGTGCGATCACCTTGTTCCATAGATGATGCGATCGAAGGAGTCTTAAGGAATTCCTTCTCGCCTGTTTTCAAGAATTCCTTGTTCTAGAGATTTCTTGAGAGAGGAAGATCTTAGGGTATTAACACTCTGAATTTAGAGAAATGGTTCCCTGAATTTCTTGAAAGTGAGAGAGTTGGCTCTACTGATGCGTGCTCCCTCTTAACTATATTTTTTAGCCTCTTTCCCGCTAGCCCTGTGCTCATCCCAAAAATGAGTTATTTATTATAGGCTCTGAGGGGCATAACTGCCCCTAGAATTAAGCAAGACTAGTAACATTCAGTTAGCCTCATGCCAGAGTCTATTTTGAGCTTCGCGCGAGGCTATAAGGCCTCGTGCGAAGTTAAATACAAGCCTTGTGCGAGGCTAGACAGGCTCGTGCGACCCAAAAATGGTCATTTGAGCTGGCTGCTGCCACTTAATGTGGGACGGAGTGGATGGATCGCACTTCAAGTGACATTACCCTACTAAAGTAGTGGGATAAGCCGACAAAAGACTTGGTCAAGTGTTGACCTGGAAAACCCTCCTGTAAGGGTACAGAAAGCTTCAAGCGAAGCTGAAATTAGCTTCACGCGAAGCTAGCACAACTCTCAGGCAAAGCCATAAGAAAGCTTCAGGCAAAGATAGTATGGGCTTCAGGCAAAGATAGTATGGGCTTCAAGCGAAGGAGAAGGTTAGCTTTTTGCAAAGCTATGAAAAGCATCAAGCGAAGCTAATAAGAAAAACTTCAGGCGAAGCTAATATTTAAGCCCTTCAACACGACTAAAGAGCTTCAAGGGAAGTTATCCTCTTGGGCCATGCTTAGGCCTCTTTACAGTGATACTTGGCTTACTGTCTGCTTCGTTGGATCAGTAAGTTTTAAGTTATCGCTTTGTCTTTGAGGATGGGCAGAACCTGGTTGTCAGCTTGTCCGTATCTTGTCTTTTGTAAATATTGACAAGTTCAGATATTATTCGGACCAGTTGAAGTGCTACCTGAGGAATTTGTCTTTTTGGAGTGTCAACATCACCCTGACGGCTAAGACCTACACGGAGCCTTTCTTGAAAGATAAAAGCGCTCCTGACGATCACTCAAATAGCCTATATCAGGTCCTCACCCTGATGGCTAAGACCTACATGGAGGTTCTCCTGAAAGATAAAAGTGCTCTAGACGGTCACCCCGACAGTCTATATTGGGTCCTCACCCTGATGGCTAAGACCTACACGAAGGCTCTCCTGAAAGACAAAAGTGCTCCTGACGATCACTCATATAGCCTATATCAGGTCCTCACCCTGACGACTAAGACTAATACAGAGGCTCTCATGAAAAACAAAAGCCTATAGCCTATATCAAGTCCTCACCGTGACAGTTAGGACCTACATGGAAGCTCTCCTGAAAGACGAAAGCGCTTCTGACAGTCACTCATATAGCTTATATTGGGTTTTCACCCTAACGACTAAGACCTACATGGAGGTTTTCATGAAAGACTAAAGCGCTCTTGACGGTCACTCATAAATCCTATATCAGGTTCTTACCCTGACGACTAGGACCTACACGAATGCTCTCTTGAAAGATGAAAGTACTCCTGATGGTCACTCTAATAACCTATATTGGGTCTTCACCCTGACAGCTAAGACCTACATAGAGGCTCTTCTGAAAGATGATAGCGCTCCTGATAGTGACTCATACAGCCTATATCGGGTCCTCACCCTGCGGCTAAGACTTACACGGAGGCTCTCCTGAAAAATAAAAGCACTCTTAACGGTCACTCTGATAGCCTATATCGGGTCCTCATCCTGATGGCTAAGACCTATAGAAGGCTCTCCTAAAAGATGAAAGTGCTCCTAACGGTCACTCTGATAGCCTCTATTAGGTCCTTACCTTGACGACTAAGACTTATGGAGGCTCTCCTGAAAGACAAAAGCGCTCATGATAGTCACTCATACAGCCTATATCGGGTTCTTATCCTAATGGCTAAGCCTACACGGAGACTCTCCTGAAAGATGAAAGTCCTCGTGATGGCTTCGATAGCCTATCGAGTTCTCACCCTGACGGCTACACCTAACTTACATCGAACTTTTGCCCTGACAACTAAAAGGTGTTGCAAAGACTTATTAAAATGAATTACTCGGGGAGAAAGCTCCGACAACTGTCAAGTCACTCCGACAACCGTCGACTCCGCGTCCTAACTCTCACTTCTTTGGGTTGAACACAATCAGACAAATGCAACGAGCCATACAAATAAGCAGTAAAAGCAAGACTCAAAATTGAAGGAATCATTACATGTTTATTATGCATACATTGCTATAAAAGGAGTACAAGTGCCAATAAGCATGCTACTACGTACACCTCTCACTTGACCCTGGCTCGGTTCGGCCCGAAAAGCGACTCCTGCCCAATTCAAAGCGCAGATCCTGAGCTTCTTTATAGGACTCATGATAGCAATCATTCAATCGCACCACTTCTGCTCGTACCTCCTCAAC
Organism: Agave tequilana; assembly: GCA_038442645.1. NCBI lineage: Eukaryota > Viridiplantae > Streptophyta > Magnoliopsida > Asparagales > Asparagaceae > Agave > Agave tequilana. Next base: position 95,171 of record JAVJIF010029665.1, on the reverse strand, counting down.
CTCACTCTCGCGATGCTATAAACTCAACTCTAATTGTAGAACTATCCCTCTTAGCGCAAGTTTCTCTTTAATGTTTTGCGCCTTCTGTGGCTAGAGCAAATCGATCACTAACTACCTCTCCAGGATAATATTGCGCAAGCCCGAGGCATCCTTGATTGGGGAAAAACTGTGCACGAAAAGTGCGTGTTTTTAAATCACAAGTTAAAATTGCGTGCTTTGGCCTCCTCGATACTCCCGTTATATAGTATGGTGGCTAAACGCGTCGAATCCACGGGGACAGGAAGTGATAGAAGCTTTACCGTTATATTCACGTGTGTATTAACGGTTCTTCAATGTTTTAAAGAATCAAAAGAAAAGAAAACAAAGAATAAGAAGAATACGGTGAAAACAAAGAAGTGGGAAACATAGAAGAGTTATTATGAATTTTGGGTTTTTGAAATAAGGTAAAAAGGAAAGATAAAAAGAGATACAAGAAAACTCATGGATACTAACTACTAATGGCTCAACTAACATGCTAACCTCTTAGTGATAGTTGCCTCACATGTATCATCGGCCATTGCTAGTTCTTGGCTTTAAGGGCTTTACAAAGCATGAAGCATAAGATCACCTTCACATCCAAACTCAATAAACAAGTGCAAGCTACACTTAAACCAGGAAAACTAACTAGAGTTAGCATGGAATAAAATAATGGTAACTTGTTAGAGAGTTAGATGTTAGAGTATTAGAATCCATCATCTTGAGCCATCAATGGCTCTTGCAAGAGCAAGGCCAATTAGAGGCTATTAGATTCATGTGGATTATCAAGTAAGAAGTTAACAAGTTAGTGGTTAGTAGTTAGTTGCCATGAGAGAAAATTAGCTAAACGTGTAAAATGAGTTAGAGAGAAGAAAACAAGTAGAGATAAAGAGAGAATCTTTAATAGAGTGTCACCCTCCATTACAAGCACTCTTACTTTCATCATATGTACTACTCTCTGTCCTATTACATGATCTACAAGAAATGAAAAACACTAAAGAGGAAGAAGAAGAATAACTAATCTAAACGCATAAGAAGAAGAAACTACCCTAAAAACTACATCAAAACTCTTCTCCCTGAAAATCTGATCAACACTGGGTATTTATAGGCAAAAAAAGGGCACCAGGGAGGCTGTACGGTGTCGTGCGTCGAAGCTCGACGCACGACTCCATAGCAAGTGATTAGTACACAAAAGTGCATATTTTACATCATAATTCCCATGCATAATACGAATAAATAAGTGAATTTTACTCCTCTTCTCTACATATTTGCAGGTACAAAATTAATGGAGAGATATTCAAATAATCACTTAATTACCACTAATTAAGTGATTAATCAAGATTAAGGATAAAGCCAAATCTCAAACCAGATCTAGAGAGATCCGCGCAACAAACTCAGAATCCAAGTGGTCCATGTGGATAACCACTTCCCAACTGATCTCCACCAGAAAGATCCGATCCAACGGCCACGAGATTGCCGCGGGGCGCGGCAAGGGGCGCGGCAATCTTAGGGTTGTTAAGCCCCGGATTTTGTGGCAACAACCTACTCTCCAGAAGCTTCTCCAATCTGCTATAAATACTGCATCATCACCTGCGAGCTGGGACTGATCAGAGAGAGAAGAGAGAGTTTAGTTCTAGGCTTTGTAATTTTGTTAGTTTTTGTTTAGGTTTTGTAACTCTCTATGATCTTCTTCTCCCTAGATTTCATTGCAAAAGAGAGAGATTGTAAGAGAGAGAGAGCTTGTATCATCAAGAAGTGACACTTGAAGCTATACAAGGATTGATCCATTCTCTACTTCTCTACTTGAGCTTGATTCTAGTTTGCTTTCTTTACTTGCTTTATTACTTGCTTTCTTTAATTCTAGCACTTTAATTCTTGCAATCTACTTCATGCTTTCATGCTTTCTTGTATTTTGCTTATGGCTTGTTGTATCTAATTCTTCTCCATGTACTAGCTAACCACTAGCTTAGCTACTTCACTAACTCATGGGTGTTTGCTTGATTTCATCTTGCAAGTGTATGATCTTCTCTTCTCCGACGGTTAAACCACCGTCTTGCAAATGAGAAAGTAATTAGGTCGACACGCTAGACGAATCCATAGCCAACGGAGTGACAACGTTAGGCAAGCTTTCATTATCAAGGAGTTTGGTAAGTCTTGGCAAGCTAGCAAGGTAAGCTAGTCATGGATTGCCTTCTTTACGTTCTTTTCCTTTTCTTGTTAATACAACATCCACTTCTTGATTTCTTTTCCACTTCCACATGAACATATCCATCTTCTTTTAGTTTCTTTTGCATCACTAAGTTTATAATCAAGAGAAGACTACTAGTTTTAACACTTCACAACCTAACGTTTAAAGCTTCTATCGCGAGCTCTCCCTGAGATCCGACTCGGTATAGCCCTATGCTATAGCGGAGACAAGAAAGGGTACATCAAATACATTCTTATACACATAATAAGTACACCTTTCCCGTCCAATCAAAATGGCGCCGTTGCCGGGGATGACAATTCTCTAATACGGCGCATACGTATCCTTTCTTAATCAAAATGGCGCCGTTGCCGGGGAGAGCAACGTATTTTTTGGTTTAAAGTGAAGTACTAAACGATTCTTCTTCTCTGTTTGCAGGTTACAGGAGAAGAAACAGGAATATTTTGCTTGCAGTGACATATAAGTGGACCTGGGACTCTGCTCAAGAAAGCAGAGCCCAGGATCCCTCCAAAGTGCCGCGGATCCACAAGCTTTGCCGTGGAAACGCGGCATAATGGAGTGAACTCCTAACCACTTTTCTGCAGGGGCTTCTGCTCTGCAAGATACAACTGCTTTTATACTTGATTTTCTGTATACTTCACTGTATTCCTGATTAATTAATACAACAGTAAAAATTAGTTGATAATTGCTAAAAAATTGTTTAGACACTTGCATTTTAGGCACGTGTCTTTCAATTCTTTACTTTTACTGTTGAAGAGTGCGCGGAGGCAAGGTACGTGTTTGCATTGCATATTAGACTAGGACAAACTCTTGCTTGATTTTCTTGCTTTGAGTGTATCCTAGTTATTTTTCTTGTACACTTGCACAATTCAAATTTAAGGGCATAACCCGTAAATAAGATAAGGTGGGGGAGGTCATTACCCTTTCCTTAGCCCGAAAACCATTTTCCCAAGCACTCACTAACCCAAGCCTCTAATTTAATAAAAAGTAGACTTTGGCCCTAGGGATATCTCGGACTCAATTAGGAGATTATCCTAAGGGGGAAAAGTGTTGGAATTTAACTCTTGCAAAATCAGTGTCTAGGAAAGGGGTTGAGGGCCGAAAGCCCGAAGGTTGCTGGTTACTTAATTAAGGAACGTCTCCGGACGGAAAACCTCCCACCAACCTTACCCTTCCCTGGCTGATTAGCTTGTGGTTAGAGTCTACACTAAACCTCCCGTGGACAGTCTATTTGTTAGGAGTCGTCTAGGTCTAAGTCTACCCTAACTTAGGTTAGAATTTTTCTTTTCTTCTTTTGTTTGTTTGTTTGTTTGTTTGTTTGTTTGTGATTGTGTGATATGGCTTACAATTACAATTCTTTCCATCATAATCCTTATGTCACACACACACCATATTCAGATAATTCCAACCCGGTGTTTTACAATATGCACCAACCACATACACCGGGTTGGCCTTATCCGAATCACTACGACCCATACACCCCATCTAATGATTATAATGTCCAAAACAATTTCAACTCTTCATCGAGTCATTGGGGATTCCAGTACCCCGAGTCAAATTATCAAAATCCTTGTCCACCATATTCATCTTGTCCACAATATTCATTTCCTGAGTCCACTTCCTATACTCCTTTTTCTGAACCTCCATTTGAAGAAAAATCTGAGTTGCAAAGGAGTATAGAAGCCAATTTACTGAGAGTTGAGCAACAACTTCAAAAACCATTTGTCTCTCCAATTCCACCATATTCTCAAGAATCTTACTCAGTTCCACCTTTTCATAATGAACAACCATTTGCTTGTGAACCGAGTACAGATTTCTTGTGTGAGTCAACTTTTCCATCATCACACACTTTTGACTCACACTTCCAAGACAACACTTCCTCTTTCCATCAAAACAATGAAATCATCGATTATGGAAAGATGCTTGAAGACATGACCAATGCTCAAAATGCTAGAAATCGTGACATAGAATTGATGATCCAAACTCTTCATTCTCATCCTCTTTCTAATGTCACTAGCCACTCTAAATCCAAAGAGTCATGTAGTCTTGGAAGTCCAGATTCAATTTCAGCAAGTTTTTCATTTCCTAAACTTGAACTTGTCCAAAATTCAAATCCAATTGACATTTTGGCAAGTTTTTCATCTCCTAAAAATAAACTTGTTCAAACTCCAGATCCAATTGACGTTTTGGCAAGTTTTCCTTTTTCTGAAATTGAACTGGAACATGATTTTGATCCTGAACTTTCACTTGATGATTCCAATTTACTTCCAGATTCAATCATGACTTCCATATCCTTACCTGATTTCAATTCATTTCCTGAGTCAGAATTGAATCCATTTTCCATCCATTGTGAAATTGAATCACCAATCTTTTATGATGATCACATAGAACTTGGCCAATTCCATACTTCTGAAAATCCCATTGATAAATTGGCAAGTTCTCCACATATTATTGAATTACATGAGGAATGTGATCTTGAACCCCAACTTTGTGCTTCAATCTTTCTTCCTGATTCCATAATGACTCCGGTATCTTTACCTCACTTTAATTCTTTCCTGGAGTCAACCTTGGATCCTTTCCCAATTCACAATGAAGTTGAATCACCCATCTTTGAGGATCGTATTGCACTTGCCCAATTTTACACCTCTGAAGATTCCATTGACATTCTGGCAAGTTCTCCATCTTGTGGAATTGAACTCAAATGTGACCTTGATTTTCTCAATCTCTTTACTTCTGAAACTGATTGTACAATTCTTAAGGAAGATGTTGACTTAAGTTTTGAAGAATTGTACGGTGATGAGCTTGAATTTCTTAAAATTGGAAGTAAAGAGATATCACTTTTAGAAAGTCACATTCCATCGTTGAACTCTGATTGTGGACTTGAGTTTTCATTTCTTGACTTGGACACAATTTCTGACTTCACTTCGACTCCTGAACCATCACTTGATTTAAATCATAATCCTGAGTCGGTGTTTCTTTCCGAGTCCAAGTCAACAGTTCTATCAGTTCATACTCCATTCTGTGACAAGGAATTTGATAAATTTGAGTCTGAAATTATTTGGAAAATCTTAAAATTAGATGGGGTCATGAACATAATAAAGAGCCTTCATGCACACATCATTCTTGTGGGTCATATTTTTGCTATTTTTGGTGGGTTCCTGAAAACCCAAAGAAAAGATGATTGGGCCATGTTCCGTGGACCAATCAGACCACCACCGGAACCACCACCTTAAGGTAATTTTTTCCTTCCCTCTTCATTTTTGTTTCATGCATACATATATCATAATGCATTGAGGACAATGCATGAAATAAGTGTGGGGGAGGGTTTACTAACATAGGATTTTCTTTTCTTTATAGGATTTTTATTTTTTAGGACTTTTATTTTTCTTTTTAGGTCTTTTATTTTTAGATTTTATCTTTTTTCTATTTTTAGATTTTATCTTTTTTTTAGATTTTGCTTTTCTTTTAGAAAAATATAAATAAAAAAAATAAAAAATAAAAAATAAAAAATAAAAACTTTTTGAAATAAAAGACAAAGTTTTGATCTATTTTTAAGAAAATTAAGATGTATCTTAGAGATTAAGAAAGCCTTAATTATGACATCTTAAACTTAGTTGAAATAATAGATCTTGTTTGAAATTATAGGCTAAGTAAGTAAAATTGAGGAGATATTTTTATCTTGCATTTTTTGCCTTAGATAATATGCACTTTACACTTACACATTTCTTGGGATGGAAACAAAGACCAAAAATGCCATATATATATATATAAAAAATAAAAAAAAAGAAAAGAAAAAAAAAAAAAGAAAAATATATATAAATAAAAGATCACTTATTAAGCTGGGAAATTGTGCCTCAAGAAGCATGATTATTCACGCCTAACGGTGATTAAGAATAATCCCTCTTAGTTTTGTGGCCTTTTTCACTCGAGTCCTTAAACCCGAAGGGATGTTTCCTCATCTGGTGCCCTAAGACCATCTGGTCTGGGAGTCATCGGTTATAGGCTCGCTACATGGGTGAATTAGAAAGCCTAATAAAACTAAGGGAAGAAAAAGAAAAAAAGAATATATATAAATAAATGGCTTGATGGTTGGAGTTGAAATCCCAGAAATCTTCACTTACACGGTGTGCATATTATCTAGGTTTTATGAAAGATAAAAGTATTCAATCCAATTTTGAATTCTTACCTTAATTAAAGACAAAATCTTGCAGGGATACTAAGTTTAAGGAAGAATGATTATAGGTGGACTTATGACCTAGGATCACTTATATTTTCGCAAAAATAGTTCGTAAATATGTCTCTTATTCAAAATGCGTTTTCAAAATACTAACATTTGTCTTCTTTCTTTATGGATTTTGTGGGTGTAATCCGCTGAAAACCCTCAGGAGACAACACTCCTCCTCTAGGGTAACCTAGAGGTTTAACGGCTTGTTGCACATGCTCAGTGCAATCGCGTCACCTGCGAAAGTGGTGTAATAAACTTGTAGCTTAGATTTTATTTTCTTTTACTTTGTTTTGCTCGGGACGAGCAAAAGAATAAGTGTGGGGGTGTGATTAGTACACAAAAGTGCATATTTTACATCATAATTCCCATGCATAATACGAATAAATAAGTGAATTTTACTCCTCTTCTCTACATATTTGCAGGTACAAAATTAATGGAGAGATATTCAAATAATCACTTAATTACCACTAATTAAGTGATTAATCAAGATTAAGGATAAAGCCAAATCTCAAACCAGATCTAGAGAGATCCGCGCAACAAACTCAGAATCCAAGTGGTCCATGTGGATAACCACTTCCCAACTGATCTCCACCAGAAAGATCCGATCCAACGGCCACGAGATTGCCGCGGGGCGCGGCAAGGGGCGCGGCAATCTTAGGGTTGTTAAGCCCCGGATTTTGTGGCAACAACCTACTCTCCAGAAGCTTCTCCAATCTGCTATAAATACTGCATCATCACCTGCGAGCTGGGACTGATCAGAGAGAGAAGAGAGAGTTTAGTTCTAGGCTTTGTAATTTTGTTAGTTTTTGTTTAGGTTTTGTAACTCTCTATGATCTTCTTCTCCCTAGATTTCATTGCAAAAGAGAGAGATTGTAAGAGAGAGAGAGCTTGTATCATCAAGAAGTGACACTTGAAGCTATACAAGGATTGATCCATTCTCTACTTCTCTACTTGAGCTTGATTCTAGTTTGCTTTCTTTACTTGCTTTATTACTTGCTTTCTTTAATTCTAGCACTTTAATTCTTGCAATCTACTTCATGCTTTCATGCTTTCTTGTATTTTGCTTATGGCTTGTTGTATCTAATTCTTCTCCATGTACTAGCTAACCACTAGCTTAGCTACTTCACTAACTCATGGGTGTTTGCTTGATTTCATCTTGCAAGTGTATGATCTTCTCTTCTCCGACGGTTAAACCACCGTCTTGCAAATGAGAAAGTAATTAGGTCGACACGCTAGACGAATCCATAGCCAACGGAGTGACAACGTTAGGCAAGCTTTCATTATCAAGGAGTTTGGTAAGTCTTGGCAAGCTAGCAAGGTAAGCTAGTCATGGATTGCCTTCTTTACGTTCTTTTCCTTTTCTTGTTAATACAACATCCACTTCTTGATTTCTTTTCCACTTCCACATGAACATATCCATCTTCTTTTAGTTTCTTTTGCATCACTAAGTTTATAATCAAGAGAAGACTACTAGTTTTAACACTTCACAACCTAACGTTTAAAGCTTCTATCGCGAGCTCTCCCTGAGATCCGACTCGGTATAGCCCTATGCTATAGCGGAGACAAGAAAGGGTACATCAAATACATTCTTATACACATAATAAGTACACCTTTCCCGTCCAATCAGCAAGGCCGCGGAAACGCAACCATGGCCGAGTTTCCACGGCCATGTTGTGGAGTCGTGCAGCATTAGGGCGTGGGTCTAGTATTGGAGGTATGGGACTTGTACAGCCTGCTGGTTCCTTATTTTTTGCTTCCAAAAGCAACATATCCAGTTTCCAAAGTCAAAGGCTATATTAGGATCTAAAAATCACCAAATAAATGGGATTTTTGATCTTCTTCTTCATTTCACACCATGGACCTAGGAATACACAAGAAAGCCATTATTTAGCAGAATTTTATATTGAATAAGTGTGAAAATATGGTATGAAATATGCAAATATAGAGACCAATCACACCTCCACACTTATCTTTTGCTCATCCCGAGCAAAACAGAAAAACTAAGTAAGAAGATTATTACACCACTTTCGCAGGTGACGCGATTGCACTGAGCGTGTGCAACAAGTCGTTAAACCTTTAGGTTTCTCCTAGATGAGGAGTTTTGTCTCCTGAGGATTTTCAGCGGATTACACCCACAAAATCCATGAAAAAGGAAATTAAATGTTAATATTTAGAAAATGCATTTTGAAATAGAGAAAAGTGTTGAAATATTTCTGTGAAAATTTAGGTGATCCAAGGTCATAAATTAACCGAAAATTATTCTTCCTTAAACTAAGTCTAAATGCAAAATCTTGTTATAAATTAAATGTAAGAATTTAAAATTGAATCGATTCTTTGATCTTTCATAAAACTCTTTAAAAATATGCACTTTGTGAACTGTGAAGATTTTTGGGATATCGATTCTAACTTTAATGTCATTTTTTCCTTAATTTTTTAGGCTTTCTAGCTTACCTTGGTAGTGAGCCTTTAGCCGGTTACTCCCAAACCAGATGGTTTTAGGGAACCAGATGAGAAAATATCTCTCGGGCTTAAGGACTCGAGTAAACAAGGCCACAAAATTAAAAGAGATTATTTTGTTTTTGTCCACCATTTTAGGCGTTAATAATCATGCTTCCTGAAGCATAACTACCCAGCTTCAATAAGTGGTTTTTGTCATAAATTTTTTTTATATGGCATTTTCAGTCTTTGTTTCAATCCTAAAAAAATATTGAGTAAGTATGACGTGCATATCTAAGGCAAAAATTCTAGATCTAATTATCTTTCCAATCTTACTTTTTTAACCTAAAATTTAAACAAGATCTATTATTTTGACTCAGTTAAGAATTTATAATTTTAGGCCTTCTTGATTCCTAAGATCCTCTTAACTTTCTTAAAAATAAATCAAAATTATTTCTCTTATTTAAAAAAGTTTTGTAAAAAGAAAATAAAAGCGTTTCTATATAAAAGAAAAAATCTAAATTTTTTTTAAAAAGTGTAAAAGAAAGAAATTTTAGAACAACCTACGTTAGTAAACCCTGGAATAAAGAACGAAGAACAAAATACAGTATATTGAAATAAAAATTGACACGTGCCTAAATGCAAATGTCTAAACCATTTTAAAATATCCAAATACCGTATTTTAGTTTTAATTATTACAGCACATAGGTAACAAAAACTAGCAGCAGAATATAGCAATATACAAGAATTTACCCAACCACACAAAAGCAAGTGTGAATTTCTGTAATGCTAAAATTTGACTTGCACACCAAAAATAAAGAAGAAAAGTTAACAAAAACGTGAGTTCAAACTGTTCCCATCCCCAGTAACGGCACCAAAATTTGATCGGGGAAAACCATGCACGAAAAGTATGTGTTTTAAAATCATGAGTTAAAAGTGCGTGCTTTGGCTTCCTCGATACTTTCGTTATAGTCTGGTGGCTAAACGCGTCGAATCCACAAAGACAGGAAGCGATAAAAGCTTTACTGGTATATTCACGTGTGTGTTAACGGTTCTTCAATGTTTTAAAGAAACAAAAAAATTAGAAAATAAAGAATAAGAAGAATACGGTGAAAACAAAGAAGTGGGAAATATAGAAGAGTTTTTATGAATTTTGGGTTTTTGAAACAAGGTAAAAAGAAAAGATAAAAAGAAATACAAGAAAATTCATGGTACTAACTACTAATGGCTCACTAACATGCTAACCTCTTAGTGATAGTTGCCGCACATGTATCATTGGCCATCGCTAGTTCTTGGCTTCAAGAGCTTTACAAAGCATGATCCATAAGATCACTTTCACATGCAAACTCAACAAACAAGTGCAAGCTACACATAAACTATCAAAACTAACTAGAGCAAGCATGGTAAAAAGTAATGGTAACTTGTTAGAGAGTTAGATATTAGAGTGTTAGAATCCATCATCAAGAACCATCAATGGCTCTTGCAAGAGCAAGGCCAAGTAGAGACTATTAGATTCATGTGGATTATCAAGTAAGAAGTTAGCAAATTAGTGGTTAGTAGTTAGTTTTCATGAGAGAAAATTAGTTAAACATGTAAAAGAAGTTTGAGAGAAGAAAACAAGTAGAGATAAAGAGAGAACCTTTCATAGAGTGTCACCCTCCATTACAAGCGCTCTTGCTTTCATCCTATATACTACTCTCTTTCTTATTACATGATCTACAAGAAATGAAAAATACAAAAGAGAAAGAAGAAGAAAAACTAACCTAAACTACCCTACGGAGAAGAAACTATCCTAAAAACTACATCAAAACTCTTCCCCCTGAAAATCTGCTCAATACTGGGTATTTATAGGTAAAAGAGGGCGCCAGGGAGGTTGTATGGAGTCGTGCGTCGAAGCTCGATGCATAACTCCACATCATGGCCTCAGAAATGCGGCCACGGCCATGTTGTGGCCAAAAGTGCAGAGCTAGGGCGTGGGACGTGTATTGGAGGTATAGGACTTGTACAACCTGCTAGTTCTTTGTTTTCTGCTTCCAGAAGCAATAGATCCCGCTTCCTAGGTAAAAAGCTATATTAGGATCTAAAAATCACCAAACAAATGGGATTTTCGTCTTCTTCTTCATTCCACACCATGTACCTAGGAACACACAAGAAAGCCATTATTTAGCAGAATTTTATATAGAATAAGTGTGAAAATATGAGAAACATAGAGACCAATCAATCCTCCATCGCCTTCTTCAATGCCTCCATATTTTTCAGGACAGCCTCAGACAGTTCGAGTTTCTCCTTCTTCAGCTCATTCAGTTGTCAGGCCTGCTCCATCCATTTATCCATCCATGTGGATAGCTGGTCCCTGAGGTCGCTCGCCTTTGATCGATGGTAGTCCAGCTCGCGGTCTAACTGATAGATGAAGCAATCGTGCAGCATGAGCTCCATGCGAAGAGTCAGCCTGGGCATCGATCGAAAGTGGCTCCTCGACACCCTCTTGCATCAAGCACATATGTAATCCAGTAGGGATTTGGACCCCTCCCCGACACCCAGGTCGGATCCTCCATCCAAATCTTCAAAGTCATCGAAGTTGTGTGAGCTTGTGGAGTCATCAAGATCCACCATGGGTTCCTTAATAAGCATGACGCCTGTAGATCCACTCCTCTCATGGCCTCCAAGATTTAGAGCATTGCATTCATTAGTGTCCCGAGTAATCCCTGCAAGGTTAATGGTTGCCACTCCCTGAGGAGTGGCTATGAGCCCGACCGATGATTAGTCTCTAATTTTGCATAATTTTCATCGCATTCTCATATTTATTTGATGTAAAAAATTCTGCTAATAAAGCTTTGCTTGCTTAATTCTAGGTCCATGGTGTGCAAATTAAGAAGAAGACCCAAAATCACCATTTAATGGGTGAATAAAGGCCTACCAAGTAGCCATTGACTTTAAGGAGGAGATTTTGTCAACCCAGGGCATCAAATCAGGATTTCAGAAGATCAAGTGGACAGGAGATAGGAGGGGCGACGCGCTGCCCGAAGCTAGGCGCGCGCCGCCCTGGCAAGGCCGCGACAACGCGACCCAGGCCGCGTTTTCGTGGCCGTACGGCGCGCGCGCGCCTGGGCTTTGGGCCAGGGGTCGTCCCCCTGGCCCCCTTTCCCCTGGTGCCTATAAATACCCCCCAGGGGTCTTCAGTTGGGAGAGATCCAGAGCTTTAGCAAGTTGTGGTATCTTGTTTTAGGATTGTAGTTGTTTTAGTTTCCCTCTTCTTCTAGTTTTAGTTTTACCATTAGAGTGAAAGAGATAGAGTGTGTACAAATTGTATTTGAAGGTGACAAGCTAATACAAGTAACTACTTCTTTTTCTTCTTTCCATTTACTTGTGTTTTCCATTTGCTTTTACTTCCTTGTTGTAGTGTAACTCCTTTTCTCTTTACTTCTTCTTTTGTTTTCTTATTGTAGTGTAACTCCTTTTCTCTTTACTTCTTTTCCTTTATTGTTTCTTTTACTACCATATCTAACTAACTCTTTCATTACATGGTTAACTAACTACTAACCCACTAATCTCTAACAACTTGATTGATAAACCCAAATGAGTCAATAGTGTCAACTAAGCCTTGTGCAAATAAGAGCTATGATATCTTAAGATGAGGGTTCTAACTCTAACTTACATTCAAGTATTCACTTTCTTATATTTCATGCCTAACGGGTTTTTGATGATCTATGGATTGCATGCTTTACTTGTTTTTGTAAGATAGAGATTTTCCTTTTAACATTACCGATACCATTAGTGCACTTATGTCTTCCCCTATTCTCGCCTTCAATTGGATCTTGATAAGGGAATGTCTAAGTTTTTGCCATGTTAAGTAAGTTATAGGAAGAACTTTCACTCGATTTCCACGTGAATAGTTCCTATGCATAAGGGGTATGCTTGCCTATGATCCATCGTGAGGCTACATCTTCAAGAAGTTAGAGATTAGTGGGAGCACTTAGTAGAAAGTTAGCCATGCGTTTTTACCATTAAGAAAATCCAACTTTACAAACCACCAAATCATTTTCAAACTATTCTTGAAACAAATTTGTTTTCATTTTCCAATTCTTTATTCGAAACAAAGAACTTTCTCTTTTCTTGAGCAAAGAAGCCGCATCAAGCTTTCATCGCTCTCCCTTCTTGTGGATAAGACCCGTATAGCCACTTCGCTACTACAGAAGAATCGCAAAAGCAGTAATATCAACCCACACTCTTTTTACTTATTCTTGTGCTTGCTTTTTGCCGATCAAATTTTGGCGCCGTTGTCGGAGAGGGAACGGCTTTATTGTTCAATACTAAAGATTTTTCTTTATTCTTGTGTGTAGGAGAAGTACCAAGGAGCTCACTATCACGGGAAGCGAAAGTGGTGGCCAAAGACGTTGCACGAGGATTCATTTGCCCTCGGAAAATTCGTGTAAAAGCGAGTTTCTTCGATTGAAGTACTAACAAACTCATTTGTAGGGTTGCCGAAAGCCGCTAAAATTGCTTTCTAAATTTTTTTAGTTCCAGTGAATGCTTCACCTTATACATGTGTAATAAACTCAACAGAAATCCACTTGTTGCTTAATTGAAATTTGGATTAGACTTTTGCATTTAGGGCACGTGTCTATTTCAATTCATTTCAATTTATGTTGAAGAGTACTGGAGAAAAGGTACGTGTGCATTCATATAGAATAGGACCAACATTTTAGAGTGATTTATCGCTTTGAGTGTTACCTTGTTGTGAATAAACTGTACACTTGCACAATTGACATTAAAGGCAAAATCCTCAAATAAACAAGATAACATGGGGATTTCATCACCTTTCCTTAGCCCAAAAACCATCTCTAAGTGCACTCACACTATCCCAAGCCTTAACTAAAAATTGATAGACGTTGGCCCTAGGGACATCTCGGACTCACTGAGAGATTAACCGAGGTTGAAAATTGCAAGAACTATACTCCTGCAAAATCGGTGTCTGAGGAAAGTGGATTGAGAGGCAAAGCCTCGAAAGCTCCGTGATTTGGCGTAATTAAGACCCGTGGCTCACGCCTGGATACCTCTGACCGAGTTTTGCCCTTTCCTGGCCGATTAGCTTGTAGTCGAGTTTCTGCAACAACCTCCCCCGGAGAATCGATTAGTTAGGAGTCGTCTAGGTCCAGGTACCTTAGACTAAGGCTTTGTGATTATTGTTCTTTCTTTTTTTTGTTATTTTATTCTTTTCGATTGTTTGTTGTCTTTACATTATTTGTGGTGTGCTGCATGCAAGAGTGGGTGAGAGATCCTGTATCTTCGAGATTAACCAGAAACACTTCTCTACCTTTGCATCCAGAACCTGTGATGGCGTCACTTCAGGACAAGTTTAACCCAGAACCTCATTACCATCTTGTATAAAACTGCCTGAGGCAAATGGAAGTAATTTTGAATTAAAGTCTCAATTCATCAATACTCTCCCAAAGTTTCATGGTTTAGAATCAGAGGACGCATACTTCTTTGTTAGGGAGTTTGAAGAAGTGTGCCTCATGATGCTTATACCCCAGCTAGGAGATGATGCCGTTAGGTTACGTTTCATTCCCTTTTCCCTAAAGGACCTAACGAAGAAATTGTTGTACAGTTTGGTGGTAGATTCAGTCACAACGTGGGATGGTTTCGTCAAGGCCTTCTTGAAGAAATTTTACCCAATCCACAAAACTGCCCTCATTAGAAAGAATATCATGCAGTTCAGGCAAGAACCGAGCAAAACATTTTGGAGATACTTTGAGCGATTCAAAGATCTCCTAGCTCAGTGCCCTCATCATGGTGTGGAGAAATGGCGTCAGTGCTAGATTCTCTACGATGGTCTAGACTATCGACAAAAACCCTGTTAGAAACCATGTGTCAGGGAGGGTTCTTGCAAAAGGATGAGAATCAGGGTTGGGACTTATTTGAGGATTTAGCTGAGAAAACCCTGCAATGGGAGTCAGCCTGAGAAAAACTAAGGAATTCACAATCTATAGCTTCAAGTGGAGGGCTCCTATCTCTAGAATCATCCATAGCTGTAGAAGCTAAGATTGTGACCCTAATAAGGAGAAAAGATGCTCTAGAAACAAAAGAGCAAGCCAATGTCAACCAAATCAACCCACCACTGATTCACAATCTGGGTTGTTCATACTGTCAGGCACCAAACCATGTCCTTGAAGAGTGCCCTATTTTTCATACCCAGTAAGTGCCACTGGAACACCTGAACGCGGCCTACTCACGGCCGCCGCATAATCCCTACACGCAAACATACAATCCAGGTTGGAGGAATCACACAAATTTCTCCTGGGTCCAGAACAATCCTCCTAGGCCTAATTTCTCCAACAATTTTCACCATCCCAGTCCTCTACCAAATTTTTCCAGTCAAGCTTCAACTTCCTCCTCTCAATGTTCACCAATGGAAAAGAAATTCAGTAAGTTAGAGGAAAGCATGGAAGCTTTTATGAAGTCCCAAAACCGCTTTTATGCAAGGGACAAACGCTGAACAACCATTCACAGGCTATATCGAGATTGAAAATGCAGATGAGCCAATTAGCTAGCTCCCTAAGTGAAAGACCAAAGGGTACTTTACCTAGTCAGCCGCTAGTTAACCCAAAAAACTCTAATCAAGCATATGAGATTCAGGATCCTTCGATTAACCAGTGCAATGTTGTTCACACACTTTGATTTAGAAAGAAGGTGGACAACTAGGTCTACCAACAGAAAAATTCAGTCCATCCTGATCCTACTCCAGCCTCCACCTCTGCTAGTTCCTCCCAATCTGCTCCTCAAACATCTGACGAGGACAAAACTGCTGAATAAGTTCATAAGCCTGTAGCACCCTTTCCCAATAGGCTTAGGAACAACAATAAGAATATACACATGGAAAAGATGCTTGAGATGTTTAACCAGGTCAAACTGAATGTGCCTCTTCTTGACGCTATCCAACATGTCCCAGCTTATGCCAAATTTCTTAAGGATATATGTACGAAGAAGAGAAAGACAAATGTGCCCAAGAAAGTGTTCTTGGCAACCAATATAAGCGAAATTCTGTCTGGTCCCATTCTGGTGAAATACAAGGATCCCGGATGTCTCACAATTTCCTGTACCATAGGACAAACAGAAATTAGCAGAGCACTCCTTGACCTGGGAGCAAGTATCAACTTGCTACCTCTCTCAGTAAATCAGCAACTTGGGTTGGGCGAGCTGAGTCCAACTCGAGTCACCATTCAGCTAGCTGACCGATCTGTGAAAAATCCCGAAGGGAGAAATCACAGATGTCCTTATCCGGGTCGGAGATTTCATCTACCCCGTTGACTTAATTGTGCCTGAGACCCAACCTGTGTCCAATCTAAGGTCTCAAACTCCAGTCATCTTAGGGCACCCATTCCTTGCTACAGCCAATACCATAATCAACTATAGGATCGGGTCCATGCAATTGACCTTTGGAGATATGACAAAGGAAGTCAATGTCTTCAATCTTGGAAGACAACTCAGGGATGTCAATGATCAGACGTTTGAGGTCAATTCCATTTAAAATCTGACCAGTGAGCATGAGGAAAGCATGGAGATGGACACAGAGGCAGAGTTTGATCTAGAGTCTGAGGATTTTAATCTTGACCAGATCGTGGATTTGGCAGTAGACTGGGCGTCAAGCCCAACTGTACCTCATCATAGGATTGAAAGTCCAGAGATTGCCCCCAATGAAGCAACACCTTCCCTAGAGGTAAAAGCCTTGCCTGTACACCTCAAGTACGCCTACCTGGGCGGAAGAGAAACCCTGCCAGTCATCAGAGCATCTCACCTGACTGAGCAACAAGAGGACGGCTTAATGTCTATTCTGAAGAGACATAGGGAAGCCATTGGATGGACGATGAAGGATATCAAAGGGATAAGTCCAACCATAATGCAACATAGAATCCATTTAACTGATGAAGCAACCCCCAGGAGGGACCCACAATGTAGGCTTAACCCACTCATGCATGAGGCAGTTAAAGCGGAAATTTTGAAACTACTAGACAATGGGATCATTTATCCCATTTCTGATAGCCAATGGGTTAGCCCTGTTCATGCGATCCCGAAGAAAGCTGGCTTTACGGTGGTTGAAAATGAGCACAAAGAGTTGGTACAAATAAGACTGCCTACCAAGCTTCGTGTTTGTATTGACTATAGAAAGTTGAATGCAGCCACCCGTAAAGATCACTTCCGCTACCCTTCATCGACCAAATGCTTGAACGCCTGGCTGGATACGAGTATTATTGCTTCCTAGATGGGTACTCAGGATACAATCAAATCCTCATTGCTACAGAAGACCATGAAAAGATCACGCTCACCTGCTCATTCGGAACCTTCGCTTACCAACGCATGCCCTTTGGATTGTGCAATGCTCCCGCAACATTCCAACGATGCATGCTTAGTTTTTTCTCCGACATGGTCGAATGTTTCCTTGAGATTTTTATGGATGACTTCTCCATCTACGGAGATTCATTTGATCAATGTCTTCATCACCTAGAGTTAGTTCTGCAGAGATGCAAGGAGATGACTCTAACTCTAAACTTGGAGAAATGTCACTTCATGGTGAGACAGGGGATTGTCTTAGGCCATGAGATTTCTAGGAGAGGCATTGAAGTGGACAAGGCTAAACTAGAAATGATTGCTAAGCTTCCTCTACCCAAAAGCATCAAGGATATTAGATCCTTTCTAGGGCATGCTGGGTTCTACCGACGGTTCATTAAGGATTTTAGCAAAATCGCTAGGCCCTTAACCAACCTGCTCGCTAAGGACATGCCCTTTGATTTTAACGATGTCTGTTTCAAGTCATGGGGGAAGCTTAAGTAAACTTATTTCTGCGCCTATTATTTCTGCTCCTAATTGGGCCCAACCGTTTGAAATCATGTGCGATGCCTCTGATTTTGCTATTGGCGCTGTTCTAGGACAGTGCATCGACAATAGGCAGCACGTGATTTATTACTCGAGTAGGACCTTGAATGACGCCCAACAGAATTATACAACGACTGAGAAGGAATTCTTGGCAGTTGTCTTTGCGTTAGAGAAGTTCTGGCCCTACTTGCTAGGCTCGAAGACGGTGATTTTTACAAATCACTCGGCACTGAAATACCTCATGACCAAGAAGGAAGCAAAAGCCCGATTGATTCTGTGGATCCTTTTCTTCAAGAATTTGACCTGGAAATTCGGGATAACGAGGTATAGAAAATGTGATTGCAGATCATTTGTCACGAATTCCGAACGCACCGATCATACAAGCTCCGATCAATGAGGATTTCCCAGACGAGCACATCCTGGCCATTTTTAAGGAACCTTGGTATGCAGGCATAGTTAATTACCTGGCCACTGGACAATTACCCGCTGACTGGACAAAGCAAGACCAGTGTCATTTCTTTGCCCAAGAACGGTACTTCTTCTGGGAAGAGCCGTATCTTTTTAAGTATTATCCCGACCAGATTATTCGACGATGCATACCAGAGGAGGAACATAGGAGTGTGCTAAGCTTTTGCCATGACCTTGCATGCGGAGGACACTTTGGTCCCCGCAAGACTGCAGAGAAGGTTCTGCAAAGTGGATTTTTCTTGCCCACTTTGTTTAAAGACTCATACCATTTTTGCAAGTCATGCGCAAATTGTCAGAAGATTGGGAAAATTTCAAGAAGAGACATGATGCCCCTAAACCCAATCCTGGAAGTTGAAATTTTTGATGTTTGGGGTAAGAAATTCATGGGACCATTCCCTAATTCCTTCAGCAACCAGTTCATTTTAGTTGCTGTCGATTATGTCTCTAAATAGGTAGAAGCTGTACCAACAAAGACCAATGACAACAAAGTGGTTGTCAAATTTCTCAAAGAAAACATCTTCTCCCAATTTGGCACCCCCAGAGCGATAATTAGTGATAATGGATCGCATTTCTGTAATAGAGTTTTTGAAGCTTTGATGCGGAAATATTTCATCAATCACAAGTTATCTACTCCGTATCACCCCCAGACAAATAGGCAGGTCGAAGTCACCAATCGACAAATCAAGCTCATTTTAGAAAAGACTGTCGGATAAAACCGAAAGGATTGGTCGGTCAAACTCAACGATGCATTGTGGGCTTACCGCACTGCTTTTAAGACAGTTCGGGGGATGTCTCCTTATAGAATCATATTGAAAAAGCCTGTTATCTACCAGTCGAGTTAGAACACCATGCCCTATGGGCCATTAAGCAACTCAATTATGATCTGAGTAAAGGCGGTGAACTAAGGAGACTGCAGATCGCAGAATTAGAGGAGATACGGAATGAAGCCTATAAGAATGCTCGGATCACCAAAAGCTAAACTTTTTCATGATCAGATTATAACTCGGAAAAAATTTGTCCCGGGCAATAAGATTCTGCTATATAACTCTAAGCTTCATATTTTCGCGGGGATGCTGAAGACTCGTTGGTCTGGACCGTTCATTGTGCGCACCGTTTTCTCACACTGTGCTATGATTATTGTAAACCCTAAGAACAACATGGAATTCAAAGTGAATGGGCAAAGACTGAAGCCCTTCTTGACCACTGAGTCTATGACTCCGAATGATAGTGTGCTAACTCTTTTTGCCCCGTCATACACCTAATGACAACAATTAAAAAAAAAGACATCTTATTGTTTATATGCTTACCCCTTCTACTTTTCTTTTGACATTTCTTTTGCCTATTCGTCCTTGGCCGGCCTGAGTCAACGAAAACGGTGACATCATTTCTTCACCCTATTGCATTCGCATTTACATACACATTCATTGAGGACAATGCTTTAGATAAGTGTTGAGGGGTGCTAACACTTTTTCTTTTTCCTTTTATTCTGTTTCTTTTTACCAAAAAAAAAAACCTCCAGCTTGAAAAGAAATTTCATACTCTTTATAAAAATACCAAAAGGTTGTAGGAATTAAGAGAACCTTATTAATGAATCTTTATTTTTGCCTAAATAAACAAGAAAGATTGGCTTAATTAAGAGTTAGGAGGGATAAGGAAAATAACTCATACCTTTTATTTAGCCTTAGTAGAATATGCATAAACCACACACACATGCTTGGGATTTAGAGACACAACTCTGAAGAAAAAAATGCTAGATAATTGTGCCTCAAGAAGCATGATTAATCACGCCAAAAAAAAATAATCAATATATAATAGTAAATCTTGATTTTGTGGCCTACTCTACTTGCATATTTGACCTGAGGGGTGTTTTTCCACCTGGTGCCCTAAAATCATCTGGTTTGGGAGTCATCAGCTTGATATGTGTTACATGAGTAAAGTAGAAAGCCTAATGAAACCAAAAATAATAGATAAATATGAATAAACTTAAATTCAAAGTTGAGTTGAAAAATACCAAGCATCACACTTACACATTATGCATATCTAACTAAAGCAAAATAACAAAATGAGTTAGAAGTATAAGATCCTTTCTAAATTTAAAGAAAAATCATAATTTCTTCTTTTATAAAGGCTAAAGTATAGGAAGACTTATGAGGGTTTAACCTAATTCTTACACCATTCGGTCATTTTTACTTAGATGATTGAAGGTTCTTTTTCTTGAAAGAGGTTTGCTAACACTTAATATTTTTTTCACTTACTGGATTTTATGGGAGCAATCCACTGAAAACCCTCAGGAGACAACACTTCTCCCCTAAGAGAAACTTAGAGGTTTAAAGGCTTGTTGCACATGCTCACTGCAATCGCGTCACCTGCGAAAGTGGTGTAATAATTTTCTTATTTTTGTTTTGCTCGATACGAGCAAAAAGATAAGTGTGGGGGTGTGATTAGTCTCTAATTTTGCATAATTTTCATCACATTCTCATATTTATTTGATATAAAATTCTGCTAATAAAACTTTATTTGCTTAATCCTAGGTCCATGGTATGCAAATGAAGAAGAAGACCCTAAACTGCCATTTAATGGGTGATTAAAAGCCTACCAAGTAGCCATTGACTTTAGGGAGGAGATTTTGTCAGCCCAGGAAATCAAATCAGGATTCCAGAAGATCAAGTGGACAGGAGACAGGAGGGACGACGCGCTGCCTGAAGCCAGGCGCGCGCCGCCCTGGCAAGGCCGTGGAAACGCGGCCCAGGCCACGTTTCCACGGCCGTACGGGCGCGCGCGCCTGGGCTTTGGGCCAGGGGTCGTCCCCCTGGCCCCCTTTCTCCTGGTGCCTATAAATAACCCCAGGGGTCTTCAGTTGGGAGAGATCCAGAGCTTTAGCAAGTTGTTGTAATCTTGTTTTTAGGACTGTAGTTGTTTTAGTTTCCCTCTTATTCTAATTTTAGTTTTAGCCATTAGAGTGAAAGAGAAAGAGTGTGTACAAGTTGTATTTGAAGGTGACAAGCTAACACAAGTAACTACATCTCTTTCTTCTTTCCATTTACTTGTGTTTTTCATTTGCTTTTACTTCCTTGTTGTAGTGTAACTTCTTTTCTCTTTACTTCTTTCTTTCGTTTTCTTGTTGTAGTGTAACTCCCTTTCTCTTTACTCCTTTTCCTTTGTTGTTTCTTTTACTACCATGTCTAACTAACTCTTCCATTGTATGGCTAACTAACTACTAACCCACTAATATCTAAGAACTTGATTGATAAACCCAAATGAGTCAATAGTGTCAACTAAGCCTTGTGCAAACAAGAGCTATGATATCCTAAGATGAGGGTTCTAACTCTAACTTACATTCAAGTATTCACTTTCTTATATTTCATGCTTAACAGGTTTTTGATGATCTATGGATTGTATGCTTTACTTGTTTTTGTAAGATAGAGATTTTCCTTTTAACTTTACCGATACCATTAGTGCACTTGTGTCTTCCCCTATTCTCGCCTTCAATTGGATCTTGATAAGGGAAGGTCCAAGATTTTACCGTGTTAAGCTAAGTTATAGGAAGAACTTTCACTCGATTTCCACGTGAATAGTTCCTATGCATAAGGGGTATGCTTGCCTATGATCCATCGTGAGGCTACATCTTCAAGAAGTTAGGAATTAATGGGAGCACTTAGTAGAAAGTTAGCCATGCGTTTTTACCATTAAGAAAATCTAACTTTACAAACCACCAAATCATTTTCAAGCTATTCTTGAAATAAATCTGTTTTCATTTTTCAATTCTTTATTCGAAACAAAGAACTTTCTCTTTTCTTGAACAAAGAAGTTGCATCAAGCTTTCATCGCTCTCCCTTCTTGTGGATATGACCCGTATAGCCACTTTGCTACTAAGGAAGAATCGCAAAAGCAGTAACATCAACCCACACTCTTTTTAGTTATTCTTGTGCTTGCTTTTTGCCGATCAACCGACCCTGAAGACATACCCAAATTTGGCCTCCACAAATTCATCAAGTTACAACCAATAATCGATGAAAATCAAAGTCTAACAAAAAAAGAAGCATTGAAAAAATTGTCATTAACGAAAGATTACAAAAAGCGATCCCTAAAACAACAATTCTCTCAAACACTCACAATGTCTTGAGGCATCCCAGTAGCTCCAGCAACAAGTTTCGCCTTGGAGTCCCGATGGGCTTCGGTCGACTGGTCCTAAGTAGGAGCTTTACTGACCGGACGATCACGAGAAGCTCCGCCACTATAGCCATGGCAGAGGCATCAGGAATTGAAGGAGCTTGGGAGGCAAGACTTCTAACATTCTTTGGTCAGTGCAGAGGCTACTAACCACGAGAGAGTATCTCAGTGGTTTGCCTTGCAACCCATCTTTATACTCATCCTGTACTTCATTAGCTTGAAGACCTTGACCTCCTTTTGTAGCCTTGCCACGTCCCCGCCTACTTCTCGACCACTGCCTTATCGGTAAGCCCCTGCTCCAGCTCATGCAGGAGACTACCATTCTCACCCTGGAAGATGATCCTCTCATAGTTGAGCTCAGCCTTGACACCTTCGATAAGCCAATTTGCAGCTTCCAGCCATTTTAAAGCCACTTGGAGCTTCTTTATTCTCCAGCTCCGAGTCCTTCTTCTCTAGCTCCTCCTGAGCATGGACAGCTCCTGCCACATCACTGACTCTGTCACTTTGAACTCCATCCGAAGCTGATCCAATTCACCCTCCCGGCTTCATTGGGCCACCAATTCGCTGTCCAAGTCAGCCTGAAGCCTGGCGATCTTATTATCTACCTCCCTCTTCTTGGCGAGCTTCTCAGTCTGCCCTCTCATTTTCCTTCAGGTGACCTATAGACTGCCCAAGAACTCAACAATGAATACGACATTTTGAAAAAGAGGAGATCTGGGGTAAGGCTACATGATTACTAGAAGACAAAGTTCAGTTTGAATTTACCTGAAATATCTCGTTCTCCAGCGTCCTCTGCTGGTACCTCGACGGAAGCGCCTTGAACTCCTCTAATCCTTAGAGGAAATCACCATGCCCAAGGGACCTCACTGTCTCCCCTCCATAGAAGAAAGCTCAACCCATAGCTCACTCCTTGAGGCTCCGAAGCTATTATCAAGAAGGGAGAGGCCAACCCCAAGGGTCCGGTGGCAGTGCCGACCTCGTTCACTTTCGTCACTCCAAGTGCAGGCTCCTCAGTCAGAGACACAAACCTGGAGGTATCCTCTGGGGCACTGCCTCTCTGAGGACTTCGATCTCGGGGTTGGATCATGAATCAAAATCTCCGCTGGATAGATAAGGTAAAAAGGATTATGGGACTTCGGCTACCCTAATACGCTAGGAGTAGCTTCCTGCCCCGCTACATCTCCTTCTTTGGGATTAGATCCTCCGCCCACCATAGCCATCATCCTCCCCAACTTCTCAGCATCAGAGTCATAGACAATCAGTTGTCACTTCTGCAAAATAAAAGTCAGAACCACAGAAACAAAATATGAAAGAATTCAGAGACAAATCAATTCTTACTCTCCCGGGGATCTGAAGTTGAGGAGAAGACTCCTCCTATGGTTCCCCCTCTTCGGTCGCTCCACTCGAGCTGGGCACTTCTTAAGTCACGCCTCAGGCTCTGGAGTCGCACTCTTCGACCTAGACTCTGCCTCTCTTAATGAGATGTCACTCACGAGAGCATTCTCCTTCCCAGTGGCAGGATCTGACACCTCGTCGTATCTACCCGACACCGAGGGTCTCGGAATGATTGGGGGCACGAAGGGCCTCCTCGGGTCCAACGGCCAACTCCAGTTACAACGGTCATAATCAAGCTGATACAGCGTTCAAACCCTTTCTTGAACCTCATCGAGGATCGACGCACCACTCCGAGGGAGTGGACCTTTGTTCCACTTGGTCAGAACGTACCTGCAGTCCTTAGCCATGGCAGCTTCTCAGGGACCAGAGATGCGGACGATAGTGTCGTGCCACCCATAGTCGTTATCCACTAGGTTGATGATCAACCTAACACATCAGCTCCGAGGAATGAAGGGGTGGACACCTTGATAAGTTTTCCTAGGCGGCACAAAACTATTTGACCTCGTGCACTTCAGGGGCAAAGAAATAATAGAAGGCTTCAAAGCCCAAAACAGCTTGCCATGGCCCTAGTGTCAACTGCGTGGGTGGAACCTTAAAGCAGGCCAGAACATCTTAGATGAATGGGGTCAGTGGAAGCTTCACCCCTTCACTCCTGAAGCCAAGATCTAAAGGTGGAAGTATACACCGTCGGTAGGAGGCAACGCCATGACGTTCATCTTAGTGGGATACACTCCACTCAACATTGGAGGGTAAACGAACATCGTACATCGCTAAGTACTCGTCAACCTTCTTCTGGCTATGAAGGACACACGACTCGGGATCCCATGGCCTTTCTCATTCTAAGACCGACGCTTTTTCCTTTCTCCTCTATGGCGCCTCTGCTCCTCACCACCTCTCTGACGACAAAGAATTTCCTTTCTCTTACCGTTTCAAGAATCGATTGAAGGATTTGGATGTAAAGATTCAGAGCGAAAGAAAAGGAATGTGAAGAGGCAAAAAAATAGAAGATTTCTAGAGTTTATGAAAAGCTAGAGTTTTCAACTTTCCCCTAATTTAAAAGCAGGCACTGACGTCATCGCAATGATGACTTAGGGCTAGGTCATCTATTCGCATGCCAACTAGCTCTAAATCCTAACCGTTGCGCAAATCCCAACTCACAATGATGGCTCCAAAGCGATGGCTATCTGCCCAAAGCGCACGCGAACTGGACAAGCGATGTGAGTTTTTGCCAGCCTTTATAGATGTGACATTAAATGCAAGAGTATAGAAAAGCACCCCAACTGCTCTCCCTCAAGTGTTCTCTAGTTGTTCACCCATGAAGCACAAGAAGATGCTCTGACTACATGGTGAAAAGTCATGCTGGAGGATGGAATTAGTCCTTTACCTTCCTTCTCGCATGGAGATTCCAAAAAGGAGGGAGCAGAGGGGGCATCTATAGTGGTCGAATTTAGACCTTCATCAAGATCATGACACGTGTCCCACCGCCTGGAGACATCACATCTCTGCCAGTGGGCCCAGCTCACATACAAGCCTAACCTGGACCCAAAAAAAGCCTCGAGCCTTGTCCCGAGCCCACATCAGGTCAGACATTACTTACCTGGATATACTAATTAACCGGAGCTGTGCAACTCTCTGAGGACTCTAATAATTGGTACACGGATCCTTTCCGGAGCTACCAAGACTCCGATAAGAAGACCCTCTAAAGCCTTCTACTCATGCACTGCTTATAGCTGGACGACACGATCCCATGATTTACGGATATAGCTATACTATCAGATCATCCCCACTTTTCAAATGTTATAATGCTCTTATATTAATGAGAGATGTTATGGATAGTGACAAATATCTTTGCATGGTAATCTCAATAATCAAGCGGTGTGATCTGAGTGGTTAAGAGGAAATTATAATGTTCATATCATGCAATTATAGAGATCGAAAAATCTATGCTATCAATTATAATCCCAACAATCAAGCAGCATCTGGGCGGTTATGAGGAATTACAACGTGCAAAACATGTAATTATGGAGATCCAAAATATTCGTGCTATCTTACAACTCCAATAGGTATATATATACATGATTAAGGTTCTACCTGCACACAAGAATACAGAATTTTAGAACTTAAGAACAAAATGTGCAAGTACTCAATACTACCTCTATAGCAAGTGGCTATGCGGGTCGTGATCTACAAGGAGGGACTAGCGATGGAAGCTTTTTAGTAAGTTCTCTTTTAAGTTACAATCAATGATTAAAGATCTTCTTTTAGTTCTTTAAAAGAAAAAGAAAAATAAGTTACAATTAAGTTAAGAAGAAAGTGGTAGATTGAGAAGGTGGAGAAAATGAAAAATGGATTTGTACAAAGAAATTAAAAAGAGTGATAAAAGAGTGGGGAAATTGTGGTGATCTAAACTAAAAGTTAAAAGAAAAGAAAGAAAACCTAAAAGAAATACTTACCCTTTTTTGATTGGTTACTTACCTGGAATCCTTACATATTTTACCTTGCTTCAGAGGCGATCAATGCATAACCCATAAGATCAGTTCAGTTCTCATTCGCATTACATCATCAAGATGAACAAGAATTAAATGATAAGGAATCTTGAGGAGGAGAACGTCATCATGAAGTATTGGTGGCACTCACACAAACATGGCTATACTAATGTTTCTAGATTCACTTGGATATTCGTCAAAACCAAAAGAGAAAAAGTAAAAAAAAGAAGAACATATAAACAAAGAAAAGCATAAAGATGTTACCTTTGATTACTTATAGAAACTATGAAAGAAAGGAGGAGATTACATTGGTGTCACTCTCAACATAAGTCTCTCGCTCTTACTTACATGAATCTCAGTCTAACCTATGCTTACGAAGAAATAAAAAATACATGTAAATAAAAATAAAAACTTATACTAAAAGAATAAAAAAACTGGCCTAAAATCTATCTCTGCTTGATCGCTCTCTATAGTATCAGAAAACCCAGTATTTTATAGGCAAAAACCCAACGAGGAGGAGTGTATGAAGACAGGGGGAGCAAATGCTCTCCCAACCGTCTCAACAAAGCCACAAAATGTGACTTTGTCCACATTTTCACGGCCTGGTTGTGGCCAGGTGGCCATACTCGGGGGGATACAGCTCTTGGTTTAGCGATTTCCCTTATTTGTTTCTGAATTTCCCGTTTCAGCTCCTCTATTTGACGAAACTGCCTTTGATCTTTAGCTTTAACCAATTGATTTGTAAAGATTTATTCTAATCAATTTTCAACCGATTTTATCTTCTCTGATTTGCCTTGATCTGCCCTGATCTTCTAATTTCAAATTAACTCTGAATTAAATTAGAATTTTGATGGGCTTTTGGGCTCGTTTTTCTTCCCTTTCCTTTAGCAATGGGCGTGCATATAAATTAGACAATAAATAGGATTAAAAATAGAGTTTATTATATAATAAGTATGAGAATGTGACAATAAATATACAGATTCACCGACCGATCACACCCCCATACCTATCTTTTGCTCGTCCTCGAGCAAAACAATAAAACTAAACCAAAAATTATTAGACCACTTTCGCAGGTCACGCGATTGCACTTAGCATGTGTAACAAGCTGTTAAACCTCTAGGTTACCCCTAGAGGATGAGTTTTGTCTCGTGAGGGTTTTCAGTGAATTATTCCCATAAAATCCATAAAGAAAGAGAAACAAAGTGTTAGTATTTTGAAAAAACATTTTGAAAGAGAAAAATATTTGATGTATTATTGTAAGAGTTCAAGTAATCTATAAGTAATAGGAAAATTGAATTTTTCATTCCTAAACTTAGTCTCTAGTCAAAAATATGTCATCAATCAAAGTAAGAAGTCAAATTGTATTTCTCATCAAGTCTATTACTTTAGCCTGAGTCATATGCACTTTCGTGACTATAAAGTTTTGACTAAGGGTTTTTTAACTTTAACTCTTATGCCTTATTTATTATTATTATTATTATTATTATTATTTGGTGGCATTATTCCTTAATTCCATTAGGCTTTCTAATCTGCCCATGTAACGAGCCTTTAGTCGATGACACCCAAATCGGACAGTCTTAGGGCATCAGGTGAGGAAACACCCATAAGCACTTAAGCACTCGAGCAAATAAGGCCACGAAACCAAGGATTTTTATTTACAAAATGTACCCCTTTTAAGCGTGAATACTTATGCTTCATGAGGCACAAAAACCCAGCTTAATCAGAGGATATATATATATATATATATTCAAACTTATCTAATCATATTTTGCATAAATACCAAGGCTTGCTTAGGCTAAAGCACTTAGCTAATCAATAATTAGATTTATTTATTTTTCATAGATATACATATATATTTCTTTTTTTTAAGGCATAAGAATCTTTGTTTTTGAACCCTAAGTGTGTAAGTGTATAAAGTGTGCATATTTCATCAAGGTAAAGATCAAGACTAAATTACTTTCACAAATTTACTTTCTAACCCTAAAAATCAAACAACTCATCTTATTTTGACTAAGTATAAGAAATCCTAATTATGATTTTCTTATTCCTTAAAATTGACTTAATTTCTTACAAAAATATATCAAAATATTGTTCTTTTCCAAAAAGTTTTAAAGAGTAAAGAAAATGTTAATAATTTTTTTAATAATAATAAAAGGAAAACCTAAGTTATGTTAGAATCCTCTCCCACACCTATCTTATGCATTGTCCTCAATGTATGAATTAATACATAGATGCATGAAAAAGAAGAACGGGAAAGAAAATATTACCTTATGGTGGTGGTTCCGGTGGTGGTCTGATTAGGTCAAGCGTTGCTACCCAATCAAGATAATGTGATGGCTCATGAAACTCACCTTTATCGTCCTTTTTTCTATTTAAATATTTACAGTTCCCAGTATGAATAGGATCATGAAAGATCCTATCGTGAAACTTACTCCCTTTACATTACCAGTCGTGGAAAATCATCACGGAGTCATCATGGTCTATACCTATGTCCAATAAAAGAATGTGACTTAATGGAATGGTTGACTTGGACTCTAGAATGATAGGTTCAGGAATCAATACTAACTCGAGAAAATTAACTTTGCGTTCGAGAGTTAGTTTTGGTTCAAGAGTTGAATCCAAGTCCAAGAATTGATATTCACATTCTTTTCCCATCAATGGAATGTGACTATCCAAAGTTGGTGATTCAATTTCTAGATTTATAGGCACGAGAATAAATGTTGGCTCAGAAATTTAGTCCAAATTGGGTAAGAATACCGGAGTCAATATAGATTCAAAAATGGAAACTGAATCACAAAGTTGGGGATCGGGTTCACATTCATAATCAAGTTCAATCTCATTAAAATGAAAACTTGCCAACTCGCCTATGCGTTGATATTGGTCAAGTTTAAGATTTTGTGGTGAAATTGAATCTTGGTCAAAGTCTTCAAGATACCATGATTCTTGATTTTCATCAATATGGCTAGAAGTGTTGGCAATATTCAAAGATTGGGTAAGGAGAGTTTCCTTATTCCTACGCATGTTTTCCAATCTAGTAAGTTTTGCTTCTATCATATCGAGTGGATCATTTTGGAATTGAATCATAGATTCCATACTCTTTTCTAAGTCGGCATGTTCTTCTTGAAAAATAGAGTAAGGATCTATGATTTAAAATTTTTGACGAGATTTTGAGTCTTCTAAAATTTGAATTCGTCGCTCAAGTTCGTCTGAGGCTTCCATCCTCTTTTCCCAGTCAATTGATTCTTCTAATGGTTGTTCGGGAAAAGGAGTATATGAAGTTGGATGTTCGTAAGGTGGTTGATAATAAGACTCGGGGGAGTTGTATCCCCATTGACTCTGTGAAGAGTAGTGATGATTATTCCAGTCTTGTTCATAGTATTGGGACTGGGGCATGTATTGATTCAGATAAGACCAATCCGGCACACTAGGTTCGTTAAAGTTATGATATGTCGGGTTAGTAATATCCAGAAAAGAGGTCAGGGTGTAACATGGATTACCACTAAAATTGAAAAAATTGTTGTTATAAGCCATGTCACACAAGAAATGTCAAACACAAACAAAGAAAAGCAAACAAATAAAAAAAAATCTAACCTAAGTTAGGATAAACCTTACACCTAGACGACTCCTAACTGGTTAGACTGTCCACGGGGGGTATATTACAGAATCTGACCACAAGTTAATCGATCAGGTAGGGGCAAGATCAGTGGGAGGTATCCGTGCCTAAGCAATTGGCCTAATTATGCCAAACCACCAACCTTTGGGGTTTCTTTCCTCAATCCTCAACTTTAGACACTGATTTGGCAAGAGTTAAATTCTAATCAACTTTTCCCTTAGGTTAATCTCCTATGTGAGTCCGAGATGTCCCTAGGGCCAACGTCTACTCAGCTTTAGTTAGGCTTGGGTTAGTGTGTGAGGAGATTATTTGTGGGCTAAGGGAGGGTAATGACTTTTCCACCTTATCTTGTTTATAGGACAAACCCTTAAGATTGATTGTGCAAAGTGTGCAGGATATAGAAAAGTAGCATTCAACAAGCAAATAATCACTCAAGAATGTTTTCTAAACTATATGCTATGCATATGTACCTTTTACTCCAGCACTCTTTAACAGTAATATAAAATGTAAACGAATTAGACACGTGCCTAAATGTAAAGTCTAAACTATTTTTAGCATTCAACAAACATCATTTTACTGTTGAGATTAGAAAGTAAGTACAGTGAGTTAATCAAGAAAATAAATAGCTGTAGAAATTTAGCTTTGCAATTCAGCCAACCTGTAAAAATACAGGTTAGTAGTTTACTCAGATTGCCACTGGGGTGTAGCAAATCTAAGGGCTTCTGGGCTCTGCTTTCTTGAGCAGAGTCCAGGGCCACTTATATGTCTACTGCAGCAAAAATTTCCTTATTGTTAAACCTGTACACCAAGAACAAAGAAGAAGGTTAACTAAAAAATGTAAACATAAAAAGAGAATTACTTACCGTCCCTCTCTGACAACGGCGCCAAAATTTGATTGAGTTTTTACCGGCACACAAAAATACAGAATTTTAGAAATACAAAATAAAGAGTGCAAGTACTCAATGCTACCACAATAGCAAGTGGCTATGCGGGTCGTGATCCACAAGGAGGGACTAGCGATGGAAGCTTTTATAGCAAGTTCTCTTTAGGTTACAAAGAATGATTAAAGTTCTTCTTTCGTTCTTTAAAAGAAAAGAGAAAAATAAGTTAAAGTTCAGTCAGGAAGAAAGTGGTAGATTGAGAAGGTGGAGAAAATGGAAAATGGATTTGTACAAAAAAATTAAAAAGAATGATAAAAGAGTGGAGAGATTGTGGTGATCTAAACTAAAAGTTAAAAGAAAAGAAAGAAAACCTAAAAGAAATACTTACCCTTTTCTGATTGATTACTTACCTGGAATCCTTGCATGTTTTACCTTGCTTCGGAGGCGATCAATGCATTACCTATAAGATCGAGCTCAGTTCCCATTCACATTACATCATCAAGATGAACAAGAATGAAATGATATGGAATCTTGAGGAGGAGAACATCATCATGAAGTATCGGTGGCACTCACACAAACATGACTATACTGATGCTTCTAGATTTACTTGGATATTCGTCAAAACTAAAAGAGAAAAAGTAGAAAAAAGAAGAAGAACATATAAACAAAGAAAAGTGTAAAGATCTTACCTTTGGTTGCTTGTAGAAACTATGAAAGAAAGGAGAAGGTTACATCGGTGTCACTCTCAACATAAGTCTCTCTCTCTCTTACTTACATGAATCTCAGTCTAACCTATGCTTACAAAGAAATAAAAATTACATGAAAAGAAAAATAATAACCTACACTAAAAAGAATGAAAAACTGGCCTAAAATCTATCTCTGCTTGATCGCTCCCTGTAATCTCTGAAAACCCAGTATTTATAGGCAAAAACCCAACGGGAAGAAGCGTACGAAGATAGGGGAGCAAACGCTCACCTAACCGTCTCAATAAAGCTACGAAAATGTGACTTTGGCCGTGTTTTCATGGCCTGGATGTGGCCAGCTGCCACACCCAGGGGGTACAGGTCCTGGTTTAGCGATTTTCCTTATTTGGTTCTGGATTTCCCGTTTCAGCTCCTGGATTTGATGAAACTGCTTTGATCTTTGGGTTTAACCAATTGATTTGTAAAGATTTGTTCGAACCAATTTTCTACCAATTTTATCTTCTTATTTTGCCTTGATCTGTCCTGATCTTCTAATTTCGAATTAACTCTGAATTAAATCAGAATTTTGATGGGCTTTTGGGCTCGTTTCTCTTCCCTTTCCTTTAGCAATGGGCCTGCATATAAATTAGATAATAAATAGGATTAAAAATAGAGTTCATTATATAATAAGCATGAGAATGTGACAATAAATATGCAGATTCAGCGCCCGATCAATACACCTCGATCTCGATTGGGAAAGGGGTTAGCTTTTGATTACCACCAAAATACAACACATAAGTATTCCCTGATTTCCTCAAACAAAGATATTTATTCTCACGCCTGAGGGTCTTCGGCCGGTACCACACCCGTGCTCTTAACCTGAAAGGGGTTTTTTTTTCCTCTTTTATGTTTTTGTCAGGATTAATCGGAAGCATCCAATTGTCTGTTGCTGAAAATCCCCACCACAAGGGGTATGGATATATTCTTTGAGGAAGCCCTGGCAGATGAGCTCTTCTAGATATTTTCGAAAGTGTCAGCAGTGGACGGCCTTATGCCTTTTACTGTCTTGATAGGAACAATACTCTTCTGCTCCGGAGATGTAAGATCATATCGGACTGGTCTCGGGCGCCTGACCCATGGTTGGTCTTGATGGCATTGAAGACCTCGTTGATGAGGAGCCTGAGCGAAGTGAAGTGCTATTGTGGCTTGGAAGCTTGAATGAATTCAGTGAAAGAACCGAGAGCACCTATTTCAAGTAGCTGAGTTATCCCTGATTCAGGTTCATGTTTTTGGTAGTAGCTTCCTACTACAGCTTTGACTTTTCTTCATTGTCGTCACAGTTGGCGGAGTGTTGGCGGAGCTCTTCATTGCTTCCTCCGACTGGATGTTGTTGGCCCAAAGGCCCATCACTCTAGTTTTGATGATGATTAACTCATGTAGTTATAGTACTAATGATCATGTGTTTATATAGTTTTAGTTATTGATCAAGATCTTAGTAGGTGTTTAGCTTCAACAAAAGAGTTTTGGAGCTAACACATGTAGATTCAAGAGCTCGCACGTCAGGATTACATCTACCACTCGGATGGAGTCAAGCTCTTTGGATCGAGTCGGCTTGGAGAAAGAGTTTTACAAGAAGACTTCAGTTTGTTTAGTTTTAGTTTGTTTTTGGATCTTATGTAAGGTAGACTAGTGTTGATATGCTCAAGTTTACTCACATACACACAAGTTCAATACGTTTGGTTTTCGGTTTAACCGGTTTTGGATTTCAAGTACACATATATTTGATTTTTCATGAATAGATAGAATCAAAACAAGTATACATGGTTTAATGTATATTGGATTTCATCTATATACATCTATACTTCATATATTTAGAAAAACTTATTTTGATGATTCTATTTCATATGATTAGAGTTTTGTAATTAAAAAAACTTATTTTGAATTTCATGTCAAAAACATAGATATATCATTTACATGTGTATTGGATTCTATCCATACACAATATGCCTTTAATGTGTTTCAATATCTCAATATCTTGTTTTTGTATTTATACAAGCTTGAAAAAATCAGATTTCCATTTTAAAGTTTGGTTTTCAGAAAATACTAATTTTGTATTTAAGCTTTATTTCTATATCACAAAAATAGTTCAAATAGTTTATAATATGTGTTGATTTTTTGTCACACATATTTGTTATTCAAATATTTATAAGAACTGATTTTTGTGGAATTTATAAGATTTTATGGGATTTTATAGATGTTAAAACCAAGTTTCAAGTCCTATATCCCAGCCTGAGCTTGCTGGGTCGACCGAACCAGAGCTCGGTCAACCGGTCGGTCGACCGATGTGCATAAGAACGTGCACAAGGCCTGCCTATAAGGCCAGTCAACCAACTGTCACTAGCCAACTCTCAGGTAGCGCCGGTCGACCGGCAAGGCTGTGTCTTTAGGCTCGATCGACCCGGAAGGTGTGTTTGCCTAAGATAGTCGACCGGGCGGTCGATCGGTGGCTCAACGGTTAAAAATATGACCGTTGGCCGGTCGTCCAAGGTCAATAATGACCTTTTCTGAACCCCAGTGGTTGTAATTCTGAGAGCCTATAAATAGGGGTTCTCTCAAGCTGTTTTCACCAAGATTTTTAGAGAGCTTTTTTTTCAATCTTTTCAGTGTTTGCAGCAAGTTTAAAAGGATTTTTTGAGCCTAAAAGTTTTATCTTTTATTTGTTTTTAAAGTGTTGAAAAAATCAAAGAAAAGAGAGTCCTTGGGAAATTGGTTTTGATCTTTCTTCATAAATCTATTTAGTGTTTTCCCAAGTGTTTTTCTTTGTTATTCTCTTTCCAAACACTTTGTTTTTTCACACTTGAGCTATCATCTCTAATTCTATCTATAGGATCCTATTTTTGTGAGAAAAATTGTTTGTGGTCTATTGTGATCACCAAGTGTTGTTTGTGATCATTGGATCACCAAGATTGTAATCTTTTCTTTGCTTTGACTTTGTGCCTATTCCTCTTGTGTAGAGGTGATTGTGTTTGAGAGAGGAATAGTGTACTCTAAGTGTAGAGTTGTAATTCCTCGGCGGAGGTTCCTTTGTGGAAGGTCCTATGTGGACATAGTGGAAATCCTTCTGTTTGAAGGCGTGGACGTAGAGCAGTGGTTCGAACCTCGAAACATATCTTGTTGTTTTCATTTGATCAACTATCTCTTAACTTTATCTCTCTTATATTTTTTATTGCTTTATATTGCACATATTCATATTCTAGATATAATTTGTGTGTGTCCACACTTGTGTTGAATCAAGAGAGCTTAATATAGCACCTCAAATCTTAATCTAGAGGAATCTTGAGGAGATAGTCCAGAGCTCTTCACCGAAAATTCGGCTACACTCTTTGATTACACATAGTGTGTTGCAATTGAGTTTTAAATTCTACATCATTTGTCATTAGATTAGCTAGTACACCTATTCAGCCCCCTCTAGGTGTATTTCAATTGGTATCAGAGCCTACGCTCCTGATATTCAGTTTAACCACCTAGGAGTGAGATCCTTGGATAGCTAATCTAGTATTGCTTTGTACACATATAGTTTATGCACTGATGGATTTCCTTGCCTCTCCCATGTATGATATTTTCAACGTCGATATGTGAAAGTTTAAGATGGGTGCATATCTTAAGCCCTAGGATTGCATGTCTACCTTGACTCTACCAAGAAATCTTATCTTGATAATGACAAGTACATTGAGGCTAATACACAAGTCTTAGAGGCACTTAGGTACACACTTCAAAGATTATCTTTCTATTATTTCTCATTGAGATTCCGCTTTTGCAGTGTGAAACACATTAAACTCTCGAGCTACAGACGACAAACTATATGGAGAAGGAACCCTTGGTGGATGAGTTCGACGAAACTTGCTATATGGTCCAAGGGATTGACTCCTTTGAGGTACATTCGAATACTCATCTAGATAATAGTGCTATCCTTCTAATGATGATCATGATAGTATGGTTGCCCATGCATTAAATGAAGAGCTTTCCCTATTTTATGAAAACTTGCTAGAAAAATACAAACTTTTGAAAAAGAAAAATTTTAAATCAAAATAAGAAAATAAGAATTTGTTTTCAAAACTTAATATGGTTTTACAAGAGAGGGTTGAGATTTCAAGTGAATGGGACTCATTGAAATCCCAACTTGTCCTTACCTTAAATGAAACTGAAATTTTAAAGAATAAAAATGATTGTGATGATATTTTGAAAAATAATGAGTTTTTGTCTTCAAAACTCGATTTTGTTTTAAAGGAGAACAATTCTTTGAAAAATAAAATTGCTTTGATTTCAAAGAATTGGAATTTATTTCAAATGAAAATATTACTTTGAAAAATAATTTGGCTTCACATTCTTGTCATATTCCATTATTATACCCTGTATTGATAAGAATGCATGCTCCACTTCAACAATTGAAAATGATATTTACATGTTAAAGAATAGTGTAGATTGTTTGGGCTCTACTTTGAGCCAATGTGCCATGAGCCACATATGATTGGAATCTATGTTTCTAAAGAAATATACTCCACATATTCATGCACACAAACCACGACATATACATGCTCATCATGCTCACACACATGATTCTATGTATGATCATGTGTACACTTGTACATATTGTGGACATATAGGCCACTTTGCAAAGTTTTGTTATGATAGAATAAATGTTTCAAATTTTGCAAATAAATCTGTTTGGGTTAGAAAAGGTGCTAAACCTCATGGACCCAAGAAAGTATGGGAACCAAAATTCATCCCTATTGTATTCGATGTAGGTGTGGGCTCTCACTTGACGTGAGATTTTGATGCCTTGATGGTGGATGCATAGACACTACATTGGATGCATCACCTTCAAGGATGTTTGGTGGGAAGACTATCATGCTTTGGAGACCTAGAGATTAGCCCAATTGGCTTTGGTAACTATCTAACTCCTTATTTTGTTTACATAATTTTACATGAATGTTTTTAGCATGTATTAGTTTTCATGTTTTCCATATTTATTATGTTAAATGTAATGCTAATTAGACTTGAGATATACATAAATAGTATTTGAGATACACCCATATTTATATGGACTATTATTTTTGTGTTCTCACTATAGTTTAGCTATTGTGTATATCCTACCTCTAAAGCACATGCATTTACCCTAATGATAATGTTTGTTTATGATTTTGCACTTCATATTTTTGATTACTTGTTTAGATGTAGTTTTTGTTAAAACTTGTGTTTATACTTGTACAACTGGTGAGGCACATTTGGTTATTATTTGTTTGTGCTTTATTGCTCACTTTTCCCGATTAGATGTACTTGTATACCTTATTTTGATGATTCTCGCATCTTAATATGTATTCCCTATTTTTGTACATGTTTTCATAAAAATGTGTTTATCTTCATGTATATGTCAATTTTGTCCAAAACTTTAGATATACATGTCTATCCTAGAGTCACTTGCTTTTCATGCAATATTCTATTATGAACTTATTTATATTTGAGATATGGATGTATACTCTAGTTTAGACAAAACATACATATGTCTTGAAGTTTGCTTTATTTTGATGTAAATTGAATTTTTATGATGTTCATGTTTATTGATTGGTCACTAATGTTGCATATTTAATATCATATTTTCATACTTATTTTAGAATAAAACTTTGCATTGTCCTAATTAATTGCTTAATTTATTTGCAGGCCCATTCTTAAAGGAGATGAAGAGAAATGAGCCCAAAAGCCCACCAAAATTCTGAGTTAAATCAGAATAAATTCGCACTCAAGAAATCAGGGCAAAATCAAGAGGTTGAAAACCGGTTGAGAAGAATCCTCTCGAATCGATCGGTTAAAGCCAAGAATCCAAGGCCATTTCGTCAGAATCTGGGACTCAAACGAAGAAACCAACTCAAGATAAAAGCAGAGGGGAATACCTGGGCGACCCACCAACAGGGTGTGGCCACCTGGCCACACCCTGGCCGCGGAAACGCGGCCCAAGCCGCGTTTCCGCTGCATTGTTGGGAAGTTAGGGGGAGCGTTTGCTCCCCCGATCTCCCCAGGATCCCCCTCGTGTGGGTTATGCCTATAAAAGGGCAGTCTTTGCACGCAAAATGAGACGAACATGCAGAGATAGGTTTAGACTAGTTTTCCATTTTGTAGTTTAGGTTTTTCCTTTTTATGTAACTTGTATGTAGCTTAGGTTAGATGATGATTCATGTAAGTAAGAGAGAGAGGCATATGTTGAGAGTGACACCGATGTACCCTCCTCCTTTCTTCCATAGTTTCAAGCAATAAAGGTAACAATTGTTTATGTTCTTCTTTACTTTCATTTTCTTTTGTTTCGTTTTCCTCTTCTACTTTACCTCGTTTGTTTTTGTTGAGTTTACAAGTGAATTCAAAAGCACAAGTACACCGATGTTATGAGAGTGCCAACGATAGTTCATGAAGACGTTCTCCTCCTCAAAACGTATCACTTCATGCTTGTGCTAGACTTGATGATATAATGCGAATAGGGACTGAGCCCGAGCTTATGATCTATGCGTTGAACGCCTCCAAAGCAAAGGTAGAACAAGTAAAGGTTTCCAAGTAAGTCATAAATCAATCTAGGTAAGTATTCTTCACTCTTCTTTCTTTCTTTTCTTTTATTTCTTAGTTTAGATCACCAACCACCTCTTCCAAATCATTCTCTTTCGACTCACTTGTACATAGTCGCTTTCTTTCGCCGTTTTTCGATTTTTTTCACCTTCTTCATCTCTCACTTTCTTCTTAACTTTAACTATTACTTCTTTTTCTTTTTGTTAATTTAAGAAACAGAGAAGAACTATCGTTTTGTTTTCTTAACGATTTCAATACAAGAACGTAAACGCTTCTATCGCAAAACCCTTCTTGTGGATCACGACCCGCATAGCCACTTGCTATAGCGGAAGAATTGAGCACTTGCACATATTTGTTTTAAGTTCTGTAATTTCGTATTTTGTGTGCAGGTTTTGCATCAATCAAATTTTGGCGCCGTTGCCGGGGAGGGTAACATTGTTTTTATTGAAATCTGAATTTTTATTGAAAATTTTTTAGAACTAAAACGAATTTTCTTCTCTGTTGCAGGTTATAGGGCAAGCAAAGCAGGAAATTAAGGTTGCAGTGACATACAAGTGGTCTTGGGCCTCTGCTGTAGAAAGCAGAGACCAAGGGCCCTCTGATTTGCCACGTTTGCGCGGCCAAAGCCGCGGATCCGCGGCAAAGAAGAGTTGACTACTAACAGGTTTTGTGCAGGGTTGCTTGCTTTGCAAAAACATAGCTTCCTGCAACTTTATTTTCTATATGCCATCACCATAACTTGCTAATAAACCAACAGTAAAAAGTTTGTTGAAAAAGTTAAAAAATTGATTAGACGTTTGCATCTTAGGCACGTGTCTTTTCAATTCCTTTACTTTACTGTTGAAGAGTGCTGGAGCAAGGTACGTACGCATTGCATCTAGAATAGGACTATCTCTTGGTTGATTTATATCGCTTTGAGTGCATCTTATTTATCTTGTACACTTGCACAAAAACTGATTTTAAGGGCACCACCCATTAATAAGATATGGTGGGGATTTAATCACCCTTCCTTAGCCCAAAAATCAAAATCCAAGCACTCACTAACCCAAGCCTAACTTAAAATGAGTAGACGTTGGCCCTAGGGACATCTCGGACTCAATTAGGAGATTATCCTAAGGGGGAAAGGTGTTGGAACTTAACTCTTGCCATATCAGTGTCTAGGAAAGGGATTAAGGGCCGAAAGCCCGAAGATTGGTGGTTATTTAATTAAGGAACGTCTTTGACGGAAAACCTCCCACCAATCTTGCCCTGACCTGGCTGATTAGCTTGTGGTCAAAGTCTACATTAAACCTCCCGTGGACAGTCTAACCAGTTAGGAGTCGTCTAGGTCTATGTCTACCCTAACTTAGATTAGAATTTTTTCTTTCTTGTTTGTTTATTTGTTTGCTTTTCTTTCTTTTTTGTGTGTATTCTATTGTGTGATATGGCTTATAATAATAATTTTTTCAACTTTAATAATAATCCATATTACTCACCGAGTTCATTTTCGGATATTACCAACCCGGCATATCATGACTTTAACCAACCTAGTGTGCCGGATTGGTCTTATCCGAATCAATATAACCCATGTCCCCCATCTAATAACTATAATGTCCATAATAATTTTAACTCTTCACCGAGTCAGTGGGGATTCACCTCCCCCGAGCATAATTATCAACCAACTTGTCCTCCTTCTCCACCTAGTCCACAATATTTTCAAGATTCATACTCAGTTCCACCCGTCCAAAATAGGAAACCATCAATTTTGGAAAGGAGTATGCGTGAGTCCAAACAACAATCACAAAATCTGATGGACTCACAATTTCACTACCACTTCCAAAACAACTCTTCATCTTTTCAACAAGACAATGAACCCATCAACTATGAAAAGATGCTAGAAGCCATGACTCATGCTCAAAATGCTCGTAATCGTGACATAGATATGATGGTCGAATCTCTACGTTCTCACCGTTGGACCAGTTCTGATGTCACTAACCATTCTGTTAGAGCCGAAGAGTCATGTAGTTTTGGAAATCAAGATTCTATTTCAGAACAACCATTTGAACTTGCCCAAACTCTAAATTTTAAAAAAGATATTGACAGTTTAGCAAGTTTTCCTTTTTCTGAAATAGAACTTGAAAATGAATATGATCCTGAACCCCAACTTAGTGATTCAATTCTACTTCCTGATTAGATTATGACTCCGGTATCTTCACCTGATTTCGATCTTTTCCACGAGTCAACGTTGGATCCTGTGCCTATTCATCATGAAATTGAATCCCCCGTCTTTGAGGATCATATTGAACTTGACCAATTATACAATTTTGAAAGTCCTATTTACAAATTGGCAAGTTCTCAATTTTTTGATATTGAACTCAATGAGATATGTGACCTAGATTCTCAAATCTGTGATCCAGTTCAACTTTCTGAATCAATATTGACTCCTATTGTGTTACCAAACTTGAGTAATATTTTAGAGTCAGTTTTGATTCCTCCACCTATCATTCCTGAACTGGAATCACCCATATTAGGTCACATCCCATTGTTGGAAAATACATGTGGACTTGAGTTTCAACTTCTTGACTTGGACCCTATTCCTGAACCAATTTCGACTCTTGAACCTTTACTTGACTTAAGTTACCTTCCTGAGTCGGTATTAGTTCCTGTACTTCCTGAGTCCAAGTCAATCATTCTATCATTTCATACTCCTTTCTGGGACGAGGTGGTTGACAAATTTGACTCCAAAATCAATTATGAAATATGGAAATTAGATGGGGTTAAATATTTAATAAAGATCCTTTATGGATACATTTTTTTAATGGGTTATATTAAAGATATTTCTGGTGGGTTCCTCCAAACCAAACGAAAAGTCGATTCGGCCGCATTTCGTGGACCAATCAGACCACCACCGGAACCACCACCTTAAGGTAACATTTTCCTTCCCTTTCTTCTTTTTCATGCATCTATGCATTAATTCATACATTGAGGACAATGCATGAGATAGGTATGGGGGAGGGTCTAACATAACTTTTCTTTTTCTTTAAAATAAAAAAAAAAGTTTAACATTTTTCTTTACTTTTAAAAACTTTTTGAAAAATAGAAACAATATTTTGACTTATTTTTGTAAGAAATTAAGTTAATTTTAAGGAATAGAAAAATCCAAATTAGGATTTCTTATACTTGGTCAAAATAAGATTATTTGTTTGATTTTTAGAGTTAGGAAGATAATTTGTCAAAGTAATTTGGTCTTGATCTTTACCTTGATGAAATATGCACAATTCATACACTTACACACTTAGGGTTCAAAAAAAAAGATTCTTATGCCTTATAAAAAAAAAAGAAAAAAAATAAGTCTAATTATTGATTAGCTAGGTGCTTTGGCCTAAGCAAGCCTTAGTATTTATGCGAAAAATGATTAGATAAGTTATAAAAATATATATATATATATACAAACAAATCTAATTATTGACTAGCTAGGTGCTTTGGCCTAAGCAAGCCTTAGTATTTATGCGAAAGATGATTAGATAAGTTTGAAAAGAAAAATCCTCTGATTAAGCTGGGTATTTGAGCCTAATAAAGCATAAGTATTCACGCCTAAAAGAGGTTCATATAATAAAATCCTTAGTTTTGTGGCCTTATTTGCTCGAGTCCTTAAGTCCTAGGGGTGTCTTCTCACCCGGTGCCCTAAGACCGTTTGGTTTGGGAGTCATCGATTAGAGGCTCGTTACATGGGCAGATTAGAAAGCCTAATAGAACTAAGGAATAATACCAAATATATATATATATATATAAATAAGGCATAAGAGTTAGAGTTAATGAACCCTTAGTCAAAATTTTCACAGTCACAAGGTGCATATGACTTAGGGTAAAGTAATAGACTAGATGAGAAGTACAATTTGACTCCTTACTTTGATTGATAACAAATTTTTGAATAGAGACTAAGTTTAGGAATGAAAAATTTGGTTTTCCTATAACTTATAGATTGCTTAGATCTTACAATCATATTTCAAATATTTTTCTCTTTCAAAATGCTTTTCGAAAATACTAACTCTTTATTTCTCTTTCTTTATGGATTTTGTGGGTGCAATCCGCTGAAAACCCTCACGAGACAAAAACTCGTCCTCTAGGGGGAACCTAGAGGTTTAACGGCTTGTTGCACATGCTCAGTGCAATCGCGCGACCTGCGAAAGTGGTCTAATAATCCTTAGTATAGTTTAGTTGTTTTGCTCGAGGACGAGCAAAAGATAGGTATGGGGGTGTGATTGGTCACTAATGTTGCATATTTAATATCATATTTCCATACTTATTTTAGAATAAAACTTTGCATTGTCCTAATTAATTGCTTAATTTATTTGCAGGCCCATTCTTAAAGGAGATGAAGAGAAATGAGCCCAAAAGCCCACCAAAATTCTGAGTTAAATCAGAATAAATTCGCACTCAAGAAATCAGGGCAAAATCAAGAGGTTGAAAACCGGTTGAGAAGAATCCTCTCAGAATCGATCGGTTAAAGCCAAGAATCCAAGGCCATTTCGTCAGAATCCGGGACTCAAACGAAGAAACCAACTCAAGATAAAAGCAGAGGGGAATACCTGGGCGACCCACCAACAGGGTGTGGCCACCTGGCCACACCCTAGCCGCGGAAACATGGCCCAAGCCGCGTTTCCGCGGCATTGTTGGGGAGTTAGGGGGAGCGTTTGCTCCCCCGATCTCCCCGGGATCCCCCTCGTGTGGGTTTTGCCTATAAAAGGGCAGTCTTTGCACGCAAAATGGGACGAACATGCAGAGATAGGTTTAGACTAATTTTCCATTTTGTAGTTTAGGTTTTTCCTTTTTATGTAACTTGTATGTAGCTTAGGTTAGATGATGATTCATGTAAGTAAGAGAGAGAGGCATATGTTGAGAGTGACACCGATGTACCCTCCTCCTTTCTTCCATAGTTTCAAGCAATAAAGGTAACAATTGTTTATGTTCTTCTTTACTTTCATTTTCTTTTGTTTTCGTTTTCCTCTTCTACTTTACCTCGTTTGTTTTTGTTGAGTTTACAAGTGAATTCCAAAGCACAAGTACACCGATGTTATGAGAGTGCCAACGATAGTT
The DNA here is from genome assembly GCA_038442645.1 of Agave tequilana. Classification (NCBI taxonomy): domain Eukaryota; kingdom Viridiplantae; phylum Streptophyta; class Magnoliopsida; order Asparagales; family Asparagaceae; genus Agave; species Agave tequilana. The sequence goes on along the minus strand of JAVJIF010029665.1, from coordinate 52,037 downwards.
CATGAAGACGTTCTCCTCCTCAAAACGTATCACTTCATGCTTGTGCTAGACTTGATGATATAATGCGAACAGGGACTGAGCTCGAGCTTATGATCTATCCGTTGAACGCCTCCAAAGCAAAGGTAGAACAAGCAAAGGTTTCCAAGTAAGTCATAAATCAATCTAGGTAAGTATTCTTCACTCTTCTTTCTTTCTTTTCTTTTATTTCTTAGTTTAGATCACCAACCACCTCTTCCAAATCATTCTCTTTCGACTCCCTTGTACATAGTCGCTTTCTTTCGCCGTTTTCCGATTTTTTTCACCTTCTTCATCTCTCACTTTCTTCTTAACTTTAACTATTACTTCTTTTTCTTTTTGTTAATTTAAGAAACAGAGAAGAACTATCGTTTTGTTTTCTTAACGATTTCAATACAAGAACGTAAACGCTTCTATCGTAAAACCCTCCTTGTGGATCACGACCCGCATAGCCACTTGCTATAGCGGAAGAATTGAGCACTTGCACATATTTGTTTTAAGTTCTGTAATTCCGTATTTTGTGTGCAGGTTTTGCATCAATCATTTATAAAGGAATTTCATTTAAGCTTCATTGCCTATCTCCATGATTATACTTGTTACATGATTTTTGCACTCTACATCATCTTGTTTACTCATGATATTGGATTCATGATAATCTCGTGTGCTTTATAGACTTTGAGTATAAATTATTGTGTAATTTTCATGTTCTCACGGATTTATTCATATTTTATTTCTTACTTGTCGGATTTCGTACTAGTTTTTAAAATTATCTTTAAAACTAGTCTTTATTCTTCAGCTTGTAGAGTTTTCAAACTATGCTAAAATATTTTCAAATCATGATTTTTGAAAACCCCTACTATCTAAGGGTGGTTGGATGGGCGACCATACCTTGTATACTCTTATTGAATATCTTTTAAACTTGTGCATGAATATGGTGGTAGGTATGAGTTATATACATGATCTTCATGTTATTTCATTTTTGCATACTCATATGTGTTTCTTATATATGTATGCTTCAAATTACAATTGGTATTTTCATTTTCATACATACATATATATGATTTCATTGTGCTTATTTTATAATGCCACATATTTTATTTTAAGCACAAATCATGTTTATGCTAAGCTTAATTTTATCCTAAATGTTAATTGGTATCTTTACAAGTTTATGCATTGATTTTAATTGGTCTTTATTTGGTATCAAAATATACTTCATAATTCATCTTCAATTGGTTCAAAATCTACTATTGGTATCTTAAAAAAAATTTACATGTAGTACAAACATTTATTTTTGTTAACTACAATTTGATTTCACTTGTATCATAAGTCATTTTGTTGACTTCAAGAAATTTCAAAAATTTGTTCTAAAAGTGGTTTCAAAATTTGTTGATATGTTTTGCCTTTATGCAAAGGAAGCTTAACATCTCCTCTATATATAGATTCATGTTGAAGTATATTACACATATAATAGAGCTTGACCTCTCTTTCTTATGTGGTACACGTGTGTAGGGGAGCTTAACATCTCCGTTTATATATTATATATTATGTTTTATGTGGGTTAGGGTCTAGTCATCCCTGTTAGCCCAGAGGCCTTCCACTCTAGTTTTGATGATGATTAACTCATGTAGTTATGTTTACTAATAATCTTGTGATATTGAATTTAAGATATTTAATCAAGATGTTAGTAGGTGATTAGCTTCAACAAAGGTGTTTTTGAAGTTTTCACATGGTGATTCAAGAGCACGAACGTCAAAGTTCATATCTAGCACTCGTTAGAGTCAAGCTCCGGGAATCTCGTTTTGGATCGAGTCGACTTGAAGACGGAGTTCGTCAAGAAGACTTCGGTACATAGTTTAGTTTATGTTTTAGATCCATTTGTAAAGATTAGATAGTGTGATATGCTCAAGTTCACAACACACACACGTTTCATGTTTTGGAATTTGGTTTTCGGTGTTTGGTTTAACCGATCTTGGTTTTCATGAATAGATAGAATCAACAAGTTTACATGGTTTAATGTATATTAAATTTATTCTATATACATGTATGCTTCAACTATTTAAACAAACTTAGTTTGACAGTCTATTTCATGAGTTTGGAGTTTTGGTATTTTAACAAAACTTAATTTTAGATTTTAAGTCAAAAACAATGATATATATATATATATATATATATATATATATATATATATATATATATATATATATATATATATATATATATATATCTTGTATATTGGATTCTATCCATATACTATATGCCTAAATGTTGTTTCAATATCATGTTTTCGTATTTGGATGAGTTTTGGACAAAACGATTTTCCATTTCAAAAATCCTTGTTTTGGAAAATACAAATTTTGGTTTTCGACAAAATTTCCATAATACAAAAATGGTTCAAATTGTTTGAAATATGTGTTGAATTTTTTCACACATGTTTGTATTTCAAAGAGAATATAAGAAACTATTTTTGTGGATTTTTAGAGATTTTATGGGATTTTATATAAGTCAAAAAGCCAAGTTTTCTTTTCCTATAAATCCCTGTTCTGGCTTCTGCCGGTCGACCGGACCGGTTGACCGAGCTACGAGTCGGTCGACCGAGTCGGTTAACCGACGTGCACAGAACGTGCACGCCAGTTTGGCTGGAGGGCCGGTCGACCGACCCGGTCGACCGCCAGAGAGCTTTTGCTCTCTGGAAAGCCCCGGTCGACCGGGTCGGTCAACCGGCAGAGAGCTCTGCTCTCTGTTCCAGGCCACGGTCGACCGAGCCGGTCGACTGTTGCCCCAACGGTTAGAAATTTGACCGTTGGCGGTCGACCGGGCCGGTCGACCGACAGCCGTCCAGGCTGCTGACTGGACCCCAACGGCTAGTTTACTTTTGGCCTATAAATTGGGGGTTTTGTGGACTATTTGAGGTAAGATTTTTAGAGAGAAAAATTTCCTACTCTTTAAGTGTTTTTCAGCAAAAAGTTTTGGGTTCAAAATTCTTAATCTCTATTTGTTTTTAAAGTGTTTGAAAATTCAAAGAAAATAGTCTTTTGGGAATTTGTTTTCTGTCTAAAATTCTATATCTATTTTGGTGATTTTCCCAAGTGATTTTCTTTGTTCAAAACACTTTGTTTTCTCACACTAGAGCTTATCATTCTATCCTATCTATAGGATCTTTGTTTTGTGGGAAAAGAATTGGTTTGTGGTCTTTTGATCACCTAGTTGTAAACCCTCCTTGATTTGTGTTATCCCTCTAGTGAGAGGTGATTGTGGGTATCCCTCTAGTGAGAGTTTGATAGTGGAGGTTGTGTTGGTATCCCTTTTAGTGAAGAGGTGGATTGTGTTTGTAGTGGCTTTGTGCCTATCCCTCATTTGTGAGGTTGATTTGTGTGGCTTTGTGCGGCTTTGTGCCTAGCCTCTAAGTGTAGAGGTTGTGTTTGTAATTGAGAGAGGAGTTGTGTACTCCCGGTTGTATTGCCCCAAATCCTCAGTGGAGGTTCCCTGTGTGGGAGTCCTGTGTGGACAAGTTAGTGGAAATCCTTCTGTGTGAAGGCGGGGATGTAGAGCTGTGTGCTCAAACCTCGAAACATATTCGTGTGTTTGCGTTTGATCCATTGACTCTAACTCTCTCTCTCTCTTTCTTTATCTTTTATATTGTGCCTTGCATCATTTCATATTGATCATTCATATATTATATGCTTGGCTTGTTTGTGTGTGCCTCACTTGTGTTTAACCACGAGAGCTTCATATAGCACCTCAACTCTTATTCAGAGGAATCAAGAGGAGTTAGTCCAGAGCCCTTCACTGGGAATTCGGCTACACTCGTTGGTTACATTAAGTGTGTTGTAATTTTAGTTTTAATTTTCGTATTTTGTTCATTAGATTAGCCGTACACCTATTCACCCCCCTCTAAGTGTACTTACAATTGGTATCAGAGCCTACGCTCCTGATATTTGGTTTAACCACCTAGGAGTGTGATCTTGGTTTTGCTAATCTACATTTGCATTTGCATTTGCACACTTATATTGTTTACACACACTCATAGATTGCTTGACACCTCCCATGTTTGATGTCTCCAACATTGACGTGTGAAAATTTAGGATGTCCATGTACTTGAAAACCCTAGGCTTGCATGTTTTTCTTGCCGCTACCAAGAAATCCTATCTTGGTAATAGCAAGCATATAGAGGCCAATGCACAAGCCCTTGAGGCACTTAGAAGCACGCTAAACAAAAAATATCTTATGTTGGTTTCTAACTGTGATTCCGCCTTTGCAGTGTGGAACACGTTGACCTCCTCCAAGCTTCAATTGCCAATCCAAACGGAGGATGAATCTAGTGGAGAATCCGAGCAACAATGCTATATGGTCCAAGGGAATGACTCCCTTGAGGTATATTCGGAATCTCAATTAGATGGTAATGATGCTAGTTCTTCTTGTGATGAGTATGCTGATCCAAATGCTTTGAATGAAGAACTATCAATTGTTTGTGAAAAATTGTTAGAAAAGTATAATCTTTTGAAAAAGAAGAGTTTTGAACATAACAAAGAAAATAAGGTTTTGTGTTCAAAACTAGATTTGATTTTGCAAGAGAAAGTGGAGATTTCTAATGAAAGGGATTTATTGAAATCTAAACCTGAACTTGCCCTAAAAGAGAATGAAATTTTAAAAAATAAAAATGATTGTGAAAATGTTTTGAAGAAAAATGAAAACTTGTCTTCAAAACTTGATTTTGTATTAAAAGAAAATAATTCTTTGAAAAACAAAATTGATTTGATTTCAAAAGAATTGGAAGATTGTTTAAAGAAAAATGTTTCTTTGAAAAATAATATTGATTCTCATGTTTGCCATGCTAGTGTAGCTTCACCATCTACCTTACCTATTGCATGCACCTCTTCTTCCATAATTGAAAATGATATTTGTTTGCTTAAGAAGAGTATAGATTGTTTGGGCTCCACTTTGAGCCATTGTGCCATGAACCATACACGTTTGGAATCTATGTTTCGAAAGAAATAAGTTCCTTCTATGCATGCACACCATACACGGCATACACATGCTTCGCACGTTCATGTACACAACACTATGTATACTCATGTGTACACTTGTACACATTATGGACGTAAGGGCCACCTTGCTAAGTTTTGTTATGATCGTATACATGATTCAAATTTAGCAACTAAATTTGATTGGGTTAGAAAAGGAGCTAACCCCCATGGACTCAAAAGAGTGTGGGTACCAAAGACCACCCCTATTGTATTTGATGTAGGTGTGGGCTCTCGCATGACGTGAGAGTGATGGTGCCTTGAGGTGGATGCGTTCCGAGCTTAATGGTGACTATTTGGATGATCACTTTCAAGGGGAGTTTGATGGGAGGATCACCTTGTATTGGAGATATGGAGATGTGCCTTTTTCAGTTTTGGTAACAATCTCTAACTCCCATTATGTTTGCATGCTTTTAGATCATTCATTTTTAGCATGTCTTGTTCTAATGTTCATTATGCCATATGGCATGTTTATTAGTGCTATGACATGCAAGATTAGTATTTGAGACACCCATGTTTATATGGACTCATATTTAGTGTTCTCACTTTAGTTTAACTAATGTGTATGTCCTAGATCTAATACATGTGCATTTATCATAATGATCATATGAGTTTTTATTTTAATTTCTATGCTTCATGTTTTGATTACTTGTTTGATGTTAGTTTTCATTAAAACTTGGATATATACTTGTACAACTAGTGAGCTACAAATAGACTATTATATGTTTGTACTTGAATGTTCATTTGTACTTATTGGATGTACTAGTGTAGCCTAGTTTTGATGATTCAAACATTTTGACTTGTATTCCCATTTTGTATATGTTTTTCATGTTTATATTTTTCTTCAAGTATGTGTCTATTTTGTCCTAATTAATAGCTATACATATGCATCCTTGAGTCACTTGCCTTCATGCATATACTTTTGTGGACTCATTTATGTTTGGATATGTATGTATACTCTAGTTTGTACATGACATACATATACCTTGAAGGATTCTAGTTTTGATGATTTTCTTGTGTTTCATGTTTTAAAGAATTTTGAGCTCGATTGCCTAGTTTCATGATAATGTGTTTCACATAACACTTATACACTCACTTTATTTAATGATTTCTCATGATTTTGTTTTCATGAGTACAATTTGTGCTATATAGATTTTGAGTGTTTAGTGACAATGTGATTTACATGTTTTTCATGAAATATAATTTTATTTTATTCCTTACTTAAAGGATTTCGTACTATTTTTTCAAATTTTTCATATAACTAGTTCGTATTCTTCATATGGTAGAGTTTTCAAACATACTATATTTTCAAACTTATTTTTGAGGAGGCAAGATCCTCGAAAACTAGTGGTGTGACGTTATTAAGGCCTGTTGCTTTGCACGAATACTATTCACTGCTTTTTGCCCCTACCTGACTGATTAACTTATGCTCAGACTGTTGCAATATACCTCTCCTAGACAGTCAACTAGTTAGGAGTCATCTAGGTCTAAGGTCTACCCTAACATAGGCTTGATTTTTCTATCTTAATTGTTTGTTTATTTGTTTATTTTTGTTTACTTTCTATTATCTTATGTCAGATGGATCATAACCCTAATTTTTTCCATACTAATATGTATCCATATTTCACCTCAACCTCTTTTGACTCGGATATCAATAACCTAGCATTAACTCACTTTAACCAATCAAATATGCCGGATTAGTTTTGACTCAACATACTTCCCAGTCCCAGTATTATGAATAAGATTGGAACAATTATCTCCACTCTTCATTGAGTCAGTAGGGATACACTTCCCCCAAGTTATATTATCAACCACCTTTTCAACATTCAGCTTCATATACTTCTTATCAAGATCAACCGATAAAAGAAAAATCTAAGTTAACGAAGAGTCTAGAAGCTATGCTTGAGTCCCAAAACCAATTCCAAAACATGATGGACTCACAATTCTCTCAAATCTTCCAAAATCAAGACCCATACTCCCTTTTTCAAGTACCATCATAACAAGAAGAACCAATTAACTTGGAGAATAATATAGAAGCCATGATTTAATGACAAAATGATTTCAACCAGTCTATCCATAGGTCAGAATTTGATCAGTTATGCAACCCAATGAATAATAGGAATGAGGAAACTCTACCTAACACATTTTGATCATTCCTAATTTTCCAAGCCATATTGACAAGACCCAAGAATCATGGTGTCTTGAAAGGTATAACAAAAATTTAATTTCATCACACCATCTTGAACTTGACTAATTTCAAACCCTTGACAAATTGGCAAGTTTTTATTTCAATGAGATTGAACTGGAACATGAATGTGACCCCAATCTCCAATTTTGTGATTCAGTTCTGATTTTTGATTCAATGTTGACTCATGTATCCTTACCCAATTTGGACCACATTCCTTGGTCAACATTGAATCTCATATCTATAAATCTTGAGTATAAACCACCGATTTTGGAAAGTCACATTCCATTGATGGAAAATGAATGTGAAACTCTACTCTTTAATTTGGATCCAACTCTTGAATCAAATCTAACTCTTGAACCTTAAATCAACTCACTAAGTCAGTATTAGTTCTCATACCTTTCATTCTTAAGCACAAATCAACCATTTCTAATCACATTCCTTTGTTGGACCAAGGTATAGAACAATATAGCTCCAAGATGGTTTATCAAGGTTGGTTATTTAACTGGGATGAGTGTCATGATAGGATCTTACATGATCCTATTCAATTTAGGGATTGTAAAAATTTCAATGGGTTAGAGATCAAAGGTGAGTTCCTACGAACTCCAAGTTCATTAGATTGGGCAGCAATGCTTGCACCAATTAGATCACCACTGGAATCACCATCTTGAGGTTACATTTTTCCTTCCCTCTCATTTTTTTATTCATATATGCATTTCATTCATACTTGAGGATAATGCATGAGATAGGTGAGGGGAGAGTTTTACTAACATAGGTTTTTCTTTTTTGTATAAAAATTTTCTTTTCTTTTTAAAAATTTTTTGAAGTGGGAAATAATATTTTGACCTATTTTTGTAAGAATTAAGTTAATATTAAGGAATAGGAGAATCATAATTAGAATTTCTTAATAATTGATCTAAATAAGATTATTTATTTGATTTTTAGGTTTAGGAAGAAAATTGGAAAAGTAATTTAGTTTTGATTTTTACATTGATGAAATATGCACTTTATATATACACTTAACACTTAAGATTCAAAACAAAGACTCTTGTATCTTATAATAAACGAAAAAAGAAAAAAGAAATATATATATCAAAAATCCTCTGATTTAGCTAGGTAGTTCTGCCTCATAAAGCATAAGCATTCACGTCTAAATGTAATTAATATCACAAATTAAATCTCTTAGCTTTGTAGCCTTATTTGCTTGAGTCCTTAAGTTCAATGGGTGTTTTCTCACCAGGTGCCCTAAGACCATCTGGATTGAGAGTCACCGGCTAAAGGCTCATTATGTGGGCGAATTAGAAAGCCTAATAGAGCTAAGGGATAATGTCGCCAGAATATATAAAATTAAGCATAAGATTTAGAGTTGAAGAATCCCGAGTCATATATTGACGGTCACAAGGGTGCATATAATTTTGGGTAAAATAATATACTAGGTGAGAGATACAATTTGAATTTTTACCTTGATTGATAACAAGTTCTTGCATAGAGACTAAGTTTTGGAATGAATAGTTTGGTAATCCAATGACTTATAGATTAGTTGATTTTTACAAGAATTGTTCAAAAAATTTCTCTCTTTGAAAAGGTATTTTCGAAAATATTAACACTTTGTTTTACTTTCTTTTATAGATTTTATGGGTGTAATTCAGTGAAAACCTTCAGGAGACTATAACTCCTCCTTTAGGAGAAATCTAGAGATTTAAAGGCTTGTTGCACATACTCAGTGCAGTCACGTAACCTGTGAAATTTGCTCAATAATCTTTTAGTCTTAGTTTTCATGTTTTGCTCGAGGACGAGCAAGAGATAGGTGTGGGGGTATGATCATTCACTAATTTTACACATTTATTATCACATTTTCATTTTTTTATTGTAATAAAACTTTGCTATTTAACCTATTTGTTGTCGATGGTGTGCAGGTGTAATTAATTGAGGAGGAGAAAAACCCAAAATATCCAATTAATCTGAATCTTTTAGATAAGATTTTTCAAGTTCAAGCAACCAATGGGGATAATCTGAAGATCCCAACACCTAGAGCAAATATTATCTGAAGAAAAGGAGATAACTGAACGAGGAAGATATCGCGCTCAAAGCATTGATCCAACGGCCATAATTGTTGACACTCCTAAAAGACAAGATTCCACATGGCCCTCAAACTGGTCTGAACGATGTCTAACTTGTTGACACTTTCAGAAGATAAGTCGCAGACAAGTTGGCGACCAATTCCTACCCATATTTGATGAACAAAGCAGTGACTTAGACCCTACTGATCCAGTGAAGCAGACAGTAGGCCAAATGTCGCCTTTGAATAGGCCTAAACATGCCTATGAGGATAAGTTTGTTCAACACTTAGCCTCGTCTGAGCCTAAAAGGATATCTTCACCTGAGAGGGCGAGCACTGCCTAGCTTCACTTGAAGCTCTTCATATCTCCGTAGAGAGCTAACAGTTAGCTTTGCCTGAAGCTCTACACAGCCTCACAGAAGGCTAACTTCTAGCTTCGCCCGAAGATTTACTGTCAGTTCGCCTGAAGCTTTTTCATGCTTCGCACGAAGCTTTGCTTAGCTCCGATGTGAGCTCTCTAGGTCATCAATTGACCGGTTCAAATATCTAGCAGAATTAGTGGGCTAACCCCACTATTTTAGTGGGGTTAATGCCACTTTAAGTGGGCGGTTACACTCATCCACTACGTCCCACATTAAGTGGAGACAATGAAGGTAAATGGCTGTCATAAGCTCGCGCGCGGCTTATAAAGCTTCACATAAAGCTTGTTAGGCTCACGCAGAGACTGAATTTGGATTCACACGAAGTATTCTAGGCTCGTGCAGAGTCTGTTCAAGCCTTCCGTGAGGTTGTCAAGGCTGTTTCAGCCTTTGCTGAATTCTAAGAGCGGTTACACCCCTGCAGAGCCTATAAATAACCCATTCCAGGGCTAAACACGGGCTGGCAATTGGATAGCCAAATTGCTAGAGAAAAAGATCTTTCATCTCAAGAGAATCACTTTCTAAGCTCCCAAGTTTAATCCTTTGAAGATAACTTCAGGGTGCTAATACCCTAGATGTCAAATCTTAAAGAATTTCTAAAACCTGGCGAGAAGGAAATTCCCAGGGAGTAGAGTTTGAGACTCGATCGATCGCATCGTCAATGGAATAAAGTGGTCACATGCTGAACAGATGTCCACTAGCACACTTCCCCATAAATTCTAGAAGAGAGTTATTGTACTTGTACATTTTAGTACTTGTAATTTCTCTTCAACTTTTTGCAAGTTTTCCCTATCGCAATCAATGAAAAATAAGATGGCGACTCCGCTGGAGACTGCATTCTCTACTGCTGAGAATGAAGTGTCACAATACGATGATCAGAGCCTCGGGTCTATTGCTGAAACTTTGATCATTCACTTTAACCAAGAGACGTTTGAGCAGGTTCTCTCTGGGTAGCACAAGTCCCCTGAATGTGTGCAAGTATAGAAAGATCGCTGTAACTAGAGCCCCTTTGGCTAATGCTTGGAAGCAAGTCTCCGTTGAGATGAATAAAGCTCTCGCCAGCCTATCATAGCCTCTTGTGAGGCTAAACAGACTCCAAGCGAGTCTACTACAGGCATAACAGAGACTAAACTAGTTTCGCACCAGCATATCTACGTTTTGTGCAAAGCTAAAAAGGCTTCATACGAGCCTGAGATAGCATCTGCTAGGGCTATTTGGATTAAGAAGTCCAATTTAGCCTCATGCGAGGCTAGAGACAATTCTCTTTCAACTTCAAGCGAAGCTAATTTAGCTCTTCACAGAACTAAGCCTCGCCTGTCCTGCGAGGCAAAAGGCAAAGCACTACTTGGTGCTAGCAGCAAGGCTACTGCAGCCTCGCTCACATCATCAGCACTATTGGGCAATGCTATAGAAGCTCTTAGCCGCAGGCTAAAGCTAAAGCACTATCTGGTGCTAATAGCAAATCTATTGCAGCTTCGCTTAAAGAAAAAGCACTGCTGGGCAGCGCTAAGCTCGCCTCTAGCAGCAGAGCCAAAGCTCTAAGTGTTGGCCCAAAGATTACAATCTCCGGTTTATGTGTATTGATGATAACAAACCATATAATAGCTATTTGGTACTAATATAAGTTTAAGAATGAATTTCAGGTTGGTACAGGTATTGATGGCTCAATTCTCAAGTATGGGATATTAGGCTCTTAGATCAATCACTACTCAACATCATGTTTCAGAGACGCCTGCTTATAGACTCATCTTGTAGATAGTTTTTTTTTTTGTTAAAGATTAGTATATATGTTTGAAGCTCAAAAACACACACACATAAATTGCACGTTTTTCAAAAGAATGATTTTAGCTTTTGATTATCAAACCTTTATAAATTATACTTTATTTTGTAATCAGTATATTTAGTTTTCTATATTATAAAAACCTTACAAAAATCTTTTCAAAACATAACATATTTTCAAAATGTATTTTAGGCTAGTTTTCTGTTTTGACCAAGGTCGGTTGACCGGGCGGTCGACCGGGCCTATTACAGGCCAGAATGGTCGACCGCATGGTCGACCGGAGTTCTGACAATTGGTGGTGTGCATGTTGTGCATGTTCCCGGTCAACCGGGCGGTCGACCGGTCCCCGTTGTGGTCGACCAGGCGGTCGACCGACTGTAAGCAGGTTTAGTCTCGGTTTGTCACGATCGACTGACCGGTCGACCGGAGGGCTAACGGTCAGATTTTTTGAATCTGTCGGTCGACCGGCCGGTCGACCGCCAGTCTGCCAATTTGGTAGAAATGGCTATTTTTTTTTAATAGGCTGTTTTAAAACATGTTTAAATTAAAAAAATATTGTAAGCTGCATTAGAGGGTCAATCTCTATCTCTTTTATGCTGGTAAAATTGTTCTATGTTTGCTCTTCTAAAATCCTATATAAAGGGGTCATTAGGGTTGAGTTTAAAACAACAACAAAAAATTCAAAAATCAAAGTTTTGGGAATTTAAGTGAAAGAGCTTTCTGTTTTCAGTTTTGTGCTATTATTTTCAAAAGTCTTCTTCAAGTTTTGGCTCTTAAAATCTCTCTTCTATTTTTAAATTTCACTTACAAAACCTTAAGCTTCAATCTTATATATTATTCTCTAGGGTTTTGTAAAGAAGTATTTTCAAGAGAGAATTTGTGGTCTTTTGATCACCCAGTGCTTATTGTATTATTGCTACGCTACCTCTAGAGTGGAGGAGTATGTTGGGGAGTTGTGTACTCCATAGTGGTTGTAATTCCTTTGGTCAAAAGTTCTAGTGGATTGGAAATCCGTCACGGTGGTGAAGACGGGGACGTAGAGCGATGGCTCGAACCTCGAAGCAAATCTCTTTATTTACGATTGATTTATTGTCTCTCTTATCTACTTTATATTCATTCATTCATTGTCGATCATACTCATTACAACAAGATTGCATTGAGCACCTCAAACTCTTATCTAGAGGAATTATGAGGAAGAAGTTCAGAACCCTTCACGGGGTATACGGCTTCTAATCTTGCTTTGAGTGATCGTTTGCATCATCTCATTTTTATTTTGCATTGAATATTAAATTGATTAGCCTTACACCTATTCATCCCCCCTCTAGGTGTAATTTCAATTGGTATCAGAGCAAGGTCTCTAGTTTTGGCTTAACATCCTTAGAGAGATCCTAATTTTCTAATCATTCTATTAATTTCTTCATTCTTCCACTAGTAAAAAAGGCCGACAGTATTAGGACCCGTCCCAAGTTTGATGGCCTTAACTTTCCCATATGAAAAGTTAGGATGACCGTATTTTTGCAATCCCTAGGAAGCCCGGTGACAAAGGCTGTGACCAAATCCTATAGTGCACCCACCGGTGATGATGACACTTGGTCTGATATTGCCGCAAAGGAATATGAGGCTAATTCAAAGGCTTAAAATGCCTTGTTTCTAGCCTTGAATGAGGATGATACTACAAGGGTCATCATTGCAAATCCGCCTATGAGATTTGGTAACACTTATTGGTCACTCATGAGGGAACATCACAAGTCAAGAGAGCTAAAATTGATCACTTGCGTTCTCAATAAGAAAACTTCAAAATACATGAAAATGAATCTATTGATGTTATGATTACGAAGTTTACTAAAATAACTAATAATCTTTCCTCTTTAGGTGATGAAATCAATAATGATCAAAAGGTCCGGAAGGTCATTGTGCACTTCCACCATCTTGGGAAGTCAAAGCCACTACATTGAAGGAGTTGAACGACAAAGATGAGATGGAGCTCATTAGTCTTATCGACAACCTTAAGACTCATGAGATGGAGAGAGAGGCAATAGAAGAAATGGCACCACAAAAGAAGAAGACTATCGCTTTCAAGTCTACTCCCGCCATCTTCGACGATGAAGAAAAAGAAGATGATGATGAAGAACTATCTCTCCTCATAAGAAATGTAAGAAGAACATACAACAAAGCAAAGTACAACCATAGGAGACGATGGCAAGGAAAGGAGGATAAGAAAATCATCTGCTTTAACTGTCAGAAACCCGAGCACATCATGGCCAAATGTCTAGATTTCAGAAACAAGCTATCTTCTTCAATCAAGCAAAAGAATCCATTCATAAAGAAAGCTCTCAAAGCCATATGGGCTTCAGAAAGTGACTCCGAAGAAGAGGTGGACACAGCAAACATGTGTTTTATGGTAAACACACTCAAGGTAAATTCTGAACTATCTATTGATGATTGTGAATTAACTAAAGATGTTATAGTAAATGCATTTGTAGAACTTTCAGATAATTATGATTCTTTAAAGAACAATTTTCTAAATATGAAAAAGGAAAATGAAGTTCTTCAAAACAAAGTTATTACTCTTTCCAAAGAAAAAGATGATTCGCCATCCACTCTTTTATCAACACAAAAGGATTTTGATGTATACAAGGTTTCATGTAAAGCTAAGTTTCCCAAGATTGATGAAAATGAAATTTCTATCTTAAAAACTAAAATCAAAAATTTGGAAAGTGTTTTAAAGAAATGTGAGTTTAATAAAGCTAAACTAGAAGACAAGTTTTCAAAGAAAAATGCTTCAAAGAAACAAATTCATACAACACACGCTTACACTTCTACATCACACACCAAGCATGCTCATGCACATCATACTTTCATGTGTGGTAAAATTTATAAATGTACTTATTGTGGCCGAAATGGTCATCTAGCTAAATTTTGTTATGATCGTATAAATGGTACTAATAATCATCTTTGGGTTCGAAGTACTAATGTCATAGGACCCAAGAAAATATGGGTACCAAAGTCAACAACTCCATTATTTGATGCAGGTACACACCAAGGCTCCAAAATGTAAGGAGCGGTGGTATCTTGATAGCGGTTGCTCAAGGCACATGACGTGGGACATCAACAATTTTGCAACCCTATCAAGGTACGATGAAGCTGGCACCGTCACCTTCAGAGAAGATTCCAAGGGCAAGATTATTGGTATAGGTAACATCAAGATTGGTACATCTCCCTTAATTTAAAATGTTGTTTTTAGTTGATAGTCTTAAACATAATCTATTTAGTATTAGTCAACTATGTGATCGTGGTTTCAAAGTTGTTTTTTGATGATTCTTCTTGTAATATTTTTGATTGTAAAACCAATGATTGCATTCTTTTCGGATTTCGTGAAAATAATGTATATATTATTGACGTGTTAAATCTAGATTGCAAAGCTAAATGTTTAAATGCTTTTGATGAGGATTCATGTGTTGGCCCAAAGGCCCATCGCTTTAGTTTTGATGATGATTAACTCATATAGTTATAGTACTAATGATCTTGTGTTTAATTAGTCTCAGATATTTGATCAAGATTATAGTAGGTGTTTAACTTCAACAAAGGATTCAAAATTAAGTTTTGGAGCTAGCACTTGTTGATTTAAGAGCTCGCACATTAAGATAGCATCAAGTACTCAAGAGGAGAATAGCTCATTGGATCAAGGTTTGGACCAAGTCATGAAGGAGAAGAAGATTTTTCAAGAGAAGATTTTCAAGAAGACTTGTGTTGTATTTGTAAGTGTTAAGATTTTGTTTTAGATAAAATATAAAGGATAGATTAGTTGGTAGATTGCTCAAATTCATTTACGCATACACAAAATTTATATGTGTTTTAGAAAATAACAGTTTGATTTTTAAGCTTCAAAGTATACATGTGTTTTATCAAAACTATTTTAGAGCTTATTGTCAAAAACATAGACATTTCATCTTATATGTGTAGTGGATCATATCCATTCACACTAAGCTTCAAAAGTGTTTACAATATCTTATTTTTGTATTTAGAGAAGTTTTGGAAAAATCGTTTTTCAATTTGGAGATTATTTTTGAAAAATATGGATTTTTGTTTAAGCTAAAATTTCTATATTACAAAAATAGTTCAAAAAGTTTGTAATATGTGTTGATTTTTTATCACACATATTTGTACTTTAAAGTATTTCAAAGAACTTATTTTTGTAGAATTTATAAGAATTTATGGGATTTTATTAAAGATAAAAAGACCAAGTTTTAATCCCTTTATATGGCTGACCAGGTCTTCTGGTGGTCGACCGGGCCGGTCGACGGGCGGTCGACCGATGTGCACAAACGTGCACAGCTAGGGTCGATCGACCGATCGAGTCGACCGCCAGAGAGCTCTGCTCTCTGGATCTGGCCCCGGTCGACAGGGCGGTCGACCGTTAGGTCAATGCCACGGTCGACCGCTTTTCCCAACGGTCGAAAATTTGACCGTTGGCGATCGACCGACGCAGCGTCAGCTGCTGATTTGGCCTCCAACGGCCATATTTTGGAAGCCTATAAATTGGGGTTCGCTTGGACTGTTTTCAACAAGATTTGAAGTGGTTTTCAAGCTAGTTTTTCCTACCTTTCTAAGTATTTATCTCCACTTGTTTTAGAGCTTAAACTTCCATATCAAAAGGAGAGTTTATCAAGAGTGTTTTCAAAAGTGATTTCTTGAGTTTTTCACCACAAAATCCATCCTAGTTTTCTCACACATACTTGAGCTTTCCATTGCCATATCTATCCTATAGGAGAGTTGTTGTGAGATTGTTTTAGGTGATCAAAGTGTTGAGATCACCAAAGTGTTTCATCTTGTATTTGAGGAGGCGAACTTGCGGGTTCGTGTTGTTTCGAGTTCTTGTGAGAGCTCAGTGTAGAGGTGCGGCCTGGCAAGGTAGTGTGCTTGCGTGTGTTATTCTTGCGGGAACAAGAGAGGGACTAGTAAGTCCAAGGAGTTCTAGTGTGAACTCGTTGTAGGCGTTGCGGCACCGAGTGATCCGGTGGGATCGTTTTTAGTGGAAATCCTTCATAGTGTTGAAGACGGGGACATACAGCAAGGGTGCTCGAACCTCGAAATAAATCTCCCGTGTTTGCGATTGCTCTCTCTCTCTCTATCTCTCACTTTTGTTTATATCTTGCATGCTTATATTATTTATCTCTTTTATATGCTTGATATATTTGTGTTTTATTGATGCATGCTTGGGACTGTTTGCTCACACTTGTATTTAACCAAGAGAGCCATAGCGGAAGCTCAACTCTTATCCAGAGGAATCTTGAGGAGATAGTCCAGAGCCCTTCACCGGGAATTCGGCTACACTCTTGTGTTATACTTAGTGTGTTTAGCTTAATAGTTTTAGTTTGCATAAATAGTTTTTAGTTCCACATTATTCATCATTAGATTAGCTAGTCACCTATTCACCCCCCTCTACGTGATTTCAATTGGTATCAGAGCTTAGTGCTCTTGATTTGGGTCTAACAACCTAGAGTTAAAGATCCTCATTTTTAGCTAATCACAATATTTGTTTACGCACACATAGATTTCATGACACCTCCCATGTTTGACATTCTTAATATCCAAGCTTGGAAAGTTAAGATGTTCATGTACCTCAAAGACCTAGGTATTCATGTTTATCTTGCCACAATTAAAGATTCATATTATTTAAATGGCAAACATCTAGAGGCTAACTCAAAAGCCCTTCATGCTTTAAGATCTACCCTAAATGATGATTATTTATCTAGGGTTGCTAACCTTGATTCGGTTTTTATAGTACGGAACATCTTATCTCCCTTGGTGAACAAAAGTAATACTATGCGGGGAGTGACTCAAATGATGGAAGTGAAGCTTCCAACATATGCTACATGGTCCAAAGGGATAACCCCTTTGAGGTAAATTTTGAATCTGAGCTTGATGAGGATGTTGACATGTCTTATGATGAGCTTGCTTTATTTTGTCAACAACTTCTTTAAAAATATGATTTGCATAAAAAGGACCATAAAAGATTGAAAAATAAATATGAGTCCATTTCAAAAGAAAAGGATTCCTTTCAAAATAAGTTTGAAAACATTTCAAAAGAAAATGAATTTTTGAAAAAGGAGAGCATTTCTTTATCTTCAAAGTTAAATGATCTTTGTGAAGGAAATAATTCTTTAAAAATAAAATTAATTTGGTGAAAAAAGAAAAAGAAATTGTTTTGAATGAAAATAACTCTTTGAAAAGAAAATTTGTTTCAAAAGAAAAAGAAAATATTTCTAAAAAGAAAAAGAATGTTGATTCTCATTCTTACCATGCTCTTCATGCTACAATTAATAAAAATGAGATTCAAGTTTTGAAAAATAGAATAAATTGTTTGATCTCAACTTTTAGCAATTGTGCATTCAACCATTCTAAATTGGAAACCTTGTTTCAAAAGAAACAAGCTCCACATGTTCATGCATATCACCCACGGCATACATATGCACACTTTGCACATCATGATCACACTCATTCACATATACATGCTAGAGTGTACAAATGTATACATTGCGGCCGCAAAGGCCATCGTGCAAGATTTTGCTATGATAGAGTAAATTCTTTAAATTTTGTAAATAAAAATGTTTGGGTTTCTTATGATGCTAACCCCCGTGGACCCAAAGAAAATGGATACAAAGTTCTCACCTCTTGTGTTTGATATAGGTGTGGGCTCTCACATGATGTGAGAGGATTGGTATCTTGGTGGTGGATACATGAGCTTGATGGACACTACAATTGATGCATCGCTATCAAGAAAGTTTGGTGGGAGGACCATCATATTTTGGAGACTTAGAGATTAATGCATATGGCTTGGTAACTATCTCTAAACTCCCTTTTAGTTTACATGCTTTGATATGAATGTTTTTTTTGCATGTTTTGGTTTTGTGCTTTATGTGGTGAATACTTGTTTAGATGTAGTCTTCATTAAAACTTGCGTCTATAATTGTACAAGTAGTGAGCAAAATTTGATTCTTATATGTTTGTACTTCATTGCTCATTTGTACTCATTACATGTACATGTATAACCTAATTTTAATAATTCTTTTATTTATACTTGTTTTGCCTATCTTTGTGCATGTTTTGCTTCATGTATATGTTATTCTTATCTAAAACTTATAGATATACATGTATACCCTTGAGTCTCTTGCCTTCATACAAATTCTAATATGGACTCTTTTGTGTTTGGGATATGTATGTATATTGTTAGTTTTGATAGAACATACATATACCTTGAAGTTTGATTTTAATGAAAAATACATTTTTATGATTTTCATGTTTTTGATAAAAGAAATTCATGTTTATTTAAGCTTTATTGATTATTTTCATGAATATGCTAATCACATGACTCTTGTGCACTCACATTATTTCTTTGTTTACTCATGACTTTGCTTCATGAGCACATTTTTAAGTCTTATAGATCTTGAGTGACAATTTTTGTGTACTTAGCAATGTTTCATGATATATATATGATTTGTCTTCATGTTTGAAGGATCTTTAACTAGTTTTCTAAAAATTACTTTAACTAGTTATTTATTCTTCATTTGGTAGTGTTTTTTAATCTACAATTATTTTCAAATCATATTTTTGAAAACTTCTACCCTTTAAGGGCGGTTGGATAGGCGACCATGCCTTGTATGCTCCAAATTGAAATCTTTTTACATGTGTATGAATAGGGTGGATAGATATGAGTTATACACATGATCTTCATGATATTTCACTTTTGTATACTCATACAAGTTTTCTCTCTCTATATATATATATATATATATATATATATATATATATATATATATATATATATATATATATATATATATATATATATATATATATATATATATATGTATGTATGTTTCAAATTTCAATAATATCAATTTCAATTGGTATACAAATATATGTTTTGATTGTGCTTGAGTTACAATATCCTTACATGTTTAAAAGCACAAATTATGTATATGCTAAGCTTGAATAATTTTTAAATGTTAATTGGTATCTTAATGAGCTTATGCATTATTTTCAATTGGTATTGATGTCAAAATATACTTCATATTTTACCTTTTAAATTGGTATCAAAAATTTACAAGATATTTCTAGTGGTATCTTAAAATTTTATTTATTCACAAGTGGTATCTCAAAAATTTATTTGGTTGACTTAAGAGATTTCAAAATTTTGTTTTTAAAGTGGTTTCAAAATGTCTTGATATGTATTGCCTATATGCAAGGGGAGCTTAACATCTCTTCTATATATAGATTCATGTTGAGTGTATCTTATATTGAGGAGCTTGATATCTCTTCTTTATATGGTACACGTGTGTAGGGGCGGCGTAACATTTCCGCTTATACATTGTATATTATGCTTTATATGAGTTAGGGTCTTATCGTCCCTTCTTCATGTAATGCATGTATGCAGGGGGAGCTAACTTCACGTCTCACTTCTTCATGAATGTATATTGCATATATATCTTTATTATTTGATTTGTTTTCGCCCCTTTGTTAATGAATTAACAAAAAGGGGGAGAAGAATTTTGAGAGTTTGTATATGCATGTTTATTTTCTTGTTTATGCATATATGTTTTGTTTATGCAAAAAGGGGAGAAATTTTGGTGAGTTTATGCATGTTTATCTCCTTATTTATGCATATATGTTTTGTTTAGTTTATGCACTTCATTAAATATATTTATGTTTATTGTTATGCATGAGTTAAGGGAGAGCTTCTATAAAGCTTATCTTTAATCTATGCATATATAACTCCATGAGTTTTGTCATCATCAAAAAGGGGGAGATTGTTAGCACAAAGGCCCATCGCTCTAGTTTTGATTATGATTAACTCATGTAGTTATAGTACTAATGATCTTGTGTTTAATTAGTCTCAGATATTTGATCAAGATCTTAGTAGATGTTTAGCTTCAACAAAGGATTCAAAGTTAAGCTTTGGAGCTAGCACGTGTTGATTCAAGAGCTCGCACATCAAGATCTCATCAAGTACTCAAGAGGAGTCTAGCTCATTGGATCAAGGTTTGGACCAAGTCAAGAAAGAGAAGAAGATTTTCAAGAGAAGATTTTTAAGAAGACTTATGTTGTGTTGTAAGTGTTAAGATTTTGTTTTAGATAAAATGTAAAGGATAGATTAGTTGATGGATTGCTCAAGTTCATTTACACACACACAAAATTTATATGTGTTTTAGAAAATACTAGTTTAGTTTTAAGCTTCAAAGTATACATGTGTTTTATCAAAACTATTTTAGAGCTTATTGTCAAAAACATAGATATTTCATCTTATATGTGCAGTGGATCATATCCGTACACACTAAGCTTCAAAAGTGTTTACAATATCTTATTTTTGTATTTGGAGAAGTTTTGAAAAATTATTTTTTAATTTGGAGATTGTTTTTGAAAAATACAGATTTTTGTTTAAGCCAAAATTTCTATATTACAAAAATGATTCAAAAAGTTTGTAATATGTGTTGATTTTTTATCACACATATTTGTACTTCAAAGTATTTCAAAGAACTTATTTTTGTAGAATTTATAAGAATTTATGGGATTTTTTTAAAGATAAAAGGACCAAGTTTTAATCCCTTTATATGGCTGACCAGGTTTTCTGGCTGTCGACCGGGCCGGTTGACCAAGCCAGAAGTCCGTCGACCGGGCGATTGACCGATGTGCACAAACGTGCATAGCCAGGGCCGGTCGACCGACCCGGTCGACCGCCAGAGAGCTCTGCTATTTGGATCTAGCCCTTGTCGACCGTTAGGTCAATGCCACGGTCGACCGCTTTTCCCAACGGTCAAAAAGCTGACCGTTGGCGGTCGACCGGGCGGTCGACCGACAGCAGCGTCAGCTGCTGATTTGGCCTCCAACGGTCATATTTTGGGAGCCCATAAATTGGGGTTCCCTTGGACTGTTTTCAACAAGATTTGAAGTGGGTTTTTCAAGCTGGTTTTTCCTACCTTTCTAAGTGTTTATCTCCACTTGTTTTAGAGCTTAAACTTTCATATTAAAAGGAGAGTTTATCAAGAATGTTTTCAAAAGTGATTTCTTGAGTTTTTCACCACAAAATTCATCCTAGTTTTCTCACACATACTTGAGCTTTTCATTGCCATTTCTATCCTATAGGAGAGTTGTTGTGAGAGTGTTTTAGGTGGTCAAAGTGTTGAGATCACCAAAGTGTTTCATCTTATATTTGAGGAGGCGAACTTGCGGGTTCATGTTGTTTCGAATTCTTGTGGGGCTCAGTGTAGAGTGAAAGAACACCTAGAGGGGGGGTGAATAGGTGTACGACTAATCTAATGAACAAAATGTGAAAATTAAAAACTTAATAGCAACACACTTAATGTAACCAATGAGTGTAGCCGAATTCCCGGTGAAGGGCTCTGGACTAACTCCTCTTGATTCCTCTGAATAAGAGTTGAGGTGCTATATGAAGCTCTTGTGGTTAAACACAAGTGAGGCACACACAAACAGCACAAGCATGTATATGATATGACAAAATGAATCAATGCACAAAGGAAGAGAGAGAGTTAAAGAAAGTGGATCAATCGCAAACACACGGATATGTTTTGAGGTTCGAGCACACAGCTCTACGTCCCCGCCTTCACACAGAAGGATTTTCACTAACTCGTCCACACAGGACTTCCCACACAGGGAACCTCCACTGAGGATTTTGGGCAATACAATAACCGGGAGTACACAACTCCTCTCTCAACCAATACAACCTCTCACTAGAGGCAAGGCACAAAGCCAACACAAAATCCACCTCACACAAGAGGGGTAGGCACTTAGCCAACAAACACCAATCACCTCACACTTGAGGGATTCCAACACAAACTCCACCTCTCACTAGAGGGAGCTAAACACAATCTCCACCTCTCACTAGAGAGAGCCAAACACCACTTCCACAATCACCTCACAATAAAGGGATACCAACTCAATCACCTCTCACTAGAGGGATATCACAATGATGAAAGTTTACAACTTAGTGGTCTATCTCAACCGCAAACCAAATCTTTCTCACTAACCAATGATCCTATAGATAGGATAGATAGATAAGCTCAAGTGTGAGAAATAAAGAGTTTGGAAATCAAAAACACAAAGAAAAACTCTTTGGGAAAACTTCTAGAATAGATAGAAAAATGTAGATCAAAAACCAATCCCAAAATACTTTTCTTTTTCTTGATTTTTCCAATCCCTTTTAAAACAAATAAAGATGAAAACTTTGAACCCGAAAACTCTTTTGAAATCTTGGAATTAAAACACTTGAAAAGATGGAAATTTTGCTCTTGAAACACTTGGTGAAAACCATCTCTCAAATGGGTATTTATAAACCCATTTGGAATCTGCCCGTTGGCAGAAGAAAAGGACCATATTGGCCTTCTGGTCGACCGGCCGGTCGACCGGCCAACAGTCAAAAATTCGACTGTTGAGCCCTCCGGTAGACCGCCCGGTCGACCGTGCCCAGAACCAGAGAGCAATGGCTCTCTGGTCGGTCGACCGCCCGGTCGATCGGGCCAACCCGAGAGTGGGTTGACTTCAGTCGATCGACCGCTCAGTCGATCGGCCAAGCAAGCTGGCCTTTGTGCACATCTTGTGCACATCGGTCGACCAGTCCGGTCGACCGACCACTGGTCCGGTCGACTGTCCCGATCGACCGCCAGGGCCTGGCAGGCAAAATTCAGGACTTGAAAACTGGACTATTTAGTATCAAATAAATCCCATAAAAATACATAAATTCCACAAAAATCAATTCATGTTATATCTTTGAAATACAAACATGTTTGAGTAAAAATCAAATCATGTTACAAACATTTTGAACCATTTTTGTGACTTACAAATTTTGCCGAAAATCAAAATCCGTATTTTTCAAAACTTAGATTTTTGAAATGGAAAACCGATTTCTTCAAAACACTTGCAAATATAAAAACATGATATTGAAACAACTTTGAGGCATATAGTATATGGATATAATCCAATATACATATAAAGATATATATTAATGTTTTTGACATTAAATCCGAAAATAAGTTTTGTTTAAATACAAAACCCAAATACATGAATAGGTTATCAAAGTAAGTTTTTCTAAGAATATGAAACATACATGTATATAGATCAAATCTAATATACACTAAACCATGTAAACTTGTTTTGATTCTATCTATCTATGAAATCCCAGATCGGTTAAACCAAAGACCGAAAACTAAAGCATGAAACGTGTGTGTGTTGTGAACTTGAGCATATAACACTATCTAATCTTTACAATGGATCTAAACTAACTATTCTAAAAACAAACCGAAGCCTTCTTGACGAACTCCGTCTTCAAGTCAACTCGATCCAAACGCGATTCTTCGAGCTTGACTCCAACCGAGTGCTAGATATGAACTTTGACGCTCGAGCTCTTGAATCACCATGTGAAAGCTCCAAAACACCTTTGTTGAAGCTAATCACCTACTAATATCTTGATCAAATATTTGAAACTAAATATCACAAGATTATTAGTAAACTATAACTACATGAGTTAATCATCATCAAAACTAGGGTCGAAGGCCTCTCGGCCAACAATCTCCCCCTTTTTGATGATGACAAAACTCATGGAGTTATATATGCATGGATTAAAGTTAAGCTTCAAAGAAGCTCCCCCTTAACTCATGCACAGCAATAAATAATAAAGATATGCAATGAATACTATAAAACTAAACATGCTCTTAATACCAAATTTTAAACTAAACACAAATAAGAAATGTTGCTCTTGATACCAATAAAAATTCCAATAAAAACTCTTGATACCAACAACAAAAACAATAACAAAATATTCTCTTGATACCAATAAAAACAACAACAATAACAATATGCTCTTGATACCAATATCAACAAAACACAAAACAAATGCTTTTGATATAAACTTAAATAACTATGCACAAACAAACATGCATATATACTAAAATACTTCTCCCCCTTTTTGTCAATCATCAACAAAGGGGTTAAAGTAAACAAAAAATAATGTTCTCCCCCTTTTTGTCAGAAACAAAAATCAACAAGGGGTACAAAACAAAAACATTATGATACCAATTGAAAAACTATATCAATTTAGCATGAAGGTATTCATAGAAACATTATGATACCAATTTATGATACCAATAGAAAATAAATAAAATATAAACATAAACATCTTGATACCAATTGAAAGTAAACAAAACATTTTGAAGATAACCAATAAAAATTTTGATACCAATTGAAAGATATGAATATATAGGCAATCTTGATACCAAAAAAAATTTAGTACCAATTGGAAATACAATACCAATTGAAAGTACTTTATACTTTTGATATCAATTTGAAAATGAAACATATATCAATTGAAAATAATTTTCATTAGGAACGTATGATACAAAATAAAATATCAATATCATTTTTCAATCATTTTTCAACATAAAGAGTGGGAGTGAAATACCAATTGTAAACAAAACCGATTAAAAGGTAAAACATGAATTTTCTCCCCCTTTATGAAATACTAAACAAAATGATGCATAAGCTTGTATAAGATACCAATTGAAAAATAATCAATTGGAATATAATTATCATTTAAGAAATCAAGCTTAGCATAACTAAAATTTGTGCTCAAAGATATAGAGATATAGTAAGCACAAATAAAAGTAAATATATATGTATGAAAAATTAAATACCAATCGAAATTGATACTATTTGAGGTGTAAGAATACATATATAAAAACATATATGAGTATACAAAAAGAATGTCAATAGTGATACTAATTGAAAAGATACAATGATATCAATTGAAATTATAATGAGAATCAAGTGTATAACTCATACTTCCTACCACCCATTCATGCACATGTTTTAAATAGATTTTCAATAATGAGCATACAAGACATGGTCGCCCAACCAACCGCCCTTAGATGGGTAGGGGTTTTCAAAAATAAGTTTGAAAATAATATATCACGTTTGAAAACTCTACCATATGAAGAATACGAACTAATTATATAAAAATTTTGAAAACTAGTACGAAATCCTTCAAGCAATGAATAAAATAAGAATATATTCCATAAAACATGAAAATCACTAAACCAATGTCACTCAAAATCTATATAGCACATATAATACTCATGAAAATAAAATCATGAGAAAACATCAGATAATATGAGTATACAAGTTTTGTGAAAGACATAGTCATGGAAATAGCCAATTAAGCTCAATAAGAAATTCCTTAAAACATGAAAAACATGAAAATCTAATTTTTTATTAAATTAATTTGATCTTCAAGGAATATGTATGTTTTGTACAAACTAGAGTATACATACATATCCAAATATAAACGAGTCCACAAAAGTATATGCATGAAGGCAAGTGGCTCAGGGATGTATATGTATAACTATTAGTTTAGACAAAATAGACATATACATGAAGTTTACACATAAACATAAAAACATGTACAAAAATATGGAATACAAGTTAAAATGTATGAATCATCAAAACTAGGCTATACTAGTACATCTAATGGATACAAATGAGCATTCAAGCACAAACATATAATAATCTATTTGTGGCTCACTAGTTGTACAAGTATATATCCAAGTTTTAATGAAAACTAACATTTAAACAAGTAAACAAAACATGAAGCATAGAAATCAAAATATATATGATCATTATGGTAAATGAACATGTGTTAGAACTAGGACATACATACTAGTTAAACTAAAGTGAGAACACTAAATATAAATCCATATAAACATGAGTGTCTCAAATACTAATCATGTATATCACTAATCTAAATATCATGGCATATAACATACTAATCATGAAACATCAAAACATGCTAAAATCAATGATATGAAAAGCATGTAAACATAATGGGAGTTAGAGATCGATACCAAAACCAATAGGGCACATCTCCATGTCTCCAAAACAAGGTGGTCCTCCCACCAAACACCCCTTGAAAGTGATGCATCCAAATTGTCCTCTTTAAACTCGGAACGCATCTATCTCAAGGCACCATCACTCTCACGTCATGTGAGAGCCTACACCTACATCAAATACAATAGGAGTGGTCTTTGGTACCCACACTCTTTTGGGTCTATGGGGGTTAGCTCCTTTCCTAACCCAAATAAATTTATTTGCTAAATTTATATCATGTATCTTATCAAAACAAAATTTAGCAAGGTGGCCCTTACGTCCACAATGTGTACATGTGTACACATGAGCATACATCGTGTTATGGGAGTGAACATGGGAAGCATGTGTATGTTGTGTGTGGTGTGCATGCATAGATGGAACTTGTTTCTTTCGAAACATAGATTCCAAACGTGTAAGGTTCAAAGCACATTGGCTCAAAGTGGAGCCCAAACAATCCATATTCTTCTTTAACAAGTTTATATCATATTCAATGTTAGAAGAAGTGGAACATGCAATAGGTGAGCTAGAATGTGAAGCTACACTAGCATGGCAAACATGAGACTCTAAATCATTTTTCAAAGAAACATTTTTATTTGAAACAATTTCCTATTCCTTTGAAATAGAAAAAATTTTGTTTTTCAAAGAATCATTTTCTTTTAAAACAAAGTCAAGTTTTGAAGTTAAAGACTCATTTTTCTTCAAAACTTCATTACAATCATTTTTATTTTTCAAAATCTTATTTTCATTTAGAACAAGATCAAGCTTAGATTTTAATGAATCTCTTTCATTAGAAATCTCCACTTTCTCTTACAAATCAAATCTAGTTTTGAACACAAATCCTTATTTTTTTTTGTTAAGTCCAAAACTCTTCTTTTTCAAAAGATTATATTTTTCTAACAATTTTTCACAAACAATTGAAAGTTCTTCATTCAAAGCATTGGCATCAATATAATCATTACTAGAAGAACTAGCATCATCATCATCATCTAATTGAGTTTCCGAGTTTACCTCAAGGGAGTCACTCCCTTGGACCATGTAGCAATGTTGCTCGGATTTTCTACTAGATTCTTTCTCCATTTGGATTGGCAATTGAAGCTTGAAGGAGGTTAACGTGTTCCACACTGCAAAAGCGGAATCACAGTTAGAAACCATCATAAGATATTCTTTATTAAGCGTGCTTCTAAGTGCCTCAAGGGCTTGTGCATTGGCCTCTATATGCTTGCTATCACTAAGGTAGGATTCCTTGGTAATGGCAAGGTAAACTTTATGACCTAGGGCTTTTAAATGGCAACTTATCATAACCTTCCATATATTAAGTCTAGAGATATCAAACATGGGAGGGCTATCCATGAGTGCAAACTATATGTGTGCAAATACAAATGCAAATATAGATTAGCAAACCAAGATCACACTCCTAGGTGGTTAAACCTAATATCAGGAGCGTAGGCTCTGATACCAATTGAAAGAACACCTAGAGGGGGTGAATAGGTGTACGGCTAATCTGATGAACAAAATGTGGAAATTAAAAACTTAATAGCAACACACTTAATGTAACCAACGAGTGTAGCCGAATTTCTGGTGAAGGGCTCTGGACCAGCTCCTCTTGATTCCTCTGAATAAGAGTTGAGGTGCTATATGAAGCTCTCGTAGTTAAACACAAGTGAGGCACACACAAACAGCACAAGCATGTATATGATATGACAATATGAATCAATGCACAAAGGAAGAGAGAGAGTTAGAGAAAGTGGATCAATCGCAAACACACGGATATGTTTCGAGGTTCGAGCACACAGCTTTACGTCCCCGCCTTCACACAGAAGGATTTCTACTAACTCGTCTACACAGGACTTCCCACACAGGGAACCTCCACTGAGAATTTTGGGCAATACAATAACCGAGAGTACACAACTCCTCTCTCAACCAATACAACCTCTCACTAGAGGCAAGGCACAAAGCCAACAGAAAATCCACCTCACACAAGAGGGGTAGGCACTTAGCCAACAAACACCAATCACCTCACACTTGAGGGATTCCAACAGAAACTCCACCTCTCACTAGAGGGAGCTAAACACAATCTCCACCTCTCACTAGAGGGAGCCAAACACCACTTCCACAATCACCTCACAATAGAGGGATACCAACTCAATCACCTCTCACTAGAGGGATATCACAATGATGGAAGTTTACAACTTGGTGGTCTATCTCAACCACAAACAAATCTTTCTCACTAACCAATGATCCTATAGATACGATAGATAGATAAGCTCAAGTGTGAGAAATAAAGAGTTTGGAAATCAAAAACACAAAGAAAAACTCTTTGGGAAAACTTCTAGAATAGATAGAAAAATGTAGATCAAAAACCAATCCCAAAAGACTTTTCTTTTTCTTGATTTTTCCAATCCCTTTTAAAACAAATAAAGATGAAAACTTTGAACCCAAAAACTCTTTTAAATCTTGGAATTAAAATACTTGAAAAGATGAAAATTTTGCTCTTGAAACACTTGGTGAGAACCAGCTCTCAAATGGGGTATTTATAAACCCATTTGGAATCTGCCCGTTGGCAGAAGAAAAGGCCCAGATTGGCATTCCAGTCGACCGGCCGGTCGACCGGCTAACGGTCAAAAATTCGACCGTTGAGCCCTCCGGTCGACCGCCCGGTCGACCGTGCCCAGAACCAGAGAGCAACGGCTCTCTGGCCTGTCGACCGCCCGGTGGACAGGGCCAACCTGAGAGTGGATTAACTTCAGTCGGTCGACCGCTCGGTTGACCGGCCAAGCAAGCTTGCCTTTGTGCACGTCTTGTGCACATCGGTTGACCGGTCCGGTCGACTGACCACTGGTCCGATCGACCGTCCCGATCGACCGCCATGGCCTGGCAGGCAAAATTCAAGACTTAAAAACTGGACTTTTTAATATCAAATAAATCCCATAAAAACACATAAATTCCACAAAAATCAGTTCATGTTATATCTTTGAAATGCAAACATGTTTGAGTAAAATCAAATCATGTTACAAACATTTTGAACCATTTTTGTGACTTACAAATTTTGCCGAAAACCAAAATCCGTATTTTTCAAAACTTGAATTTTTGAAATAGAAAATCGATTTCTTCAAAGCACTTGCAAATACAAAAATATGATATTGAAACAACTTTGAGGCATATAGTATATGGATATAATCCAATATACATATAAAGATATATATCAATATTTTTGGCATTAAATCCGAAAATAAGTTTTGTTTAAATACAAAACCCAAATACATGAATAGGTTATCAAAGTAAGTTTTTCTAAGAATATGAAGCATACATGTATATTGATCAAAACTAATATACACTAAACCATGTAAACTTGTTTTGATTCTATCTATCCATGAAAACCAAGATCGGTTAAACCAAAGACCGAAAACTAAAACATGAAACGTGTGTGTGTTGTGAACTTGAGCATATCACACTATCTAATCTTTACAATGGATCTAAACTAACTATTCTAAAAACAAACCGAAGCCTTCTTGACGAACTCCGTCTTCAAGTCGACTCGATCCAAACGCGATTCTTCGAGCTTGACTCCAACCGAGTGCTAGATATGAACTTTGACACTCGAGCTCTTGAATCACCATGTGAAAGCTCCAAAACACCTTTGTTGAAACTAATCACCTACTAATATCTTGATTAAATATCTGAAACTAAATATCACAATATTATTAGTAAACTATAACTACATGAGTTAATCATCATCAAAACTATGGTGGAAGGCCTCTTGGCCAACATAGAGGTGCGGCCTCGGCAAGCTAGTGTGGCTGCGTGTGTTGTTCTTGCGGGAACAAGAGAGGGACTAGTGAGTCCAAGGAGTCCTAGTGTGAACTCATTGTAGGTGTTGCGGCACCGAGTGATCCGGTGGGATCGTTTTTAGTAAAAATCCTTCATGGTGTTGAAGGCGGGGACGTAGAGCAAGGGTGCTCGAACCTCGAAACAAATCTCCCGTGTTTGCGATTGCTCTCTCTATCTCTCACTTGTATTTATATCTTGTATGCTTATATTGTTTATCTCTTTTATATGTTTGATATATTTGTGCTCTATTGATACATGCTTGGGATTGTTTGCTCACACTTGTATTCAACCAAGAGAGCCATGTGGCACCTCAACTCTTATCCAGAGGAATCTTGAGGAGATAGTCCAGAGCCCTTCACCGGGAATTTGGCTACACTCTTGTATTATACTTGGTGTGTTTAGCTTAATAGTTTTAGTTTTCATAAATAGTTTTTAATTCTGCATTATTCATCATTAGATTAGCTAGTCACCTATTCACCCCCACTCTAGGTATTTCATCATTGTTATGGCATAGAAGATTAGGCCATGTATCTTTTGACCATCTTTTAGAATCAATTCTAAGGAATCGGTGAAGGGTATTCCTTGCTTGAAGTTTGAAAAGGACCGCATTTGTGATGCGTGCCAACTTGAAAAACAAACCAAGTCCTCTTTCAAGCCAATCAAGGATATCATGACATCTAGGCTATTAGAATTGATATGGATTTGTTTGGTCCTACTAAAACTAAAAGTTTAAATGAAAATATCTATGTTTTTGTTTCAGTTTATGATTTTTCTTGTTTTACATGGATTTTCTTTTTGGAACATAAAGATCAAGTTTTTTTGCATTTTAATGTTTTTTGAAAAAGGGTTGAAAAGGAAAAAGGTTTAATGGTTTTGCGAATAAGAAGTGATAAAGGTGGTGAGTTCATCAACCAATCCTTCATCACTTATTGTGAAGAAAACGGAATTAAGCATGAGTTGTCTTGTCCTAGAACTCCACAACAAAATGGAGTCGTTGAAAGAAAGAATCGTATTCTTCAAGAAATGGCTAGGACTTTGATTAGTGAATACGGGCTCCCTCAATACTAATGGGCCGAGCCCGTAAACACCGCATGCTATATATTGAACATAATTTATTTTTGTAAAAATTCTTCTAAAACTTCTTTTGAAATCTATTATTTAAGAAAACCCAATGTTTCGTATTTTAGAGTTTTTGGATGCAAATATTTTGTTTTGAATACCAAAGATAACTTGAGTAAATTTGATGCTAAGGCTTTTGAAGCTATTTTTGTTAGTTATTCTAATACTAGCAAAGTTTATAGAGTATTCAATAAATTCTCTCTTATAATTGAAGAATCTATGCATGTTAAGTTTGAAGAATCTAATGCTTTTGTTAAGAATGTTGTACAGATTGACACTTTAGGTGAAGACATGGAGAAAGTATCCTTGGAGGACTCACCCACCCAAGAAGACAAGCAAAAACTTAATAGTGAAGTTCAAGAGGATGAAGTGAAACCATTTCAACCACTTCCAAAAGATTGAAGATATACTACAAGTCATCCCAAAGATCTCATCATAGGTGATATATCAAAGGGGTATCTACTCGCTCCAAACTCCATGATTTGTGTGGTCATTATGCTTTCATTTCCCATATTGAACCAAAAACATTCTCGAAACCGAGGGCGACTCATATTGGTTTCTTGCAATGCAAGAAGAGCTCAATGAGTTTGAGCGCAACTAAGTTTGGCATCTCGTTCCTAGACCCTGTGATAGACCAATGATTGGTACTAAATGAATTTTTAGGAACAAGTTGGATGAGTTGGGAAATGTTATTAGGAATAAAGCAAGATTAGTGGCCCAAGGTTATACCCAAATTGAAGAAATCAATTTTGAGAAAACCTTTGCACCTGTAGCACGGCTCGAAGCTATATGGATCACACTTGCTTTTACTTCTTATAAAAATTTCAAACTTTTTCAAATGGATGTCAAAAGTGCATTATTAAATGGTTTTATTGAAGAAGAAGCATATGTTGAACAACCTCCCAGGTTTGTTGACCTATACATCCAAATTTTATTTTCAAACTAGATAAAACTTTGTATGGTTTAAAACAAGCTCCTAGAGCTTGGTATGAAAGACTTTCAACTTTTCTTCTTTCAAATAGTTTTGTTAAAGGTAAAGTAGATACTACTTTGTTTACTAAATATATTGATAGTGACATTCTCATTGTTCAAATTTATGTTGATGGTATAATTTTTGGATCTACTAACGAAATACTTTGTAAAGAATTTGAATCATGTATGCAGAATGAGTTTGAAATGTCTATGATGGGAGAGCTAAACTGCTTCCTTAGACTCCAAATCAAGCAAAGGAGTGATGGGATCTTTAATAAGTCAAGTCAAGTATACAAAGAAACTCATCAAGAAATTTAGACTTGAAGGGACAAAGACTAGCAAAACTCCCATGGCTACCACAACCAAACTTGACAAGGATGAACAAGGTAAAAGTGTAGACATAAAACTTTATAGGAGCATGATTGATAGTTTGTTGTATTTAACGGCTAGTAGGCCGGATATCATGTTTGGTGTATGTCTTTGTCCTAGATTCCAATCTTATCCTAAAGAGTCCCACTTGATTGCGGTAAAACGCATTATTCAATACCTTAAGGGCACTATTGGAATGGGTCTATGGTATCCGAAGACCGGACAATTTTCAATGACGAGTTTTTCGAATGCTGACTATGCAAGTTGTAGAGTGGATAGGAAGAGTACAAGTGGAACATGTCAGTTTCTAAGAAATTGTCTTGTTTCATGGTCTTCCAAGAAATAAAATTCTGTAGCCCTCTCAACCATCGAGGCGGAGTATGTTACTGTTGGGGCTTGTTGTGCACAAGTTTTTTGGATGAAACATACTCTTCTTGATAATGATTTGCATTATGACCATGTTAAAATATTTAGTGATAATACTAGTACTAAATGACTAAAAATGCAAATCAACATAGTAAGACTAAGCACATAGAGATTCGATATCACTTTCTTAGAGATCATTATGAGAAAGGTGTTACTGAAATTAATTATGTTTCTGTTGAGTTCAACTTGCAGATATTTTTACTAAACCACTTGATTTTAATAGATTTTCTTTTATATGTGGTGAAATAAATGTTTGTATTATTGATTGATAAGTTTTCATGGTTGTTTACCCTTTTTGATGTATGACAAAAAAGGGGAGAAGTATGGAAGTATGGATTTGTTTTGATGTTTATCTCATATATGTTTTCATGTTTTGATGTTTGTCTTCATATATGTTTCATATTTTGTACTTAATTATAGAGCATCATTTGAGGGGGAGCTTTTACCTCCTTTCTATATTTTGTTTTATAGCTTATATGTTTTGTCATCATCGAAAAGGGGGAGTTGGTCCAAAGGTTACAATCCCCGGGTTATGTGTTTTAATGATAACAAACCATATAAAAGCTATTTGGTACTAATAGAAGTTCATGAATGAATTTCAGATTGGTACAGGTATTGATGGCTCAATTCTCAAGCATGGGATATTAGGCTCTAACTCAATCACTGCTCAACATCAAGTTTCAGAGACGCCTGCTTGTAGACTCATCTTGTAGATAGTTTTTTTTTGTTAAAGATTAGTATATATATTTGAAGCTCAAAAATACACACACATAAATTGCAAGTTTTTCAAAAGAATGTTTTTAACTTTTGATTATCAAACCTTCATAAAATATACTTTGTTTTACAATCATTATACTTAGTTTTCTATATTTCAAAAACCTTACAAAAATCTTTTCAAAATATAACATATTTTCAAAATGTATTTTAGGCTGGTTTTCTGTTTTGACCAAGGTCGGTCGACTGGGCGGCCGATCGTGCCTATTACAAGCCAGAACGGTCGACCGCACGGTCGACCAGAGTCTGGCAATTGGGGGTGTGCACGTTCCCGGTCGACTGGGCGGTCAACCGGTCCTCGTTGCGGTCAACTGGGCGGTCGACCGACTGTAAGCAGGTTTAGCCTCGGTTTGTCACGGTCGACCGACCATCGACCGGAGGGCTAATGGTCAGATTTTTGAATCTGCCGGTCGACTGCCAGTCTGCCAGTTTGGCAGAAACGGCTATTTTTTTTAATAGGCTGTTTTAAAACATGTTTAAATTAAAAAATATATGGTAAGCTATATTAGAGGGTCAATTTCTACCTCTTTTATGCTGGTAAAACTATTCTATGTTTGCTCTTCTACAATCCTATATAAAGGGGTCAATTAGGGTTGAGTTTAAAACAACAAAGAAAAATTCAAAAATCAAAGTTTTGGGTTTTCAAGTGAAAGAGCTTTTTGTTTTCAGTTTTGTGCTATTATTTTCAAAAGTCTTCTTCAAGTTTTGGTTCTTAAAATCTCTTTTCTATTTTTAAATTTCACTTACAAAACCTTGAGCTTCAATCTTATATATTATTCTCTAGCGTTTTGTAAAGAAGTGTTTTCAAGAGAGAGTTTGGGGTCTTTTGATCACCCAGTGCTTATTGTATTGTTGCTACGCTTCCTCTGGACTAGAGGAGTATGTTCGGGAGTTGTGTACTCCATAGTGGTTGTAATTTCTTTGGTGGAAAGTTCTAATAAATTGGAAATCCTTCATGGTGGTGAAGGCGGGGACGTAGAGCGGTGGCTCGAACCTCGAAACAAATCTCTTTGTTTGTGATTGATTTCTTGTCTCTCTTATCTACTTTATATTCATTCATTCATTGTCGATTTATACTCATTACAACAAGATTGCATTGAGCACCTCAAACTCTTATCTAGAGGAATCACGAGGAAGAAGTTTAGAACCCTTCACGGGGTATACGGCTTCTAATCTTGCTTTGAGTGATCGTTTGCATCATCTCATTTTTATTTTGCATTAAATATTGAATTGATTAGCCTTACACCTATTCATCCCCCTCCTCTAGGTGTAATTTCACTAAGTTCTCAGACAGCTTCATCATGTGAAGCTAAGCCTTATGGCGAAGCTATCCTACTTTACCTGCGGCCAAAAGGAAAGCCTCTAAGGCTAAGCCCAAGGCTTCTCAGCCTAAAAGGGCTAACTCCTAGCTTTCTCGAGTCTCGTATTGGATTAGTTCTGTCCAACTAACACGGACTTGCAAGAATATCTGAGCAACAAGCGAAAACTCTACTCTGATGAATTTGTTCACATCTCGCCATCCCAGTATGGACAAGCGGGATGTTAACTAGTGACAGTATATTCTTTCTACTATTGCTTGGGGTTATTCCTCACTGCATCTCCTCTAGATCAGCAATCGATTTTTAACCGATTATCACTCTAATTTTCTAAGAGACCCAATTCTCGAAAGAAGAAAGTGATAAACATCTCACAACTGCCCTGTTAATATGATAAGTAGAGGGAGTGATCTGTTATGGTCCCGAAGAAAGAGATGGGAGGTTCATACTCTTCAGTCAGTTCCCAGACTCTGACTATAGCCCCGACTTAGTCAAGTATTGGTGGAACAAGAGGATGCCTTCCAAGGTATTTACTACAGGGTAGAAATACCTACAATTATGAACAGTCTTCTTCCTCGATAGGGGGCTACATCACCGGCACCACTGAGACACCTTTTTCGATGGTCTGATGATGAAGAAGAAGCTAGCGGCTATGCCTCCTCCGCTACCATTAGCTCTGTGTGAACAGGGCTTGTATCAGCCAACATGGCTGATAACAGCAATGATGATAACCTCCTTCGTCACATGGAGGGGCACAGGAGCAGACTTTTAGGGCTCAGCAGGAGGCCTTGGAAAACCTCCAGCAAATATTGGCATGGTTCTGAATAACGGAAACAACACCACCATAAGTAGCAATCCTGATGATGAGGAAAATCTTAATAATGAAACTCCTAAGACTGAAAAATCAAAAGAAAGCTTCTCAATCAATACCGAGGTTATCAAAGGCATCCAAGCTTAGATAGCCCAAAGGGATGCACTGAAAAAAGTAGGGATGGCACGTCCCTACCCATTAGAATAAGACTCAGTTTCATATCCACCGAAGTTCAAGCCGCCTACATTGCACATGTACGATGGCAAGAGCTCCCCAAATTCGCATATTTATTACTTTTGGTCCCAAATCGGCAATGTTATAGATAATGATGCTATCATGACTAGATTATTCATCGGCACCCTCATGGGGGTAGCCTTTGACTGGTTCAGGAGTCTTCCAAGTGACTCCATCAATTCTTGGATGGACTTGAAAATCTAATTTGTTTCTCGATTCTATTAGGATGATTTCGAGGTGACCATGAACAAGCTCCTCTCGACGGTCCAGAAAGAAAGAGAATCTGTACGGGATTATATTGAGAGGTTCCGCAACCTCTCTCTTATATGCCCCCACAGGCATGTCCTTACCCATGTTGCCCCAAACATGCAGGCATAACTTTCTTGACAGAGTGGAGGTTCGTATGGGAGTTGTCAAAGCCAATACCTAAAAAGAGTTTATTGAACAAGCTGAGATAGCTGAGAAATCGGCTAAGAAGTTTGAAATCTCTGTGTCCAAGAACAAATGGGGGTCAACAATAAAGGACAAGACACAGCCCAGCTTTCCTAAGCCAAAAGGAAAGAGACAATATCCGAGGAGGCTCTGCCAAAGCAGAAAAGGAGTAGCTCTAATAACAACCCAAAATTCAAGTTTCCTCCAAAATAATACTCCTTCAAGGATGAGCAGGCGGTGACAATCTCACATTCGTTCATTGATTATTCACATGCATTGCATACTTCATGTCACATTTTCATATTTATTCTTATTTAGAAATCTGCTATTTAATGATTTTAATGTCTTAGGGTGTGCAGGTGTAATTAATGAAGAAAAAAAAGAGATTGACCAAATTATCCTAATTAATCCGAATTAATTAGGATAAGATAATCTATCTAAAGCTATCAACGAAGATCTACTTGAAATTGAAAGTTAAGAAGACATCTTATCAGAAGAAATGAATGAAACTGAACAAGACGATCCACGCCATACGAGATCTGGCCTAATGGCCAAATCCTGGCCGACCAACGTGACAAAAGCCGCATTTTCACGGCTCTGTTAAGACCATTGAGCCAGCGTCTTAACTCCAAACTTCAAACACACTCTATCTCTTCATCTCCTCCTATAAATACACCACCATTTTCTGAACAGAGAGACATATACAGAAGAATTAGGGTTTTACTTTATTCTTAAGATTAAGATTCTTTATTAGTTAGTTGCAATCAGTTGTAATTTCATTGTTTTCTTTTATTTTAGCTTAGTCCAGAAAAGAGAGAGTGAAAAAGAAAGTTGTAATCCACCATTAAAGTGACATCAAGGAAGAATTCAACTGTGTTATTCAATGTCTCGCTCTTTTGGTATGTTTAGTTTAAGTTTTTTATTTCTTTGATTGTTTTTCTTCTTCCATGAGTAACTAAAACATTTCTTTTGGGCTCAGTAGTTACTATCCTCTTCTCTTTTTCTTTTGATCGATTTTGAGATCCCAATTGAATCATTTGTATGCTTTGAATCAAACCTTGTTATTAGCGAGTGCTCTTGAAAGCACATGAGGATGGGTATTGGACTTCAATTCTATTTTTATAAAAGCTTGTTTTTATTCCATTCTTGTTCACTTGATGGTTTAACATTCTGAATTAAAATTCGTGTTTTTAAAGAAGTTGAATTTTTTCTAAACCTATCTTATGTGTTTTACTTGAACATCTTCTTAAACTCAAGGATAATCTTTTGCCGATGATTAATTGAGGCATGACTCTTTCAAAAGGTAAGTACGTAGTAGTATATTAAACTAGTGAGCCCGAATATTTCCATTTATAAAAACAACTTCATTTGTTTTCTAATGACCAACTCTCGATCACATCATCTTATTTTTCTTTTCTTATAAAAAATAGAGAATCTAAACTAGTTTTCTCAACAAAAATATTGAAATGCTTGCATCGCATCTCTCCTCGTGGACACGACCAATTAGCCCTAAGCTAAATGGTACTTTTTATCTCGAATCAAATTTTGGCACCGTTGCTGGGAAGAGAACGGTGTTCTTTGTGTTCTAAAAAGTTTTTTGTTCTGTCTCAGAGTTTAGGAAGTCATTTGGAGAAACTGAGCACTGTAGAAGAAGAGTTGTTATTCTGTGCCCCTGCTCAAGAAAGCAAGGAACATAACTCCAAAGTTTTGCCGTGGAAACCCTTTATTTGCTGCAAAAATGCGGCTATATATTGGGACTACTGAAAAAAATTGCAGGTCATATTGCTTTGTAAAATGCATCTTTTGCAATTATTTGTTTTTCTATTTGATTGATTCTGAACTCTATTTTAAATCCAACAGTAATCGATTGTTGAAATTGTTTAAAACGTTTAGACTTGTATTCTAGGCATTTGTCTAATTACGTTTCATTTTCAATTATTATTAAAAAGCACTGGAAAAAAGGTACGTTTGCATAGCATCTGGCTTAAGAAATATTCTTGGGTGATTTACTTGATTTTTGAGTGTTACTTTTGCTATATCCTTGCATACTTGCACAAAAACATTTTAAGGGCAAAGCCCAAAACAAGATAAGGTGGGAGAGTCGTTATCCTTCCTTGCCTCACAAACCATCTCCACGCACTCATAACCTAGGCCTAATTTAAAATCTGATAGACATTGGCCCTAGGGACATCTCATACTCACTAGGAGATTGACCTAAGGAGAAAGTTGTTAGAATTTAACTCTCATCAAATTGGTGTCAAGGTTCGGGATTAAAAGGCAAAACCTCAAAGAACAATTTTTTGGCATAATTAGGCTCGTTGTATTTGCATAGATACCTCCCACTGATCTTGATAACAACTTGGCTGATTAACTTATGGGCAGATTGATGCATTATGTCTCCCATGGATAGTCTAACAGTTAAGAGTCATGTAGGTCTAAGTTTACCTTAGAATAGGTTTGGTTGATTTTTTCTTTTTATGTTTGATTGGTGGTCTTATTTGTAGTATATTGTGCAAGCAAGTGTGGTCGAGAGACCCAATTACATCTAGGTTAGAGAGAATCAGTTCTTCGCCCAAACCAAAACCAAAACCGATTCGATTATGGCTCTACCAACATCTTTGCAGGATAGGTTCTATCCCATTAGGTCTTCCTTCCATCTTGCATTTGGCACCCAGAACCAATGGCAATAGCCTCAATTCATCAACACTCTCCCAAAGATCCATAGTCTAGGATCCGAGGATGTGTACTTATTCATAAGAAAATTTGAGAAAGTATGCCTTATGATGAGAATACACTAGTTAGGAGACGATACAGTTAGGTTACGTTTCATCCCTTTTGCTCTTAATGACCTAGCCAAGAAATGCTATACAGTTTAACGGTTGATTCTATCACATCGTGAGATGATTTCTTCAAGGTCTTCTTGAAGAAATTGTACCCTATCTACAAAATCGCTCTCATTAGGAAGAACATCATGCAGTTCAAAAAAGAATCTAGTGAACTGTTTTGAAAGTACTTTGAATATTTCAAGGACCTCCGTGCCTAATGTCCTCATCATGGCATAGAAAATAGTGACAATGTCAAGTTCTCTACGACAGTTTAGACTACCAAACGAAGACCCTCCTAGAAACCATCTGTCAAGGGGGATTCTTGCAAAAGGATAAAACCAAGAATGAGATATATTTGAGGATCTAGCTGAGAAAACCATCCAATGGGAACTAACTTCTGAAAAGTCTAGGAACACAAGTCCTATCTCTTCAAAAGGAGGTCTCCATTGCATAGAATCATCCATAGCTTCCGAGGCTAAAATTACTAGCCTAATGAGAAGAATGAAAGCTCTTGAAACCAAGGAGCAAGCTCCAGTCAACCAAATCAGCCCTAACCAATTCCCAACTCTGAGCTCCACATACTATCAAGCCATGAACCATGTGTTTGAAGAATGCCCTTTGTTCTATTTCCAGCAAATGTTGTCCGTACATATGAATGTGGCCTACTCAAGACCCCACAATAATCCCTATGCTTAAACGTATAATCCTAGCTTGAGAGATCATCCGAATTTCTCATAGAGCCAAAACAATATGACCTCTCAAGGTCAAACAATTCCAACCACATCCAACCTCCCAATTATCAACATAATTTCCCCAACCAACACAGTTTTCCCAGCCAAGCTCCACAATTTTCATTCCAAAGTCCTCCAGCTAAAAAGAAATTGACCGATTTGGAGAAAATTATGGCATCTTTCATAAAAAAATATGTAACAACTATTAAGTGACAATAGTTAAGCCATATCTAGGTTAAAACAGATGAGTCAGTTGACCAGTTCACTAAGTGAGAGGCCCAAGAGTGCTTTGCCTAGTCAGTCATTGATGAACTCTAGAACTTCTAGTCAAGCCCATTTGGCCAATGATTAATAGATAAATCAGTATGATGTTGTTCATAATTGAGGTCGGTAAGAAAGTTGATAATCAAGTGTCGAGACCAGCCCAGTCCCATTCAGCACAACCATACACAAGCATCCACTTCTTCTAGTTCCACTCCATTCAAATCTGACGAGTCTAAAAAAGACAAGTCAGCCGATCAGGTGCACAAGCGTATAGCTTCATTTCCAAATAGGCTTATAAATAAAAAATAAAATAACACACGGATAAAATACTTGAAATGTTTAATCAAGTGAAGATTAATGTGTCACTTCTTGATGCTATCCAACAAGTCCCATCATATGCAAAAAATTTTAAGGATATGTGGGCCAAGAAGAAAAAGACTAATGCACCCAAGAAAGTCTTCTTAGCCACTAATATTAGTAAGCTACTGTCGGGTCTGATACCTATCAAGTACAAGGATTCGGGTTTCCCTACCATTACTTGCATAACAGAAAAAACCAAAATTAGTCGTGCACTCCTTGATTTGGGAGCAAGTATCAACTTGCTTCCCTTCTCTGTAGACCAACAACTCGGGTTGGGCGAGCCTAATCCTACACAAGTCACCATCCAATTGGCTGACCAATCAGTTAAAGTTCCCAAGGAAAAATTACTAATGTCATCATCCAGGTCAGGGAGTTCATCTACGCTGTTGATTTCATTGTACTTGAGACACAACCTGTATCCAATCTTAGGTCTCAAACTCCCATTATCCTAGGGCATTCATTCTTTGCTACTGCCAATTCAATTATCAATTGTAGGAACGAATTCATGAGGTTGATGTTTGGAGACATGACTAGAGAAGTCAATATTTTCAAACTAAAAAAGCAACCCCGTGATATAGAGAATCAAACATTTGAAGTTAACCTCATTGAGAACTTGACATACAGAAGAATTGGAACTAGAAACTGGGACTGAATTCGAGTTGGATTCTATGGATTTCAACCTCGATCAGATTGTCAAGTCTACTGTGAATTGAGCATCAAGCCCTATTTTAGTAAATTTGGAACCAACAAACTTGACTCCTCCTTCCATTGAGTTCTTCCCTTCCATAGAATTGAAATCTTTGCCTAAGCATCTCAAGTACATCTACTTACGCGAACAAGAGACTCTTCCAGTAATCATAACATCACATCTGACTGTCGAGCATGAAGAAAGCCTTATGTTAGTTCTTTGAAAATACAAGAAAGCTATTGGTTGGACCATGACTAACTGATTGACAGAGAAAAAGAGAGTAAAAAGAAAAAGGTTAAGGTTAAGAAGTTTCTCCATTTTCTCACAATAAATCTACTGTAGCAAGAGCTAAATGAGTCGATCCACTAGGAGAGATGCGTTGAAGGCATTTTGATACGTTGTCTTTATGTATCACTTGGAAAGAAAGATAATGGTTATAAAAGAGTTGATTTAATGAAAAGAGATATCATAGCTCACTAATCATCTACCATAACTAAGCACTAGTATATAAATAGTAAACATCATATTGAACCCAGAAAGATTGATCCTAGTACGTTGCTTCAAATTTAAGCAAGAGGACTAAGATAGAAAGCAAAGCCTAATTAAAGTACATTAGATAAAATTAAACATTAGTTTTTCAAAGCTTCTAAGTATAGCATAAGAAAAATCATTTTAAACTTAACATTAAGCTATCAAAGTATCTAAGCATAACCAAGATTACATAAAATAGTGTAACCCTAAAACTAGTCTAACTTAATTCGTCACTAATCTTCAAGAATCTTAACTTAACCCTAGGATTTCAAACAGGCATAGAATTCAATCAATTCATCTTAGAGAACTAGACTAAGTTGTTGGAGAGATTAGCAAACTACAAAGAGAATTAGTTACTCATATTCATGATTAAACTAGACATGATGATTAAAGGATGCATAAAATAAAGCAAGTAAGAATTGAAGAACAAAAATTAAAAGAACAAAAGAGATATGAAAGAAAATAAGAACCTTTATTGAATTGTCACTGGTTCAGTATAAAAGCCTTCTTCTCTTTACAAATCTTC
The DNA here is from genome assembly GCA_038442645.1 of Agave tequilana. Taxonomy (NCBI): domain Eukaryota; kingdom Viridiplantae; phylum Streptophyta; class Magnoliopsida; order Asparagales; family Asparagaceae; genus Agave; species Agave tequilana. The sequence goes on along the minus strand of JAVJIF010029665.1, from coordinate 9,421 downwards.
TTCTTCAAAGTAAAAAAACTCGAAAATATAATGAAAATTCGGAAAGAAAAAGGAACTAAAGAAAAAACCCTAAACTTGATTTTTTGAGATGCCCCCTCCCTTTGCCTCTGCATAGGTACTTATAAGAGTTATGAGTAGTAGACTACCTGTTGAACTCTCCCACCAAACTGCCATGCACAACTCTACCAGAAAGCAGTGTTTCCATGGCATTTTAGTGGAAAACGCGGCAAAGATGTGTGTGGCTTCATCTCATCCGTTCATCTGGAGATATATCCTCAGAATCTTTGTTTGAACTATAGAATTTAAAATAATCTTGTTTCCTAGATAACTTAGGAAATAAATTATTTATAAATCCAAATTTAAACTTGAATTCTCCTCCTTTATGTTTGACTTGGAGCTCAAATAACTTGATTTAAATTGATTGACTCTTTTATCTCTGAATTAGGATAGGATTACCTCTGAATTATCTGGGTGATGGGCTCTTGGGCTTCTCTTATACTTTTCGGCTTCTTTTAGGCTCTTTTCTTTTCTTTTTTTTAATTATGGAGGCCTACACTTTACTAAACTAAAATATCATTGCATAGCACTGTTTTAATAAAAAAAATAAATGTGAAAATATGACTAAAAATATGCACATTTGATGAACAATCACACCCCACACCTATCTTTTGCTCGTCCTCGAGTAAAACAAAAAAGAAAAACTAATCTAATATAAACTAACTCACTTTCGTAGGAATCACGGTTGCACTTAGCACGTGCAATAAGCCGTTAAACATCTAGGTTACCCCTAGAGGATGAGTTTTGTCTCGTGAGAATTTTTAGTGAATTACACTCACAAAATCTATAAAGAAAGAAAAATAAAGTGTTAGTGTTTTCAAAATTCATTTTTGAAATTGAGAAAATATTTTAAATATTTTTGTAAAAATCAATTATTATAAGCCTTAGTATCACCTAATTATTCATTCCTATACTTAGTCTCTATTTGAGAATTTGTAATCAATCTACGTAAGAATTAAAACTGAATTTTTCATCCAGTCTATTATTTTACACTAGGTCATATGCACCTTTGTGATCGTGAATTTTTGACTTAGAATTCTTCAACTCTTATGCCTTATATATGTATATATATATATAGGGGGCTGATCCCCTAAGAACGATTCTCACAGATTTTCGTAAGAACTTTCATGTGGGTTGTCGAATCTGACAGAGATCTGATTTTATTTGATTTGATCTATCAGATCCGACGGCCTTTCCTGAAAGTTCTCATAGAAATTCGTGAGAACCATTCTTAGGGGATCAACTCACTATATATATATATATATATATATATATATATATATATATATTCGAAGGAAGTTCGAAGTATTACCACTTTGTTACACTTTAAGCACTTCTTTATTTTTAATATGTATAACTCATCTAATTTTCTTTTGTGTAAGTATCAAGGCTTCTTGATGCCCTAAAACCTTCAGATGTGTTAATACTTATAATATATTTATATTTTTCTTTTTTTCTTTTTTTCCTCAAATTTACCTAATCACCTTTCGCGTAAATACCAAGGCTTAAGAGCCAAAGCACTTAGCTAATCAATAATTAGATTTGTTTATTTTTCATATATATATATATATATATATATATATATATATATATATATATATATATATATATATATATATATATATATATATATATATATATATATGTTTCTAAGGCACATGAGTCTTTGTTTTGAATCCTAAGTGTGTAAGTATATAAATTATGCATATTTCATCAAGGTAAAAATCAGGACTAAATTACTTTTTCATTTTTTTCTCCTAAACCTAAAAATCAAACAAATAATCTTATTTTGACTAAGTATTAAGAAATCCTAATTATGATTTTTCTATTCCTTAAATTTAACTTAATTACTTACTACAAGAAAGCAAAATAAATCAAAATATTGCTTTCTTTTTAAAAAAAATTTCAAAGAACGAAAATTTTGTTAGTATCTACCTGTGTTAGTATGTTAGTAAAAAAAATAAAAAAATTATCATGTTAAGTATGTCACATGTTAGAATTTTAGATGTTACATGTTAGACCCTCCCCCACACCTATCTCATGCACTGTCCCCAATGTATGAATGAATGCATGTATGCATGGAATAAAGTATAGAAAGAGGTGATATTATGTTACCAATACATTGGATCAAGTAGATCCATGGCTGTTTCCTCCTTCGGAGCTGATTCCAAAAATGATTTCAAACGTTGACCATTTACCTTGAATACATTACCACTCTCAGTGTCGCATATCTATATTGCTCCATGTGAAAACAATGTCCTAACAAAGAATGACCCTATCCATCGTGATTTCAACTTTTCTAGAAAAAGATGAAGTCTAGAATCATAGAGTAAGACTTGTTATCTGGGGACAAAAGTTTTTCTCATGATATATTTATCATGAAAAACCTTAATCCTATTCTTCGTAATCTTCACATTTTCGTAAGCATCATTCCTCAACTCCTCAAGTTCAGAAATTTGTAATTTTTGAAATGTACCAGCCTTACTAGATTAAAATTTAGCTACTTAATTACCCATAAGGCTCGGTACTCTAACTCGACAGGAAGGTGACAAGTCTTCTCAAAGACAAACCTATAATGAGACATCCCTGGAAGCGTTTTAAAGGCATTCCTATATGCCCATAAAGCATCTATCAATTTGGTGGACCAGTCTTTTCGATTTTAATTCATAGTTTTCTCCATAATAAATTTAATTTGTCTATTTGAGACTTCTACCTGCACACTAGTTTGAGGATGGTAAGGCGTGGATAACTTATGTGTTATTGCATGTTTTCACGTAAGAGCTTCAAAAGTTATGTTGCAAAAATGTGAGTCATTATCGCTAATTATTGCACGTGGTGTTCCAAGCGTGAAATGATGTTTTCTTTCAAGAACTTGATAACAACTTTGTTGTCATTTTTCTTGCAAGGGATGTCAACTCATTTAGATACGTAATCCACGCCACCAAGATGTATTGGTATCCAAATAAGTTAAGAAAAAGACCCACAAAGTCGATGCCCCAAATGTTAAAGAGTTCTACTTTTAGAATTGGGTTGAGGTGCATCATATTATGTTTTGAGATCTTACCTATCATTTGGCATCTTGTGTACATCTTGCAAAAGTTAAATGCATCTTTAAACAAAGTGGGCCAATAGAAACCACTCTGTAGTACTTTTTTGGCAGTTTTACGAGGACCAAATTGTCCACCACATACAAGCTCTTGACAAAAGACTAGAACACTCTTCACTTTCTCATCGAAAATACATCTTCTAATTATTTGGTTGGAATAATATTTAAAGAGATAAGGTTCCTCTCAAACGAAATATTAAACTTGAGACAAGAACTGATATACATCTTATTTTGACCAGTGAGATGAAATTTGGTTTGTGACTAAGTAGTTGACTATGTCGACAAATCATGCTTCCCTAAAGATAGCTAAGAGTTGTTCATCAGGGAAGTCATCGTTGATTGGCAACTTGTTGGAAGGAGCGTTTGGAAAACGAGAGAGGTGATCGGTGATGACATTTTTGACACCTTTTTTATCTCAAATTTCGAGATCAAACTCTTGAAGGAGGAGGATCCAACAAATGAGTCAGGCCTTCGCATCTTTTTTTAGCATTAGGTATCGAATTGCAAAATGGTCGATGAATATGGTGGTTTTGGTCCCAAGTATTATGAACGAAATTTTCCAATGCAAACCCTACAGCCAAGAATTCCTTCTTGGTTGAGTATAGTTTAATTATGCTTCATTAAGAGTCCTACTTGAATAGTAGATCACATGCTACTTGTTGTCAATGTGTTGTCCTAAGACAGCGCCTATGACTAAATCGAAAGCATCGCACATGATTTCCAATGGTTTAGACCAATCCGGGGCAAAAATTATGGGTGTAGAGATAAGATTCATTTTGAGCTTCTCCCAAGCGTTAAGACAATCGTCATTAATGATGAAGGGTACATCTTTTGCTAAAAGGTTGGTTAGGGGTCTAGTAATTATGCTAAATTCTTTCATGAACTTATGGTAGAAGACGGCGTGTCCTAAAGAAACGGATGTCTTTTACACATTTGGGTGTGGGAAGCTTGGCTATCACCTCTAGCTTTGCCTTGTCCACTTTAATCCCTTTTTTAGAAATTTCATGACCTAGGACAATCCCATGTTGTACCATGAAGAGGCACTTTTTCCAATTCAAAGTCAAATTCTTTTCAGCACATCGTTTGGGACAAGTTTTAGATGGTGAAGATATTGGTCGAAAGAGTCTCTATAGATGGAGAAATCATCCATAAAGATCTCTAAGAATCGTTCGATCATGTCGGAGAATAAGTTTTACATGCAACATTGAAATATCGCTGGGGCATTGCATAAACCGAAAGGCATTCGACAGTAAGCAAAAGTCCCAAATGGATAGGTAAACGTTATTTTCTCTTGGTCCTCCGGAGCTATGGGGATTTGATTATACTCTGAGTAACCATCTAAGAAACAGTAATACTCATAGCTCGCTAATCATTCTAGTATTTAATCAATAAATAGAAGAGAAAAATGGTCTTTGCGAGTGGCAGCATTTTATTTTCGATAGTCAATGCAAACTCGAACCTTTGTAGTGAGTCGCGTTTGGACTAACTGTTGATTTTCATTCTCTATCACGTAAAATCGAATTTCTTGGACCGCATGGAATGGGCTGACCCATTGACTATCAGAAATGGGATAAATTATCACATTATCTAAAAGTTTTATAATTTCAACTCGAAAAACCTCTTGCATAACAGGGTTTAACCTATGCTGCGGATCCCTCTTTGGTGTTGCTTCTTCATTTAGATGGATTTGGTGTTGAACTATAGCTGGACTCAATCCCTTTATGTCGGCCATCGTCCAACCAATGGCTTCCCTATGTTTCCTAAGGATTGTCATAAGATTCTCTTCTTGCCCATTAGTCAAGTTAGATGCAATTATGACTGGTAGAGTCTCTTGTTCACCTAACTAGACATACTTGAGACGTTTGGGCAAGACTTTTAGCTCTAAAGAAGAAGATGACTCAATAGACGGAGGAGTCAAGCTTGTTGGCTCAGGATGTAATGAACTTGGGCTCGATGCCCACTCAATAGTAGAATTGACTATCTCATTAAGTTTAAAATCTTCGGATTCCAACTCGACATTACACTTGGCTGTAAAATCACCTAGAGGGGGGTGAATAGGTGATGGCTAATCTAATGGTCACAAAATGCGGAATTAAAAACTTATATGACCTAAACTAAACTTCTTACACTAAACACCACGTGTAACACAAGAGTGTAGCCGAATTCCCCGTGAAGGGCTCTGGACTAACTCCTCTAGATTCCCCTAGATAAGGGTTGAGGTGCCGCGATGGCTCTCTTGGTTGAAAACTAGTGTTAGCAAACAATCCCCAAGCATGTACCAATTAAGCACACAATATATCAAGCATATAAATGTAAACACAATAATAGCATGCAAGATATAAAGACAAAGAGATAGAGAGTGAGCAATCGCAAACACAAGGGATTTGTTTCGAGGTTCGAGCACACTTGCTCTACATCCCCGCCTTCGACACACGAAGGATTTTCACTATAATCGATCCCCCGGATCACTCGGTGCCGCAACACCTATAAGGAGTTCCCACTAGAACTCTTGGACTCTCTAGTCCCGTACACACCGCAAGCCCACAAGCTCGTCGAGGCCGCACCTCAAACAACAAGTTCGCACCCGAGCTCGAAACACCGCGAACACACTTGTCCGCCTCCTCAAAGAACAAGAAATGATCTCTTGGTGATCTAAACACTTTGATCACCAATAAACACTCTCACAACAAAACCCTATAGGTAGATATAGCAATGGAAAGCTCAAGTGTTTGTGTGAGAAAAACTAGGATGGAAATTATGGAGGAAAACTCAAGAAATCTCTTTTAAACACTCTTAATAAAAACTCTCTTTTTGATTTGGAAATGAAGCTCTAAAACAAGTGGATATAACCACTGAAATGAGTGGGAAAAAATAGCCCAAAACTATTCTTGAAATCTTGTTAAAAACAGCCCCCAAAAGCCCCTTTTTATAGAGCTAGAAAAACTAGCCATTGGGGTCTGACAGAGCTGTCGGTCGACCGCCCGGTCGACCGCCAACGGTCAGAAATCCGACCGATGGGGCTTCGGTCGACCGGCCCGGTCGACCGAGCCTCTGGAACAGAGAGCAGACTCTCTGCCGGTCGACCGTCACGGTCGACCGAGGCTTTCCAGAGAGCAAAGCTCTCTAGACGGTCGACCGTCCCGGTCGACTGGCCCTCCAGCCAGACTCGTGCACGTCTGTACACGTCGCGCGGTCGACCGGCTGAAGCCAGGTCAGGGATTTTAGGGAAAGAAAAACTTGGTCATTTTGGCTCAAATAAAATCCCATAAAATCATGAAAAATCTACAAAAATAGTTTTACCAATATACTTTGATAAACAAACATGCTTGCACAAAATCAAGGCATGTTACAAATAATTTTGGACTATTTTTGTAACTTGGAAATTTTGGCTTAAAAATGAAAATTGTATTTTCCAAAACTTATTTTTCCAAAACTTGTTTTTCCAAAACTCCAAATACAAAAACAAGATATTTAAACTCTTTTAAAGCATAGTGTGTATGGATATGATCCACTACACAAACATGGTGAAATATCTATGTTTTTGACATTAAGCTCTAAAAACGATTTATATAGTCTTTAACCAAAATGAAAATTCTTTTATGAAAAACCTATCTATATCAAGAGTGTGTGTGTATAGATATACTTAAGCAATCTACCAACTATTCTATACTTTACATTTTATCTAAAAACAAAATCTTAAACAAACCTAGACACAAGCCTTCATCTTCTTGAAGTCTTCACTTGAAATCTTCTCATCTTCTTGACTTGGTCCAAACATGATCTATAGAGCTAGACTACTCTTGAGTACTTGATGTGGTCTTGATGCACAAGCTCTTGAATCAAACCGTATAAGCTCCAAAACTTAACTTTAAATCCTTTGTTGAAGCTACACACCTACTAAGATCTTGATCATGAATCTGTCACTAATTAAACACAAGATCATTAGTACTATAACTACATGAGTTGATCATCATCAAAACTAGAGTGATGGGCCTTTGGGCCAACAATCTCCCCCTTTTTGATGATGACAAACTCATGAAGTTATATATGCATGGATTAAAGTAAAGCTTCAAAGAAGCTCCCCCTTAACTCATGCATAACAATAAACAATAAGATATGGCAATGAAGCACATAAACTACCTAAACATGTATGCAAATATATGGAGATAAAATATGCCAATCAAGCATAAAACAAATCAAATTCTTTTTCTCCTATTTGCAAAACAAAACATATATGCATAAACATAAAACTACTCCCCCTTTATGAATAAAGTAAGGAAAACATGCATATATATACCAAATACTTCTCCCCCTTTTTATCAATCATCAACAAAGGGGTTAAAGTAAAAACAAAATCATCAAATTTTTCTCCCCCTTTTGTCCGAAATATAGAATCAATAAAGGGGTGACATAAAACTAATCAATAAAAGGTTATATGTGATATACATTCATGAAGAGGAAGACGCTATGTTAGCTTCCCTACATATATGCATTACATGAAGAAGGGATGACAAGCCCTAATTCACATAACACATAATCTATAATGCATAAGAGGAGATGTGAAGCTCCCCCTACACACGTGTACCGCATAAAGAAGAGTTGTCAAGCTCCTCAATATAAGATACACTCAACATGAATCTATATATAGAAGAGATGTTAAGCTCTCCTTGCATATAGGCAATACAAATCAAAAATGTTTTGATTTTTAATTGTTCAAACAAAATTTTGAATTTTTCTTCCATAAAACAAATTTTGAGATATCTTAGTAAATAAAAAATTTTAAGGTACCACTTGTAATCAAATTTTAAGATACCAATTGTAAAAAAATCATGTTGATACCAATTGTAAAATAAACATTACAAATTTTGAATTTTTCAAATAGGCAATACATGTTGATACCAATTGTAAATTTATAACAAATTTGAAATAGAAACATATTGATATCAATTGAAAAGCTATGCATAAGCTTTATTAAAATGTCAATTGCGATACCAATTGAAAATAAAGTTTTAACTTAAGCTTAGCATAAACTTTGTGCTTTAAAAATGTAAACCAATTGTAAAGCAAGCACACGAAAATCATATATATGTATGGAAAGAGAATACCAATAGCAATTGATATTATGGAAATTATGAAGCATACATATATAGGAAACAAAATATGAGTATATACAAAAATATCAATTTAGATACCAATTGAAAAGATCCAATGATACCAATTGAAAATAACAATGTAAATCAAGTATATAACTCATAACCTACCACCCTTTATATGCACAAGGTAAAGGATTTTCCAATAAAGCTTACAAGGCATACTCGCCCAGCCGTCCGCCCATGTAAATGGTGTAGGAAGGGGTTTTCGAAAATAGGGTTTGAAAACATTTTATAGTGAAAATCACTACCCAATTGAAGAATAATAACTAGTTAAAAATAATTTTTGAAACACTAGTTAAAGATCCTTCAAAACATGAAATCAAAACATATGTTTTTCATGAGTCATACCAAATACACAAGAGATGACACTCAAAGACTATAAAGCTCAAAAAATGTTCATGAAACAAAGTCATGAATAAACAAATAAAAGGTGAGTGCACAAGAATCATGTAATTAGCATTTTTCATGAAAATAGTCAATAAAGCTCAAAACAAAAGTCATTTTATCAAAAAATGAAAAATCATTTTTCATTTAAACATAACTTCTAGGTATATGTATGAATTATCCAAAACTAACAATATGCATACATATCCCAAACATAAAAAGAGTCTATGATATAAATTGCATGAAGGTAAATGACTCATGGGGTATACATGTATATTTATTAGATTTGAATAAAAATGCATATACATGAAGCAAAAACATGAAAATAGGTAAAACAAGTGTAAATGAGAGAATCATCAAAACTAGGCTATACATGTGCATATAGTGAGTACAAATGAATAATGAAGTGCAAACATATATGAATCAATTTGTTGCTCACTACTTGTACAAGTATACATCCAAGTTTTGATAAAAACTACATTTAAACTAGTATTTACCACATGAAGCACAAAACAAATAAAACAAGTACATGCTAAAAATGTCACATATGTAAAAGCATGTAAATAAAGTAGGAGTTTGAGAGATAGTTACCAAACCAAAGAACTATGCTCCAAATCTCCAAAACATGGTGGTTGACCCACCAAACCTCCTTGATAGCGGTGCATCAAATATGTGTCCATCTAGTCCATGTGCATCCACCATCAAGGCACCATACCTCTCA